>OZ018388.1:50863738-51463738 GCA_963969525.1 Ontholestes murinus | reverse complement strand
GTAAACGACAAAGTTTTAGATAATTTTATGCAAATTAATAAAAAATAATCAGAAAATTTTTATCGCCATTATTTTCCGAGATATGACGCAAACTTACATTTTTTAAATGGAAACCATAGTTGGCTGTGACCTCATTCAAAAGGTAATTTTTTTCTCTTTAATCCAATATGGCATACGACATAGTTACTTCTAAAAATGAGTTAGTTATAGTCATTTTAAATTTTATTATAAATAAAAAATAGGTAGCCATGAAAAAGGTGAAAGTAAAACAATTGCAGTTGTTTATAATATTAGAAATATTGTAATTATTAGTTTTACAGAGATAAACCAAAATGAAACAACTGCATAAAGTAATTCTGTAATTATCAATATATCAATGGGAGAGAAATTTTAATATTAAAAAAATATGGGAAAATAGTCCACTATTAATACTATTATGACATAAATTATATCTTTTTAAAATTGAATTTATGGCTTTTTGACTATTCTCATGTAAATTGAATTAAATGTTTCAATAACAACTAGTTTATGATCCTCCACAGATTGATATGATTTTTCATATACTTTGTTTTTTACATAACCCCACAGAAAAATTCTAAAACCCGCAGATCGGGAGATCTAGGTGGCCCTGGGATTGGTTTATTTTCTTCCACTTATGAGTTAGGAAAAGAATCATTTAAATAATTTGTAAAGCCAACATATTATGAGGTGGAGCACCGTCATATTGGAACCATTTCAATCTTGCTTGTAATGATAAATTTAAACAATCTGTAATGGTTCGTACCCCGGTCTTATATGAATTTTCAATTGATATCATATTTATACGTTGTGTTATGTTGTGTTGTGTAGTAACCCTTAATTATTTAACAGGTTCGTTACGAACGTTAATATGTGTCATCAATTATGCATTACCATTGAAATAATTAATATATTAGGGATGTTGGATAATGGTTGGTGTGAATAAAACACAAGAATGAGTTTAACGAATGGTCAGTTTATTTTCTATTAATTCAAAATGCAAAGAGGCGGAATTCCATTTTTCTCATATTTTAGGTAATTTTTAGAATGCAAAATTCAATTAAAACTATAAAATCTAAAATCTAAGTATCAAATTTCGTATACACAAGTTACAACTTCAATTTCTTTTGATTGCTTATTGTAGTGCCGTGACCAGAAAACTTTTCGTAGTTGTTTTCATTTGTTAAAACTCAAAAAAAACAAAACAAAAAATTATTTATGTCGTGTTTTGTCATTGTCCTATTCGTCACATGTTTTGTAGAAAAGTCGAGATTGCTAACTAAGAATTATATATATATATATATTATTTTATTATATATAATTTTTTTTTATACAATATGTCCCATCCGCCACGGCCGTCTCTCACAATGGCCGGGTTGCCTCGGATGTTCTCATATTGTTTTGTGTTTTATATACATTTCTTTTTATAATATATATATATATTGTTAATGTGTCCATCCGCTACGGCCGTACTCTCAAGGAGCCGGATTGCCACGGAATGTTCTACATTCTATTAAGATAAATTATTTCAGTCAGTAAATAAAAGAAACTTTAATTTGATAAACATTGTAATCAATGTAATTTGTTGTTAATGTGTCCATCCGCTACGGCCGTACTCTCAAGGAGCCGGATTGCCACGGAATGTTCTACATTCTATTAAGATAAATTATTCCAGTCAGTATATAAAAGAAACTTTAATTTGCTAAACATTGTAATCAATGTAATTTGTTGTTAATGTGTCCATCCGCTACGGCCGTACTCTCAAGGAGCCGGATTGCCACGGAATGTTCTACATTCTATTAAGATAAATTACTTCAGTCAGTATATAAAAGAAACTTTAATTTGCTAAACATTGTAATCAATGTAATTTGTTGTTAATGTGTCCATCCGCTACGGCCGTACTCTCAAGGAGCCGGATTGCCACGGAATGTTCTACATTCTATTAAGATAAATTACTTCAGTCAGTATATAAAAGAAACTTTAATTTGCTAAACATTGTAATCAATGTAATTTGTTGTTAATGTGTCCATCCGCTACGGCCGTACTCTCAAGGAGCCGGATTGCCACGGAATGTTCTACATTCTACTAAGATAAATTATTTCAGTCAGTATATAAAAGAAACTTTAATTTGCTACACATTGTAATCAATGTAATTTGTTGTTAATGTGTCCATCCGCTACGGCCGTACTCTCAAGGAGCCGGATTGCCACGGAATGTTCTACATTCTATTAAGATAAATTATTCCAGTCAGTATATAAAAGAAACTTTAATTTGCTACACATTGTAATCAATGTAATTTGTTGTTAATGTGTCCATCCGCTACGGCCGTACTCTCAAGGAGCCGGATTGCCACGGAATGTTCTACATTCTATTAAGATAAATTATTTCAGTCAGTATATAAAAGAAACTTTAATTTGCTAAACATTGTAATCAATGTAATTTGTTGTTAATGTGTCCATCCGCTACGGCCGTACTCTCAAGGAGCCGGATTGCCACGGAATGTTCTACATTCTATTAAGATAAATTATTTCAGTCAGTTTGTTGTAAGTGACGTTAGTCGAAAATTATTTTCTAATGGAAGCTATTTGTCTAGGCCAGTCTGGGGAATAATAATTTGTCGAACATCGGTACCGATGTAATTTGTTGCAACAATGTCGGTGGTAGTTATTGTCAGATTCAACGGTCGGACTTGTGATCGTTGACTGACCACGTTTGTAATCTTTACAACCCTTTTATACCATTTTTCTTGCAGGTTCTTCCCCCGATTGTATATAAAAATGCTATTTTATCACGTATGCATTTCTGCACAATTTAATGCGTACGTGCCCTCATCTCAGCATGCCACGGTTATTGACCGATAATAACGCAGCATCTTCATTTCTTCCGACCACTTGTGCCCCAATAACGTTTATTTAGTCTACGCATTTTTAAGTAATTCCCCTATATACGGTTAATGAACTCTTGTTTATTACACTAAAATGCACGTATTTGTTCTAATTGTACTAATTTTCTGGTCACTAATAATTAAAAAAAATATTTTATGCATGCCCCCCTTGGGTTATTACAAATCGAGCGTATCTTCAAATGTTTTCTGAAGAAAATGAAAGTAATCAGTTTCACTTAGTGAGCTGATTATTTCTTATTGATATACATAAAATTATCTAAAACTTTATCCTTTACAGTTTTTTTCTACCTGTTATAATAATCGAGATATATTGATTTGAAAAAATTGACACTTTTTACTTTTTTCAAAATATCTAGTTACCCTTGACTTTTTTGAAAACTTTGAAAGTGGAATTTTATTCGTCTCGTAAATCTACACTTCTTTCCCCATTTAACCGTTTCTCTATCTCTATAGTTTACGAGATCCCCATAGAGAACATCGAAAAAAAACTCACCCTGTATACAACATCTTTATTACAGTAACATATTTACAAAACTACATATATACATTATGATTAATGTTAGTCCGTCACTGTCTTGCCTATCGACCGTAGGTCTTTCTGCCCTGTCTTAAAAGAAATTAAAAAATTTATAAAAATTGAACATGTTGAATTTAACTGTCCGGTTGATGCGATTTAATGAATTGATGAATAGTGTTTGTGGGGTATTAAAAAATGAATTTTAACGGAATTGTGTAAAAACTTCGTTTTAATGATTAAAACTCAAGACAACTTCACAACTTTCCAGCGAAACGGCGTAATCAGAATTAACGTAAAACGGCGTTAAGAAAACCTATTATAATTATATATAATATTAAGTAAACTAGTCTAATATTAAGTATTTAAAATAATAATAACAATTTGGTTTATATATCTCTGTAAATTTTTCGTTAACTTTTGTTTCAGTGAGTAATTACTTTATGTTTTGATAATATTTAATTCCTTAAAAATATATACAATTGATTTTTTTATGTATTAAATTGTGAAATTGTAATAATTAAAAAATATTGGATGATGCACCGCGTTGTATTTTTTGATTGAGATGTATGCAAATGTGATTTTGGTCATTTTACTGTGAGAGTAAAGTATTATCTACGTGTTTCTTTGTAGAAACTGTATTTAAAGAACGTTAGAGATTTAAAGTTAATGTTTTATTCTTTGTCTTTTACTCGAGTTTTCAAAGTAATATTTAAGTTATTAAAAAAGCAACAACTTCTGTATTAGCGAGAAAAGCAATATTCTAAAACTATAACAGGAGCTGTAAATAAATGAATAATATTATAATAATAATACCTAGTATTAATGTCTTACCGTAAATGCTAAAAGCGATGATTTAAAAAGAGTCTGAATACCCAGTTTCTCGGATCGTTGCTTTAATTTTTCTATTGAGATGATTTACCAAACTGTTACATTGCGGATGATAGGCGGTTGCGTGTGTAACCGAATAATTTATAGAATTCCATGATCAGTAATGACCGTCGACGAAATTCTAAAAGCGATCGTCACGATCCGAAAACTTAGCCATTTAGTGATGTGATTTAATTTATAAGCACGGTAAAATATGTTAAAATCCTTTAGTTCGTTGTAGAAAATTAACTAATAATTTAAAAATACGAAACCATTTCGTGAATCTACAACAATGAGTCTCACTAAGGCTACAAATTTGTGGCCTTCAAGATAATATTTTAATCTTTTAATTGTCAAATAAACTGCTAACGATTCACAGTCAAAAGTATTACATTCACGCTCTGTTGACAAAAATTAGTTGGAAAATAAGCAAACGGTCGAAAGAGAAATATCTTTCTGTTGTAAGTGCAGATGCGTCTACCCTAATGCTAACTCAGAAATAGGACAAAACAAACATAACACAGTTAGCTAGTGCAGCCTTTAATAATAATATATTTATTTTCAACAAGTTACATAACTTTATAATGGAAATTTCATATGATATTTACAAAATGTGTACAGTTTAAAAATAGGCTAAATTTCTTGCAAACCTAGAAAATAATTGTAAAACATAGTAACATTGGGGTAAAATAAAACTTAAAAATACTGAAGAAACACATTAAAATTCATGTAAAAATACATTAATATATTTGTATAGATAAAACTTAAAAACTAAATGTAAAAACACGTTAAAATTCTTGTAAATATAAAATAAAAAGACAATTAACACAGTAAAATACGTGTAAAAATAAAAATTAAAAGATACACTTAAAAATAAATATAAAAACAAATTAAAAAACATGAAAAGATAAAACTTAAAAGTACAGGTAGAAATACATTAAAATTCTTGCAGAGATAAAATTTATAAATAAATTTAGAAACACATTAAAGTTCACCTAAGGATAAAATTTGCAATCAATAAAGTAAAATATAAACCAAAACAATTAAAATAATTAAACTATATAATGACACATAAAATAAGTTACAGATTATCTGAAAACAAGACAATCTATTACATTCGCTTTATATCGGCTGAACGCATCAAAAATATCACAGAATGTTGCATATTGTGATATGACTTTAAGAGTTTTAATAACGGTGAAATTTGTGAAGTGCCATACCTCGCACATGCGATATTCAAATGTTCGAGGATTTCGAATATTTGTAGTGGGGATATGATATTTTATTTCTGATGTTGATGTTACATCATCAAACTCATTGTGTACTACCTTATACAAACTCACTGAGTTTAGGTATATATGATGATTTCTCACAGATATCATGTCAAATTCATCCAAGAGACATTGATATGAATACCCTCTTGGAGGATACTGTCCTGTCTTTTTATAATGCAGATGTTTTAAAAATCTGCGTTGTACATACTCAATTTGTTTTAATAGTACTTGCGAAGAGGGTAGCCAAATCAGGACACAATAATCCAACCTGCTCAGGACTAGAGATTTGTACAATGTAATCAATGTATTTAAATTTTTGAATTCTTTTGTAGTTCTGATTATAAATCCCAATATTTTGAGCAGTCCTTTACGATTTTATTAACATGAGATTTAAATGTCAGTTTATTGTAAAACACGATGCCCAAATCCTTTATTACTTCGGACCTTTTAATTGATTGGCCATCTATACTATAGTTATACATAGTTGGATTTGATTTATTCGTAAATGAGATAGCGTAACACTTTTCAATATTTAGTTCAAGGCCAATTTCACAACACCAATGATTAAAACGACATAAATTTTCCTGCAAAATATCACAGTCACTGACAGATTTTATACACTTAAAAATTGTTAGATCATCAGCATACATTAAGAAATCACAGCTAAAAATGTCACATACGTTATTCATAAATAAAAGGAACAGCAACGGGCCTAAATTGTTTGTTCTCAACATCCATGCGCCGCTTACGCAAATGCACGTATCTAAGAAACAAACTCCGTGGTTAACATACAACATAAAGGAAATGATGAAAATTAGAGACAATGCATACAAACGTTATAAACATTCCCAAAATCCTGATCATTTCGAATTTTACAAAAGTATGCGAAAATTAACAACTAAGGCTATTCGTACTGAACAAAAAGCATATGTACAATTTATGTGCCAAAATTCCTATGGAGATAAAAAGAAAATGTGGAAAGAATTAAAGAAACTTAATGTTTATGGTAAAAGTAAAGTTAAAATTCCTTCGAGTCTTATGGATGTAAATCTAATAAATGACTATTTTGTATCTCAAGTTAAACAGTTGCCAGCAAATTAAAATACATTAGATTTCTACAATAACAATACCAAAGCTGAATTTAAAACTCGTTTAGAATTTTCTGCTGTGATGGATTTGGAGGTTTTAAAAATAATTAATTCTATAAAAACCAATGCCACTGGTGTTGATAATATTAATATTCGGACTATTAATTTATGTTGTCCAGTTCTTTTAGAATATATTACACACATTGTTAACTCATGTATTACACAAAATCGGTTTCCTAATTGTTGGAAGGAGTCAATTATAATTCCTATACCGAAAACTAATACCCCTTCCACATTCAAAGATCTGCGACCTATAAATATTATGCCTACGATATCCAAGATTCTAGAAAAGGTTTTAGCAAAACAACTGCGAAATCATCTAAATGAGTATTCTATCTTACCATTCCAACAATCAGGATTTCGACCTGGACATAGTTGCTGTACTGCCCTTAGTCATATTATTGATGACATTGTTCGGTCAATTCATGCAGGCAAAGTAAGTGCTTTAGTACTCTTAGATTACAGCAAAGCCTTCGATGCCTTAGATCATAAATCACTGATTAGCATATTGAAATATGTGGGTTTAGACCGAGCTGCTGTTGACATTATGAGTAGTTATTTACAAGACAGAAAACAAAGAGTAACTATTGATGAAAATACATCTTCATCCCGAGTAATCACTTGCGGTGTAGGCCAAGGCACAATCTTAGGACCACTTTTATACACAATTTATACTTGCTCCTTGTATTCCGTCTTAAGATATACTTTTTATCATCTGTATTCAGATGACACTCAAGTGTACCTCTCCTTTGATATAAATAATCTTGACGTTGCACAAAACCAAATAAATAATGATCTGAAACGTCTAGTTGAAAACTCTCTTGATCATGGACTGCAAATTAATCCATCAAAGACTCAAATTATTCTTTTCGGTTCCCAAAATAATAGAAATATTGCAAAACAAAATTTAAAAATATCTCTGAATGGAGTTGTTCTAACTATTAGTGACTGCGTTAAAAACTTAGGATTATTTATAGATTCAAATTTGAAATTTAAAACCAACACCTCTTATCTTTTTCGAAATGCTATATAGCATTAAAATCAATATTTATGAACATACATATGCTTAATACAAAAACTAAAATAATCCTATGTGAAAGCTTGGTACTATCCAATTTTAATTATTGTGATGTTATACACACCAATTTTTTGGATCAAATTGAAGTGAAACGTATACAAAAAATACAAAATTCCTGTTTACGTTTGATATATGGCATTCAAAAACGATCTAGAATGTCATATAAGTTGCAAGAAGCACAGTGGCTTAATAAGGACAACCGTCGCAATCTACACTCTGCCTGCTTTTTCTACAAAATGCCCACAATATTTACGTAATAAAATAACTTACATAAGTGATGTGCACAATATAAATGTTAGATCGCGGGGCCTCATGTCAATACCTAAACATAAACTCCAGATTTTTAAGAAGTCATTCTCATACTGTATAACGCAATGCTTTAACCGGATACGTTTTCAATATTGTAACTATCATGATTTTAAATCAAAATATAAACTTATGCTACAAACTGAGACCTCAAAAAATTTACTATAAGTTATGATCATAAGTGCATGTCATGTCGCATTTTCTTATTGTTTTCACTTAATTTTGTCTATGCTTTTTTATGTATTTTGTATTTATGTGTAGGTCTGGTTTAAGAACAGTAAAGTTATAGCCATTCGGCTAATACTCATACTGAGCCAGATCTCTTTGACTATTATTACTATTTTTTTTGTCTTTCTGTATAATATTTTGTATTCCAATTATAATGGTCAATAAATGATTTAAAATTAAAAAAATAAAAAATAAATTAGAGCCTTGGGGAACACCGCTTGTGGCTGGATACTCCTTAAAGACGTGATTTCCATATTCCACATACTGAATACGTTCTCTGAGATATGAGCCAATAACAAATATAATATTGTCATTAATATCACATTTTTCAAGTTCTTTGACTAGGATTTCATGTGGTAACCGATCAAAAGCCTTAGTTAAGTTTATATAGATTAAGTCAGTCTGAAGGTGGTATTCCATGTTTGTGTAGAGTTCTTGCGTAAATCTAAACAGATTTGTACGAGTAGACCTCTTCTTCATAAATCCATATTGTCGGATATTAATTTTAGTGTACGTTCTGTTGTAAACATGATCTGTAATAATGCTTTCAAATAGTTTACTACATACACATAGTAAATTGGTGTTATTTTTGCTCTTTTTCATATTGAAGGAAAAACACCAGTACTTAATATTAGGTTAAAGATATGGGTTAATGGCTTAGCAATTAAAATCGCTGTATCTGGTCCCATAATTTGTCTGGATTTTAATTGTTTTAATTTATTAAGTACAACGTCTTCGGATATTATAAAATTTCCCATTTTTGCTTAAAATGGTAATTTATTTGTAAAATATGCTGGCTGTGCGAACGAGTTTCTGAAATGAGTCGCAAATCCATCAACAATTTCTTGCTCGCGTCCCTGATTTCATAATTCCAGGAATCCTACTTGCATTATTCTTGTTATTTATGAGAGACCACAGTTTTTTTGGGTCATTTTGTAGGTTTTGTTCGGCCTCATTTATATAGCTGCTGTACATTTTGTGTATATTTAATTTGATCTTCTTTTCTAATTGTCTTAACTGTTTTTTATTTGAAGATGTTTTTTATTATTAAAATAGTGCCTTCTGTATCGACGTTTTAAACGTATATCATTAATCAGATCTTAATTAAACCACTTTGGGTATTTGGTAGAATTTTTAAATGAAACTTTTGGCACATGTTTATCACAGCTCATATATAGATTTTCATAAAAGATATCACAGGCAAGTTCAACATTTTCACTTTGGTAAAGTGAAGTCCAATTTATTTTGCAGATATCTTGAAACAGACTATTTAAATTAGCACATTTAAAATTGTATCTAGATGCTGATGAATTTGGGGAGAATTTAGTGACTGTTTCTTTTTCAAATTTTAAAATTCCTTCTAGTGCAGGATGATGGCTGTCCTCATTTACCAAGGAATTTTTGCTTTCTTCTAGATGTGCGTCCATATTACCCGATATAAAGACTAGGTCAAGAATTCTATCAAGAACATTTGTGTTATAGTTGACTTGTTTGGCTGAATTAAAATTAATAAAATTTAACAAAGGGCACAGACTAGAATGCTCATTTTGATTGTTTTCGAGATATTCTTTATAATGTGGGAGATTAAAATCTCCACATATTATATAATATTTTGAGGTTATGATTCCACTAACGTAATCAAATAATATATGATAATTATCAACTGGAGTAGCTGGTGTGATATATAAGTAAAATATTTCGAAACACAAATTATCCTTAAATATTTTGCATCCAGCAATTTCGACGTTCGTTATAGGGGAGCAAATGTTAATAGGTTGACATTTTAAACCTGATTTAATCGCTATTAAAACACCCCCTCCTCGACGCGTATCTCGATCATTTCGAACTACATAGTAGTTTTCTGAAAATAGTTCGCTGTCATTAATGTCGGAAGAGAGCCACGTTTCAGTTAAAGCTATAATGTCACTATTTTGTGCTGCTTCTGAATTATAAAAGAGATTCGTTTTTGATTTCAAACCTCGGACATTTTGATAATAGAAAAGAACGGAATGTTTAGCTTGTTGGAAATTAATTAGTTTCCCGGCTGGGATTAATGTATATTTTTTTGAGTAATTACAGGTGTATTATGTCTATATTTTATAGTTAAATTTGATTCGCCTGATTCTATTCGTGAGTCTAGTTCCTGTAGCAGGTTTTGTAGATATTGGCGTTGATAGGGAGTTGAGACCGAACTAGTGGTTTAGAGTAGTAGTGATTTATTGCATGAAGATTCTGCAGTAAGCTGGTTGAGTTGTGCTAAAATAATTAAACATGATCCAATAAATCTATGATAGAAATTAACCATGACAAGAAAACTCGGTGATGCTTTTTGATCAGTAGGTTGCAAAAAAAAAAAATTGCACCAACTTAGAATTGAAGAGATTTAATTCCCGAACCACTAACGCCCTAATAGTTATTTAAGGTACAAGTGTAAAAAGTAATACTTTATTGCACGAACTGGCGTTTAAAAACACGAGCGAGGATCGAGCGAGTTTTTTTAAAGTCAGGAGTAATATTTTAATGTCATTTCAATTATACAATGAATGAAATAAATAACAGACGAGTTCAATAAAGACACTTTACTGACGTGGTGCATACAAACTTTTATCGCCAACCGTAAACATTTATAATTTAAAAAATTAACATATCAAACTTGTCACATTTTATTATGACAAAATAAACTAAACGTAAACATTCATATCAAGTTTGTTTTGAAAAGTTTGCATTAATTACCTTCATCATCAGGTAGATTTCATCCGGTGCACTTGGTAAAAATCTTCCTTTTTGTTTTCTTTCATTATTTTTTAATAAATAATTCTCGCTAAAATTTTCACTGTTAGAGCTGAGACAGCGAAACGCACGATTTCTGTCAATGTCATATAGTCATGGCTATGTCGATAAACATTTGCGGCAGGTAAAATACTTTACCCACAGTGCATTGTTGAAAACGTTGCTTAGCAACCAGTAAATAACTTGCACAAATGTCAGCCGCCATTATTATTCGTGGAAGAAAGATTCGCTCTATTGTAATCGCTTCGACTTGTATTAAATTATATCTTCAGAGTTCCCAAATCTGCCATTTCGTTTATATTATCAAGTTTAATAATTATTTGTATAAATTAATAAAAATTTAAGTTTTTCGTTGAAATTTTGTGCTATAACATATTCATCTGTCAGATTTGACAGTTCTGTGCAAAAAAAACAATTTGACATTTCCGTGCAATAAAAACGTAAAAAAGCACTAGTGCTTTCAAAAGCCACTTTTGCAACGAAAAATGATACAAAAAGGATTGAAATTTGCGAGGTGGTAAACACCGTGATTTAGAAAATACAGATAGTTCAGAAATGTTACATGATATTTGACTGATTTTGTGTCAGGTCAAAAGGGGTTATAAGGTCTGAAAATTTTTGCAGAAATTTTGAGTATGGTGAAATTTTAGAAAATTAATTTATAATAGGCTTTTGTAATGGAAGGCATTCAATAGCGATATTAACAATAATTTTGAAATGTCGATAGAAGTCAGCGCCTAGAATTGAATGAAATACATTAACAAGTACAAAAGTTCACTTGGATATTATGTCCAGACCGTATTGTTAATGTGGAAGAACCATGACAACATTAAATTGCCCCTATCGGTGGTTAATGAAAATTTTGATGGACGTTGATCAAAATCATCAAAACGATAACCTGAGCTCCAGTGTTATGTACAAGTTTTGACCCAGAATGAGTACAATAAACGAAAAATATTTGACCTGGAATAACCAATGGGCAGATTATTAACCTCGCTGTTGCTCTTTAACACACTCACGCGGTTAAATGCATCTGCGTGTCATATTTTATAATGAAATCTCCAAAATTTGTTTTTAAGGTCTGGATCTTGTATGGTAGATATTCCCTAGAAGGAATTAATGCACGTTGACCTAAAGTGTTCGTTAATAATTTTAAATTTTGTTTTAGTTCTGAAACGTCTGATTTTGAAGTAGTCTAATATCTGATCTGGATTTTATTGAGTTTAAGATTTCTTGCACATCAGAATGCAGGCGGCTGAAAAATATTTCTCAGAAAAAGTTGTCATCAATGGGAGTTGTGCCGAGCAACTTTTCGTAAAAATTTGAAAGTCTTTGGTCTCTTAATACCTATCTACCCCTCTAAACAACTGTTGTAATCTTTTATTTTCGGACAACGTAGTCCGTTTAATGATATCTGCCTTCAACGTTTCATTAGGAAGGTATTACAGTGTACTTGGCTAAAAGGTAAAGCATCATACTTTATCAACATTTTTCTAGGAAATCCTACATTTTACACAAAAAGACTATTGTTTACAAATTTCCTATTCTATTGTTCTCTAGAAATGTATTCTCTATAGATTTCATGAAACTGATTTTTATTAAAATAGAAGTATATAAAAATTTTGTTTAAATGAAAGTTGTTCAGTTTTTTATTCTTCATTTTTTGTTTGATTTTTATATTATTGATATTAGTAGAGAAAAGAAAATTTGGATAAACAAAATAGTGCTTCGTATAAACAAGCACTTCTCTGGTCAAGAAAATGTTCTTCCAATAAAGAATAAAAGTTTGAGTTAAAAGTTTGAGCTCAAAATCTTTTGCACGTTTTGAGATAAAGTGTTCTCGAACAAACAAACGAAGTACGAAAACGTATCGTGATCGTAATTTTTTATGGGAAATATACTTTTTGAGGTCCTTAGATAACACATTAGCAATTTTAAGGAAAAAAAGGTGTTGCATCTATCATACTACTTTCCTGTACTTGTGATTTTATTAACAAAAAGAACAAAAGCTGATTTCTATTCATTTAGTATACTATAATTTTTAGTGATTTTGATTGATAAGAATTTACGAACCTACCAAATATATAATAATAAATTCAATTCTATACTTAACTTTGTATAAATTTCCTTCAGGACTTTATGTAATAATGAACAATTAATTGATGTCTCACTAACAATGATTTTTTAAAAATTATATCAAGTGTAGTTTGTTATAGAATTTAAGCTAGTACTAGGTTTGGAACTAACAATATTTCTGGTTTCCTATATTCATTTTCCTTAAGTATATAATAGGTAATGCAACTACAATTTTAAATATGATAAGAATAATTTAAATCATACACTGCTTTCCAGACAATCTAGTACTACGAAGAAGACAATTCTACTTTAACTAATACTGCAATTTTACTAGCTTGAAGTTCAAAACAAATGCATGCGCATGTAATTGTAACAATTGGGAACACGTGTGTTTTTTTTATGAATTTAAAATTAACTTTATATGTTTCATAATAAGTTAAATAAAACAAAACAGAAAAAAAATATCCTAAAGGGGGAAAAAATTATAAAATTTAGAAAATTAGAGTTGGCGCGAAATCGTTCACTTTGTGATCTGAATAATAGAATTATAAATATTAATAAATTGTTTGTAATACTTCTGTTTATTGTTAATTTTAATACATTTATTAAAGTAAAATTAAAAATTATAAAACAGTGTCTAATAATCTAGAAAAATCATTGTTTCCCAAAATATCTTTGCCATTCCTAATAAATTCATGAAATAATTTTCATCGTAATTAACTTTTATTATTGTTAGTTTGTTGTTGGTTTCGAATGAAGGATCTGCAACGTATAAATAACCAATTTTTAAATTTAACATTACTATTTGTAAATGTAATTGTGCTTTGCATTTAGGAGATATGTGACCGTTTTTTAACAAATAATCAGTTACAGTTTTTTAAGACCATGGACATTTAATCTCAAACACTGCATCATTTGATATACCATCGGGCGAAGCGTCAAATTCTCGATGCTGGTTATTTAATATTAATCCACACTATTTATGTTTATATTTAATTGTCTTTCCACGTCATTGCGAACTTTACCTTCCAAATATATCTATACTTACAAATCTGCTTTTAAGCCACGAATTTACAATCAAAACTGAATTTGATGATAATTTAAAAATAAGAAACTTTTAGTAAATTTCATCATTCATTTATTGTTTGGTGTAAATAAGGAAAAGGATATGATTTTATTGTGATTTAATTATAATGAAATTGACAAAGTTATATGTAAAAATCAAGTTAAAAACCAGTTCAGACGCGCGTTATGAACTTTTAAATTTCATCAGTGCAACTTAGCTAATAAGAAATCAAAAATAAACAAAAATTGTGATCATATGTATTTTGGGTTGAATAAATTTGAATTTGAATTAATAGATAATTTACTACCACCACCTAAAAGACTTTAATATATGTTATTACTGCTTTATTTGCAGATAACAAAAATATATTTAAAACATCCTATTAATTTGAATGATTTTAAATTATTTCAACGAGAGCATTTGATCTCTCCGAAAATGTTTAAAATGAAATGAGTTACATGATACAATAAAATAAATCTAACAATAAGATATATTTATTATGTCATATCAGTTTTATTCAAATATTCTTTAAGTATCCCTTGTGGTATGATATTATTTTAATGAATATTTTACTTAATAAAATTTGTTCAATGTACGATTTTATATAATAAAGATCTAAATAAAACTTGAATAATGAACCATTTTCTATTGATTATAATTTATTAATTTCATTTATTGACTTTGCGTAAATCTAGTCAATAGCCTAAAATCTATAAAATGTCAAAATAGTTGTGTAGTTTTGGTTGCCTTACAATTTCCCTAGCCGTATCTTAAATGACGCACAATTGACGCATGTGCAAAGTCACAGCAAACGGTTTCAAATCTCAACGGCCGACGTACAAACGAAAGGTGCATCAGATTAGTTTGTGATTGTGTGATGGAATATTATATTTAATAATTTGCATTTACATACAGTAGCGTTTATTGATTGTATGTATGTAAAATGAACGATGATTAATAAGTCGGACAATATTTGAGGTTATTCATTTTCTTAAAGCGTAACTAAAATATGTCGTTGAAAAATTTACTTAAATTGATAGCTAACATTACATTACATACACCAATTATTTTTTATACGTTTGATTAGGTTTGTTTAGAATTTAATTGGTTTTAGAGTGGATGCACAGGAGCACACGTATCCAGACACCACTCTTATTTAAACTTATATGTTTATAAAAGATGAACTCCAATACAGCAGACGATTTCATTAAAGTTGCCGTAAGGATCCGGCCTAAGATCAAACGCGAAATCAAGAAAGAACAGAAAGACTACTGGGGCTACAATGGGAACGAAGTCTTTCAGTTGGATGAAAATGGGCGGGCTAGCCAGGAATGCTTTACTTTTGGTCAGTACATCTGTAGTGAATTATATAGTTTTTTTATACACGATCTTGTGATGTTGAAGGTAAATACATTCAAACACAAAACTTAAGTCGTGTTTTAGTGGTAAAAACTTACTAAACATTTTAGTTTAGTATTTAAAATAACAATAACTACAATAAAATATCTGAAGTAAAGACAACAAAAAAGTCTTAATATTAATTTGAAATAAATTTTGCATTTTCTTATAAGTGGCTGATGTTTGGTGTGAATAAAATTTAAGTATTTGATTAAATATTTTAAAATTTTATTAACATTAATATTTTTACCAGTATTTGTTTTGTATTATGTGATCAAAAGTTAAAATAAAAAAGCAAAAAAATATTGTGGAAGTGGAAATTGTAAAAAAGAAAGAATTTAACAATGCACATGCCCAAGATAACTCTGGTCTTTTTATAAAAATAGTAAAACAAAATTATGTGTTTAATTAACTTACTAATTAAAATTAAAATGTTTCACGACGGGTAAAGCGAGAATTTAATTCATCGTATAACTCTGGTGACATCGGTTTTGATGTTACTATATTTTTCTTGTCCGAATGTTTAAGGGAATTTAAAACAAACATAAAAACTGTGATTATGTGCCGCACCTTGCCTTTAAGTATACCTTACTAAAGAAAATTTTTAGTGTATTTAATTTTATATTTTTGATTAAAAATATGTATACTAACACAAACTGAAACAAAAAAGGTACATTATGCAGATTTTGATCTCTGCTGTGAACAACTATCAATTATGTAATATTATGTCTGCCAGTACTTTACTATCAGTAGTAGTAGTTTTTTTACCCAATAGCTATTAGTTCTTATATAGATGTAATCATGGATATGAAACTAACTAGTTGATTTTATGAAATATATTTTTACGTAACTCATTTTATCAATTTAATTCTACCTGATCACTATACAATTGCAATCTTTCATTCCAGCAAACGTGATATACCATTATAAATATTCATGTCTTGATTAGAAATTAAAAACACTTAGTTTGTTTCACAGTAAATTTATTATTTCTTCTCCGACTAGTTTCGACAATATGTCATTATCAAGGAGTGAATATTGTCGAAACTAGTCGGAGAAGAAATAATAAATTTTCTGTGAAACAAACCAGGTGTTTTTAATATCTAATCAAGATATTTCAAAAATGTTTCACCACAG
The DNA here is from genome assembly GCA_963969525.1 of Ontholestes murinus. Taxonomy (NCBI): domain Eukaryota; kingdom Metazoa; phylum Arthropoda; class Insecta; order Coleoptera; family Staphylinidae; genus Ontholestes; species Ontholestes murinus. Next base: position 51,446,930 of record OZ018388.1, on the reverse strand, counting down.
GTTAAGTGAGCAATTAATTAAATATAAATATTAATGCATATAAATATATCATTATAGATTTCTCTCATAAATCAACATAGACTGATGTAATATATTCTGACTTTATTTTATAGTTTTGACACCTTTGGTGTAAATGAAAAATTCAATTATCAAAATGAACTACGTATTTTTACAAATCCCATGAAATATATTATTTAAAATTTGTATGTGCTATCAATATAAAAATGCTGTATTCTTTCAGACTACGTCTTTGGGACTGAATCAAAAAACACGGACATGTACAAAGTGGTCAGGCCTATAGTGCAGCAGGCGACACAAGGCATAAATGGCACTGTTTTTGCATATGGTCAAACATCTTCCGGCAAAACTCATTCTATAATGGGCAACGAGGAAGACATAGGTATTATTCCCCAGGCCATCAATGACATTTTCTCCCACATTGAAAACAACAATAACAACAGAAAATTTCTCATCCGCGCCTCTTACATTGAAATATACAATGAGAGAATCAATGATCTGTTGAATACTTCGGCCAAAGATCTAAAAATACGGGAAGATATCGCTGGCAATGTGGGCGTGAAGGCAACCGAAGAAATAGCAAGAACAAGGGAAGAACTGTTGAATGTTGTTCATGAAGGAAACAAGAAGCGACAGATAGGTGAAACAAATATGAATGACAGGAGCTCCAGAAGTCACGTCATTTTTCAAATTATTATCGAGTCATCCGAACAGATGGATGGCGATAACCAGGACACTCCTGTACAAGTATCTAGTTTATATTTAGTTGATTTGGCTGGATCTGAGAGGGTGGCGCAAACGAAGGCGACTGGGGCTCGTCTTAAAGAAGGCGGACATATCAACAAGTAAGGCAATAAGTAATTGTTTATATTTATTACTTAAATAAAGCTAGTTCTGTATAAGTTTTATGTTACAATTTACACTGAGGAATATCAGTGATTTGTTTATTTACAGTCTGTTTTAAGGTTATAATTTAAGTGAAAAATAAATATACATATATATATATATAATATAATTGGCCACACTTACAAAATCGATTTTTTTAAGTACAATTTATTAATTTATTTATTTATTTATTTACTTACTTATCTTTGGTCTTCTTTCTTAAATAATACAACTTCAAACAAATTATTAAAAATACTACTAAATTTACTATACATAAAATTTTGGTCGAAAGAAGCACGAGCAGAGTTCACAATCCATAATTACACTATATTTCTACATTAACACGTTGAATGCCCCTCGTAAGTGTCCGCAGGCGCCCGTTATCCATTACCTCGCTCTCAAAGTTATCTTTCTTCAGAACACATTGCTACTTTTATGAGGCGTATTCTATACTTCTTCTAACGTAACACGTTGCTTAACACGATATCACAGATTCAAATTGGGCGTTCAACGCGTGAAAAATAACACATATTTTAGTTTTCAATTTATTGACTATAAATATAGATATTAGGAATATTTTTATACAGAGTAGATCTTCAGTATCTTGTTTAAATCTTTGAAAATTAATTAATTCAATTGACTAGAAAATGTATTGTCATAAGAGTGTCAGTTTAAAATCTTTAACAAATTTTTAGATACAGCGTTTACACACATACACAAACACAGGAGAAAAAATTTCAATATATCCATCTGAGTACACCGTCTAACCACACATTCCACAGTTGACTGGGGCACCTTTAAATAATTGTCGTGTAGAACAAAAAATTTAAAAACACTGTTGGATATACATTTTTCCAGAGTTGATAGAAAATACATTGAACTATTTTTGGTGCGATTTATCTTTTATATAATTATTTTCTTAAAATAGAGTTCTAAATATTTTTTTGTCTAAAGTGATAGTTGAACAACACATAAAGAACTTATATGTTTTTCCCTCCCCACTAATGATGCGTTCTCCTTCAATTGGCAACACTGTGTGTACCCATTGACCACTAAGCAGGATTACAATTTTAAAGATAATATACATCTAAAGGACTTAAAATATTAGAGACCTATTGATAATTGCTATTTCTAACAATTTTTGGCTTTTCTTGCTTCATGATAATTTTCTTGCTTCATGATAGAATGAATCCATTATTTAAAAATTACCAGTTTTCAATTCTAAACTCCGAATCTGAAACCTAACATAGTAAATACAGATACCTATCCCAAATAATGGTCTGCATAGACATATCTCTAAACATTGCCTCTTTTTTATCAACAAGGTTGTTATCTGGAAACCAAATGGTCCAAATACATTTATTCAGTAAACCATCTCCACTATTTTGCAGGCTATTTATTACTGCACAAAAATCGGGCGTTTACACTTCATTAAATTTAAAATATTTACAGCTATTTATGTTGTGCTAAAACATTATTTTTACCAGACTAGAGTCAGGTTTACATATTTGACTTGCAATTATTAGGCAGTCCACCTCAAATATTTACTAAAATGATTACGATTTTCTATTTGTTGCAGGTTGGAGTTTTGTTTATTGTCTATAGCCCATTCAGTATTCAGCTTATTTTTCGCCTATTGTAACTAAGTAAGTAATTTATGTATGCAATAAATTTGCTGTTATTTCTTGGCTATAAAAGAAGATTAATTTTTTGTTCATTTATTTATATGCTGATGGTGCAAAATAAGTATATATGGAGGAGTATAAGATATTGATTTTAACCTACTGATAAATCAAATCTCATAGGGATTCATACTAGCCATGTATCATGTTGATAATATACCTTAACAGAGATATTGGTCTCTTTATCGTTGTGTCTTCTCTCTATGAGAGCTCAGTTGATTTCTAAATAGTGAAGAGCGCACTGCATTACTTTATGACATTATCAGAAATTAATTTCTTAATATTATTTATTTAAAGTTGATCTGATTATATTTTTCTATCTATTGCAGTAATATCAAAAAATAATATTTACGTGTACACCACAATTGCATATTATATTTTCTAGTCATATTAATTAATTTAGCTGTTTCTTTTACGAACCACAATATTTCAATTGCATTATTTGAATTGAATTTGAATTCATTAATAAATTTGTAGTCATTTTAGTTTCCAATCAAATAAAGAATTTCAAAGTAGTTCATTTTAATGGAAAAGCTAGACTCTTTTCAATGTTACAATACAATTTATTGTGGTATACAGGGTGACTGACGAAAAACCTTTGGTGCTGTATCTCGCTTATTTTTTATCTGATTTTAATAAATAAAACATCAAATTAAACCATTTTTAAAAGACTTTAATAGGATCTGAACTGTTATTTTTTCTCGCACCCAGTTTTTGACAAAATACGATCAACATTTTTTTTTTTAATTGCACTGTATATATATTTTTATTGATTGTAGACAAATTTATGCATACATCAAACTTAAGTCAAGAAATTGAGAATTAAAAAAATAAATAAAAAGTCAAGTATCCATTGTAAACAATATACAGACCCTATTTTAAATGTCAAAAGTGACAGTGACAGCCATTGATACAATACTGCAACGATTTTTAATTATTTCATAATTAAAATGTTGCAATATTTCAAACACTGTACTAGAATTTTGTGCTTCTACAGAAATCGTTTTTCAGTTTTTGAAATCTTGCAACATTTTTATTATGAAATTATTAAAAATCATTGCAGTATTGTACCAATGACTGACACTGTCACTTTTGACATTTGGAATAGGCTCTGTATATTGTTTACTATGGGTATTTGATTTTTAATTTTTTTAATCCTCAATTTCTCGACTTTGGTTTGATGAATGGATAAAATCGTTTACAAATTTAGTTTCAGAAAAAAATCTCCTTGCGGATCAGTACAAAATATATATACAGTGCAATTTGAAAAAAAAGTTGATCGTCTTTTGTCAAAAACTGGATGCAAGAAAAAATATCAGTACAGTTCATATTAAAGTCTTTTAAAAATCATTTAATTTGAGGTTTTATTTATTCAAATCGGATCAAAAATAAGCAAGATACAGCACCAAAGGTTTTTCGTCAGTCACCCTGTATAATTATAAACAAGTTTACAGTATATTACAACAAGAATTAGATAACTATTGTTTCAACCTAGGCAGTCTTTATCAAACACCTTAAATAAGTTACAGAATATTAACCATTTAGGGATGAACATTTAACATTTTTGGGTGACTTGCTAAAAATAGTTCTTTATACTTAATTACCTGTGGAATTAAGGTGTGGTGTTTTTAGAGGAAATTTATCCAATGATAAGAGCTTAAATATTGATAAATAAATTTAATCTGTCTGTTTATTAAGTATATTAGTGTTATTACGTTAAATCTCTTCTCAAAACTTACACCTGTCTGTCATAGATATGTATTTAATTTGGGATATTCCTGATTTCTTTATTCAATTTATTTGGTCTTTAGCATTAAATATTATTATTTTTTATTTCCAGATCACTTTCGGTGCTCTCCTTAGTAATGCAGCAACTTAGCTTGAAAAAGGAACACATCAGCTTTCGAGATTCCAAACTCACAAGAATTCTTTCTAATGCCTTGGGGGGTAATTCAAAAACGTTGATCATAGCTACAATTACCCCAGTCTCTATTGAAAATACTCTATCAACACTTATGTAAGTATTAAATAAATATTATTGTTTCTTTCCTTAATACTTTTTTACTTTGTAATGAAAATTTATAGCATAGAAGATATTCTTTATTTACGATGTTTTCTCCCTATTCTTCCATTTGTATGTCATCCCATACCATTAATGTAGTACAAATAACTGTTCTCACCTTCTTTCTTTCTCTTTTAATGTACAAGGCGTATTTTAATTCATGTTTTCTATGGGGATGTCAGAGATTATAAGGGATAAAGAAATTTTTATGTAAGAAAAGTAGTTGAGTAGTGCAGTTTTATGAACCAAATAAAGTAACAATTTTTAAAACGTTTAAAAAAACTGCTTATTTTTTAATTGCTATTTTTTAAGTTGTTATAAAATTTAGAAAAAAGCATAAAAAGCAAACATTTAAATAATTTGAGACTAAATAATAAAATACATTTTATTTCTTCTGGATATGGAAAGCTATACAAAATTGTGTAAACAAATTTAAGTGCAAAGAAAAATTTAAAATAATTAATGCATACAATGGCCTTGTTTAACTTGCAATGTCAATAAACCCTCTGACATGTTGATATTTATTTATAATTGTGCACTTAATGAAATATAGAAAACTTGTAGGGGTCATGATGCTATTAATATTTTTTTAATGGTCAACAATTTTTACTTTCCCTATATATGAAGTATATATAGGGGAAGTATTGTGATTGTGATTTTTTTTGCTGAAATATACGTTTTGGGGTCCCCTGAGCCCATTACACTAATTTCTGGGAAAAAGAAAATTGTGTGTGTGTCTGTCCGTGGACGCTGTATCTCAAAAACGAATGATCTGATTAAGATGAAACTTCAAACTTAAGGTTTTATCGTTAAAAACTAAAACTGAAAAGCTTTTGGTAAACATTCATAAACCGGAAGTGGGTGTTTACTTCAGGCCATGTTTTGTTTTATTGCGATATTTTTGTTAATATAAAAAATATTACAAAACTTTTTAAACAAAAGTTAAAGGGAATGAGAAGATAAACAAGTTTTATTTAAATATATTTTTCATAAAATTTTTAACTTTATACATATATGTATAACCTGAGGAAAGCCTATACCATATATGTATGTATATATACCTATATATAAAGATTTGTCTTATAGGTTTGCTAAGTGTGCCAAAACAATTATGAATCAACCCCGTGTAAACGAGATTTTATCTGAGACTGCCCTCATTAAACAGCATCAACAAAAAGAAAAAATGTTGCTGCGCGAGTTACAAAACGAAAAAGAAAAAAATATTACGCTACAGGTAAACATTTTTAATTATAAGTAATTTATGATGGAAACATTTTTTATTGTTTTGAATTTGTAGAAATAAAACATATAGTCTGTTTGTTGGATCTTCCGTCGTACAAACTATCGCTTCAAAAAACGACGAAAGTTTTACAGTGCGTTCTTTTTCTAACGCATTTGGTTTACTTTATCAGACTGAATGTTTTTGCGTCGTTTCTCGAAGCGATAGTTTGTGACGTAGGACGGAAGATCCAACGGAATATTTTAATTTGTTGCAAAAATGATAATTTATATGAACACTGATATGTGCTATGTATATGTGTACTATTAATACTAGTAATCAATATGTAATCCATGGTATTTGTGTACTTAAATATGTGCTATACTACTAAATAGTATGGGAACAAATTATTATTTATCTTTTTATTGAGATTTAAAGTAAAATTCAATAAAAATTTTACTTATTTAATTAATGTTGTTTCATTTTAAGCTAGCTCATATCTGTGAATTTGTCAAAAGTATTCATATTGCTTTTTTGCTAATTACAAATTAATTTTATAGATGGATAAAAATGAACAAGATGAAAAAATCAAGAGTTTGGAAGAGAAACTGAAAAGTATACGTCGTGACTTTGTAAATATCAAACCTGTTCCTTTGTCCAAAATCCCTAAGAGACGGCATACATCTGCTTTTGAAAGACCAAAACAAGAACCAATCATACCAGAACATACAAGTAAGTTTTCTGTAAATCATGCATTATTTATATTTTGTAAAAATGAATTCTGGTTTGTCCATCCAAACCTACTCCCTTAAGTCAGGGTAAGCTCAAATAATTTTGAACATTTCTACAGTTTTCTTCACAGAAAACATTGATTAACATTGATCATGTTTTGTAAGGACTAAAACAGTTATTTGAAATTAAGAATTGAAACATACAAGTGTATACCTTCAATTATTATTTCTTATATTAATATATATCACATTTACGTATTTAGTTTGAAGCATTACTATTTAGGTTAATATTTTTTGTGAACAAAGAAATTTTTGAAAAAAGAACTTTTATTTTTTAGGACTGCCCAGTATATTTGATGTGGGTGAGATTAACGAAAATGATTATATTGAAAGAGCTAAAACACCTGAACTTGTAGACGACTCTATGGAAATTGTTTTGACACCAGTAAATGTATTAAAAGCAAGATTTCAGTCATTGAATGAATCCCACATACTGCTTAAGGAGTTTCAATCTGACGAATTAAGAATTTCTTTGGAGGTAGTATTTGATATTTTGTTACCTATTTTAATAATTCAATTGAAATAACACTGTTGTATACTATTTTTTTTTTTAATTTATTTTAGTAGGAGGACACTAATACTTGTTTTTGTCCCATATTGTTTTTATTTTCAGTTGCCTGACACGTGTTTTGGTCTTCGCAGACCATTATTAAAGTTAAAACTAATTACAAATGAAAAATGTACAACCATATATACTGAAGCAGGTAATTAATTGATGGACAGCCCCGCGATTAAAATGCTGTCGGCCTGGATTAGCTCCTGTTGGTTGTTAAGGACGTTAATCCCCTTGTCGGTTGCCCTCTTAATTTCTAATCTAATGAAGAGCTCAACATAATACATGAGATTGCCAACAAAAATGGTTACAAGAGGAGTACACTCACGAAATTAATTAATAAAAAGAAACAAAATATGAAAACAATACTACTGTATAGCACAAAACCGGAGAAAGAAGAAAACATATATGCATCTATTCCATTTTGAAAAAATACCAGCACAAAAATCAAACAACAGCTAAAATCGCACAATATACAGACAATTGTCGTCAATAGATCTAATTTAGTAAGAAGACTAGTGAACAACAAAATCGAGACGAAGAAAAAACAAAAGCGATCAGGCGTGTACAAGATAGAATGTTTTATTTGCAAGGGAATCTACATAGATCAAACAGGCAGAAATTTTGAGGTGTGTTATAAAGAGCATCAAAAATCAATTAGGGACGGAAAAACAACATCAGGATTATCCGAACACTGCATTAACACCAGACACCACATGGGAGAGATGTCGGCAATTAAATTTTGCAAAAAGGGAAGAAAGCTTAACCTGTTGGAGGGATTAGAGATCAAGAGGGCAATCGACAAGGGGATTAACGTCCTTAACAACCGACAGGAGCTAATCCAGGCCGACAGCATTTTAATCGCGGGGCTGTCCATCAATTAATTACCTGCTTCAGTATATATGGTTGTACATTTTTCATTTGTAATAGGCAACTGAAAATAAAAACAATATGGAACAAAAAAAGTGTTATTCTTCACCTAATAGTAATATCTGTTTCCATCAAGAGTGTAGCTCAACAAGCATTAACTTTTAATTTGTTCAATTAATTACTTGAATATCTCACAGGAGAAAGACTGTTGAATCTAAACTTTCATGGTTTATTCTTATTCCAATAAAGTAGACAACTTTAAAATTTAAAAAAAATCACAAAAAGTAGAAAAGAGTAAAGTTTATATCAAGAAATTGCAATTGTAAAATTACATTTTTAATATTTTTCTAATAATAGAAAACACAGTGTGTTTTAATATTTAAGGATCTCTCAGGGGGAGTTATATCTGAATAATTATGAACAGATTGTTATCCCATTCCTCTATTAAAGCATGCGGCAATTGCTTTAATGATGTTGTATTCACTCTCTTCTGCTTGATATTACTCGGATACTCCCCAAATCAAGACTGAACCTTTCATCTGCTGAAAATATCATTCATTAATATGGCAGAGTTAGGTAACAAAATGCCTGTTATAGTAAGAACTTCACTATTGTTAATGTAGAGATTTTCATTCATAGCAATCCCCATTTTGTAATTGATTGCAAATTTTTAAGTCCTTTTATAAATGTTAATTTCCACCATATTGCTGTCCAAAAAATATCACTTCATTGAATGTTGGATTCTACTGTGTGTTTTGTTGTCTAACCATAATTATTTCAACTGTTCATAGGTCTCTATCACTAAACCTTCAAGTTTCACTCACTATTTCTCTTTAGTAACAATAGTATGAATTGTGCAACAAACGTAATTTAAAGTACGAGTTTGATAATGACCAGCAAAATTGTGTCAAAACTATAGTCACTAAGATAATAATAAAGTGTAGGATATAAACAAAGTTTAATTTGTATCATTTTAAGTTATATTTTAAATAAAAAATACAAATATACACAGAAGTAGTATTACCAACATGTAACAAGATGTATTTCAATGCATTGGTGTGTATATATTTTTTTATTTCCTATTACTTTAAAAATTAATACAAATTCTACATGAGATTTTATTAATAAGGTTCAATTCAATACTAGTTTTCTTGCACCTAGAGTAACTTCTTAAAGTTGTATCTGTTATTGTGGCTGCCGGCCATTTTTTGTAAAATTTTCTAACAGGCACACCTCTCTTTCATATTGCTTTTGAAGATCTTAAAGTTAACTTTGGTTCCAAGATTTGAGTCGGCACATTTGTTTGTAATTTACTTAAATATCTAGTACGGCATGTTAGTATTCCTAATTTGTTCGTCTGAACTAGCAGTTTACATAATTTTCATATTTTTACAGCATGAGAAGGAGTTGATTGCTGAAATGGAGAAGCTTAAAAATGAACTTAAAACAGCGGAAGAAGCCAGGATTAAGAGTGAAAAACAAATGAAAGAATTTCAAGAAAAATATGTGAGTAGTTTTCATTTTTTCTACTTGACTAAATATAAATCATGTCAACTTTTTCCATTATTTTTTATTCTTGATGTATGTCCTGTTGTTTTAACCTTTTAGGCCCAGATGCGTTTTTTTTCTTACACAAAGGATATAAGTTTATTCAAATTTGCTTTCAATATAGGTGATATTTTACCTTAGTAATAATTATATATTTGATAAATTTATTACTAAAAAGTGATTTCTTTCTTAATAATTCAATAAATATTCATTTTGTTTTTTATTAAACAATGTAACTTACGCTAAATCTTTGGTCTGCCGGGGTCATAATTGAACTTTTAGGGATATCATTGATTTATCTTCTCAGATATGAAAAAGATTTTTTGCATATTATTGAGTTACATTAAATTAGTATAATGATAATGTTAACAGATAATTGAAAAAATCAAAAAATATCCATATTTGGTTCACTACATATCATTTTAACAATTTTTCGAGCTCAAACTTTAAACTTGACGTTTTATTCTTTGTTGGAAAATCTGAAATACTATTAAAGTAATTTTGCCAGCCAGAAGTTGATGTTTATTCAAAATCCTTGTTTTATTTTCTAATTTTCCTTTACAAATATGGAAATTGTACAAAAAAATATGTAATTTATAAAAAAAAGTCTGCATAAAATGAATAATTTTTGAGTAAAATACAAATAATGATGGCCATATTATTTTTTTTTAAATTCATGACCATTGGTCGCATGACTCAATATGTTAATTGTCATTGAAATTAAAGAAGCCATTGTCTGTAGAAAATATAAGATATTGCCGTATTTCCCTTTAGTCATAATTCTGAATTCACCCAATAGGCCTCAAAGCAAAGTGAATGACCCCCTCAACTTGCATGCTTCTTTTCCACAACTGTTTATAAGGTATTATAAAAGGGGAAATTATGAAACAATACTTTTTCAACAATATCACCATTTTTAATATAGTTTAATTATTTTTGCTCAAATAATAGGGTGCGTTTTTTTAGATGGTTTCTTGGAAACTATAAGAGACAGAAAAACGGTTAAATGGGGAAAGAAGTGTAGTTTAAGAGACCAATAAAATTGTGAAATAGTAAAAGCTATCAATTTTTTCAAATCAATAGATCTCAGTTATTATGACAGATAGAAAAAACTGTAAAAGGCAAAGTTGTAGATAATTTTATGTAGATTTACAAAATATATTTAGAAAAATTTTGTTACCATTTTATTATTAATTTTTCAGAAAATTTTATTCCTTATAAAAGTTGGTGCTTGATTTTAAACATACAAAAAAGACAAAACAAATGACATACGGTTTTAATCAACAAAAAAAAATTTCTTCGAAATTAACAACCTTAATGATACAAATTAAATAACAATCACTCGATGTGATCTCCTTTCCTCTCAATACATAAATTTGTTCTTATGTTAAAACCTCTGATTACATTTTCAAGAATATTTGGATGATTATTTAAATATCTTAAAATTCATTTCCCAATTCCATATTTAAAAATTCTAAATATCTTTCTGAATTTAAACTCTGTTGAAATATGTAGGGCCCTATAATATTTCTGTTTAAAATTCCCCACCAAATTATTTTCCAATGACAGTTTTGTTATAAAACACCATTTGTAGTAAATGTAGCTTTATCCGTAAACAGGATCTCTTTAGGAAGTGTTCTATCAATTTCTATTTTACCTTACAAAGTTTGAACATATCTTGATTTAAATGCTTTAAACTTATTCCCCACTAGTACCTTATGTACTGTTGACATTCCCAGTCCTAAACTTCTGGCGCATTTTCTACCAAGTATTTGATGATTTTAAATCACGCTTTGCAAGATATCTAATGAATTTTCCACATTTCTCACTGGTTTAGTTTTAAATGCAATTCAAATTTTCTGGTCCTTCTAAATTGCTTTAAAATTCTTGACACTTGTGAATAACAGATTCTCTTTTCAGAGTGCCTACCGTTACAAATTTTAGCTACTTCTCTGCAGGTTTTATAATTATCGCCACATATTAGTACCATCTCTGCCCTGTCTTGTAAAGTTAATCACTAATTAATTATTTGTACGTCAAAACTGATAAACTGACTTGATAAAATTTGCTTAAAAAGTGCAAAAGTTATAAAAATTGTTTATTATCTTGCTAATATAGCGTCAAATGTCATTTGTTTTGTCTTTTTTATGTGCTTAAGATCAAGCACCGACTTTTATAAAGATTAAAATTTTCTGAGAAATTAATAATAAAAAAGTTTCCCATATGTTGCATACTTATGTGGATACGGTGTAGTTATTTCTAAAAATGATTTACAGTAATTTTAAGTTTTATTATAAATCAAAAGATTACATTTATATCACCAATTTATGGTACATCACAATTATTTTAAAGCTAGATGTATTTTTTTAATATCTACAAAATAGCTCTCTTGTGTTTTTTTGCTAATTTGATCTGGGGAGAAAATAATTGAGCATTTATAAAAATACATTGAATTTCCTATGGTGCGTTTGTCGACCCACTACCCGGTATATACAGGGTTATTCACGCTCTACGGCACGGAATATTGTGGCCAAAATACATGACTTTCAAAAAGTTTCACTTTGGGGATATATGGGGGTCTATTAGGGCTACTTTTTAAAATTATTTTCATAATATACAGGGTGTCCCAAAAACCCTAATAGTATGAAAGTTGTGTTTTTTTTTTAATGAAACACCCTGTATATTATTGCATTTTTGAATCCGTCTATAAAAGTAAGTATGTGTTTTTATAAGGTTTTTATTACATAAACCTTAAGGTTTTTGAATTAATTTGAATTTTGTAAAAATGTAACCTAATTTTTATGTTTCAAATACTTAAAAAATAAGTAACTTATGCATACCAAATTTACACTGAAGTGTAACAATAGATCATATTTTATTTTCCAAGTATAATAAACTTGACATCTTATGCCGGGTGTAAAAAAATTGGAATTAAACAAATGAGAACTTTAAATGACTATAACTTCATTTATTTAAATGGAACGCTATATTTATTAATTTATCAGCAAATGCACGTTTTAATTACCTATCGAATGGTATTTAAATCTTAACTGTTAAGTCTTCTCGTTTTTACAGAAAACGCCAAAATATTGTTTATTGCACCGTTTTAGTACTTTTAAAGTAAAAATTTTAATGTATCTAGTTTTCTATCGTATTTAAAAACGTCAAATAATTAATTTAGTCTGTTACTTTAGTTTAAAAAGGATGTCTTTTGTTATAGTTTTGTTATTTTGCGTTTTTGTGTTAGATCGTTAGTAATCGTTATTGTTTGAACATGGTTGTTGTATGTCATTGTAAAAAATGAAAATTTACACAGATTTTCTTATACTGAGGTTTTTATAACTGACACTTCCAATTTCTTTAAACTGGTTTAATAGTCTCTCAAAAATAGCTGGCTTAGGATGATTTCTTTCAGGAAACCTTTAAGTATAAACTCGACAAGCCAATAAACAATTTTAATGACATTCTCCAAGCATAAAAATAATGCCAATAACCCCTTCTTTTTAGCAAATCTTAATTTTTTACCAAAAAATACAACAGCGATGTTCAAACAATAACGATTACTAACGATCTAACACAACAATGCAAAATAAAACAACTATAACAAAAGACAGGCTTTTTAAACTAAAATGGCAGACTAAATTAATTATCTGACGTTTTTAAATACCATAGAAAACTAGATACATACAAATTTTTACTTAAAAAGTACTAAAACGGTACAATAAACCATATTTTGGCGTTTTCTGCAAAAACGAGAAGACTTAACACTTAAGATTTAAATACCATTCGAAAGGTAATTAAAACGGCAATTTGCTGATAAATTAATAAATATAGCGTTCCATTTAAATAAATGAAGTTAAAACCATTTAAAGTTCTCAATTGTTTAATTCCAATTTTTTTACACCCGGCATAAGATGTCAAGTTTATTATACTTGGAAAATAAAATATGATCTATTGTTACATTTCAGTGTAAATTTGGTATGCATAACTTAATTATTTTTTAAGTATTTGAAATATGAAAATTAGGTTACATTTTTACAAAATTCAAATTATTTCAAAAACCTTAAGGTTTATGTAATAAAAACCTTATTAAAACACACACTTATTTTTATCGAAGGATCCAAAAATGCAATAAAATACAGGGTGTTTCATTAAAAAAAACACAACTTTGATACTTTTAGGGTTTTTGGGACACCCTGAATATTATGAAAGTAATTTTAAAAAGTAGCCCTAATAGACCCCCATATATCCCCAAAGTGAAACTTTTTGAAAGTCACGTATTTTGGCCACAATATTCCGTGCCGTATAGCGTGAATAACCCTGTATATTTTCGTATTTTTAATTTATTAGTTAATTTTCTACATCGACCTAAAGGACTTTAATACATTTTATATACATTTTTTTTTGTTCTAGGAAAAGAGAGATATAACCTGTTCAGAAGTCGAGTTTGAACTTAGTTTCCTTACAAAGAAATATACCATCAGGGAGAACGAACTTCTTAGCAAATTAGCAGAGCAAACTAATTTAAATGAAAAATACAAAGAGCTCGAAAGGGAGATGTATACAATGAAAAGAGAGCGAGAATACATGACGGAAATTAAACGATGCGCCAATGACTTCAATCTCCAATTGGAAACATTAGAGAAGGAGTCCACAGATTTGAAGGAACAACGGGATCAACTTGCCAAAAATTACGCAGCATTAAAAGAGGAGTACAACGTCGCCATTTCTAAAAAGAAATTTTTTATGAAACAAGTGGAATTATTAACTCGCGGTGTGTGTAACGGCGGAAGGGTGGGTATACAGCGTACATCGAGTGAATCAGCTATTTATAAAAAGTCGAATTATAATTTATTTGAACACAAAAATGAAAGCAGTTTCGGAAATGAACTTATCGAGGAGGTGAAACAGAATTTATGTTCTTTGGAAACAATCATATCTTCAAGAAGTATTGAGGAAGTGTCTTACCATCTCCTGGGAAATAATGATAATATTTCAGTCTGTGAAGACTTGAAGCTTATGAAGGAGAAATATCGAAATGTCAGGAATACACCAGAAGCAATTGAGGACTTCGATTATTTCTACACCATTAATGAAAGATACATTTTAGAATGTCAACGATTAGAAGATTTAATCAAAGAATTAGATACAAAGGTTAAAGTGAAAGATCAGGAAATACATAACTTAAATTGTGCTATTAAAAAAATCAACATTGAAAAATCCGAAATTTATGATCAGTATGATAAACAGATCAAGAGTGAAGTTGAAAAATACGAATTAATTTCTAAACAATACGAGGAATTAAAAAACAAAATGTCAAAGCAAAGTGATGAAATGAAAGCATTGATTGAAAAAAAGGAAAATGAGATTAAACAAAAGGATCAAGATCATTTGACTGAAATGAATTTTATGAAAAAAACAGTAAATGAGAATGGTTTAGCCCTAGAAGAGGCTAATATTAAAATAACTTCAATGTCCTCATCCCTTCAATCTAAAGAAGAAGAGCTGGTGCACTTAAGGAGGAGATTAAGACAATCAGATGAATCAAAGGAAAATATGGAGAAAGAAATGATGCAGAAGTTTAAGATAAAACTTGATCAAGCCCGACATGAGATTGATGAAATGTCTAATGACCTGATGGATAAAATTATATTAATAGAAAAACTAGAAACATCTCTTAGTATTTCACAAGAAGATGTTGATAAATTAAAGAACAAACTAAAATCTTCTGAACAAAATTTTCAAATTTTGCAACAGGAACTGGAGAATACAAAAGAACTCTGGAAAAGAAATGAAATTAATTATAAGGATTTCAATAAAGAAATATCGCAGTTACGGGAAGAATTGAAACTAATGCAAGACGATAAAATTAGAAACACACAACAGTTTGAAGATGAACTAAAAAAAGCTCGGGTCGAAATTGAAAATTTTAAAAACATGCAGCCTCCAGAGAAAACCAGTAATGACAACGAAATAATATTATGTGAGCAAGTGAAGATATTGCAAGAAAAACTCGATGAGAATCAAAAACTTTTACTTAAAAATCAACA
This sequence comes from Ontholestes murinus, assembly GCA_963969525.1. Classification (NCBI taxonomy): domain Eukaryota; kingdom Metazoa; phylum Arthropoda; class Insecta; order Coleoptera; family Staphylinidae; genus Ontholestes; species Ontholestes murinus. The sequence goes on along the minus strand of OZ018388.1, from coordinate 51,431,252 downwards.
TGAAAAGGTGACATTGGAAAAGAAATTTCATGAGAACCAACAACATTTACTCAAAAATCAAGCTGAAAATGAATTACAGGCGAAAATATTGCAGAAAAAGGAAGAGTTTCTAATAGAAACACAAAGCGAGAAGGAGAAAATTTTACAAGAAGTAAAACTGAAACTGCAGGAGAATGAAAATCTTATTGAGAAAGAAATACGGTTAAGACAAGAAGTAGAGTCATTACTGAAGAAACAGAGTGATATGCAAAAAACTTTAGAAGAAAACGATCTTAATATAAAAATATTGAAGCAAAATCTTTTTGAGAACAATAAAATTTTAGAGAAAACACAAAGTGAACAAAAGAAAACAATTCTGGAAAAGAAGGAGCTCATAGACAAAATCAGAAATAACGATAAGATCCAAATAGAACTAAAGCAAAAGTTACAAGAGGAGAAGGAAAATCTCTTAAAAGAGGTTCAAGCAGAGAAAGATAGTATTGTACAAGAATTAAAACTGAAACAACAGAATAATAAAGATCTTGCAGAAAAAGAAACATTTTTAAAACAAGAAGTAGAGACATTACAGCAAAATCAGAATATTCTAGAGAAAACTTTAAAAGAAAACGATATTCATTTAAAAGTGCTGGAGCAAACTCTGCTTGAGAATCAGAAGCTTTTAGAGGAAACACAAAATCAAAAAGACTTGGTATTAAATGAGCAAATGAAAATAATACAGGAAAAGGAAGAACTATTAGAAAACATCAAAAATAAAGATGAAAAACTGGTTGAACTAAAGCAAAACTTGTATAAGAAGAACGATGACCTTTTGAAAGAAGTTCAAAAAGAGAAAGACAATATTTTGCAGGAACTGGAAATCCAACTACAGAAAAATAAAAATCTTTTTGAGAGGGAAGCAGTATTAAAGCAAGAAGTAGAAACATTACGCCAAAAACAGCATGTTTTAGAAAAATCTTTAGAAGAAAACGATCATAATACAAAAGTTCTGAAGCAAAATCTTACTGATAACCAAAAGCTGTTAGATGAAACAAGAAACCAGAAAGACCTGGTGATAACTGAGCAAACAAAAACTTTACAGGAAAAGCAGGAGCTTATGGAAAGTATTTTAAACAAAGATAAGATACTAATAGAGCTGGAGAAAAAATTACAGAGCAATGAGAACCTGATAAAAGAGGATTTTATATTAAAGACTGAAGCAGTAAAATTGCATGAGAAACATAATCTTTTGGAAAAATCATTAGAAGAAAAAGACCAATTACTGGGGGCTTTAGAACAAAAACTACTAGAGTGTCAAGATCTTTTGAAAAAAACGCAAAAATCAAAAGAAATAATATTGCAAGAACAGTCTGAAATACTACTGGAAAAGCAAAATTTGTTACAAAAAACTCTTGAAGAAAAGGATAGGGTTCTGCTGGTTCTTGAGCAAAAAGTAAAGGAGAATGATGATCTTGTTGTCAAAGGAACATTATTTAGCAAAAATCAAAGCCTCTTAGAGAAGAAACAAGAAGAAAAAAATGTGATGTTGAAGGAACTTCAGCAAAAATTACTTCAAAAACAGGAGCAGGAAGTTAAATTAAAGGAGCAAATTAAGGAACTACAATTGAATTACAAAAATGTTGAAGATATGCTAGAGGAGAAAGACAGAAATTTGAATGTTTTTAAGCAAAAGTTGCAAGATTATGAAGAAATTGTAGAAAAAAATGTGGAATTGGAAAAAGTATTCTTGAATACACAAATGAAATTAAAGCAGGAAGAAGAAAAGAGTTTAAAAAATGAGAAAATTATTCAGCACCTGCAAGAAGAAATTCAAGAACTTAAACAGAGTTTTGAGAGAAATAACAGTCTTATGGATAAGCGAATGGAAGAAATGACTCAATTAAAACATAGTGTTGAAAGTAAAAGAAAAGTCCAAATAGATCAAATACAAGATATGTCAACTCTTGAAGAAATTAATAAGAAGCTTTTAAATGATTTAGAAGAAAAGTCTGAGATGTTAAATTATTTACAAAATCATTTAAAAGACAAAGAACAGGAACTTCTCATTAAAATACAAGAAATAGAATCATATACAGATATGAACAAGAAACTCGCTGAGAAAATTCTGAAATTAGAACCATATCAAGTTATGAATGATCAGTTAATAGAGAGGATACAACTTTTGGAGCAACATATAAAAAAATCTACTGAAGATGAAGAAGAACAGAGAAAAACACGTGAAACTAACCTCGAGTTACACAAACAGCTGTTTTTATACTCTCAAGAAATTAATCAACTGAACATTAAGATCATGCAATTATCCAGTACATCATCTCGAGAAACTGAATTAACCAAGAAATGTAATGAATTGATGCAAATCAATTGTACCCTTCGCCAACAGGTACAAAAGGAGAGTGAAAACGTTAAAGAATTAAACCAGCATTTACAAAAAACACGTTCCGAACTTCAAAATTTGATTCAAAATCAAACAATTTCTAAAGATTGTGAGACACAAATAATTCGAGAAAAGGAGAAAGTGGAACAACAGCTCATGACGGTTATAGTAGAAAAGAATACTATAGAGAGTGATTTGAAAGAGAGGTTGTCAGAATTGGAGCAATTTAAAATTCGAGAAATGGAATTTGTTGAGGTTAGACATCAAGAAAAGGAAAAAATTGTTGCTTTGGAAAAACATCTGCTTCATGTGACAGACGAATGTAACCAATTAAGGGCTGAAATTAAAAACTTTGAGATAACAAAGAATCAACTAGAAATTAAAATTACTCGGACATTGAAAATTATATCTGATTATGAAAAATATTTGAATAGTATCATTGAAGGTAAGTTTTATTATTATCTAATTATTTGAGTTTACCTATAAATTAATGTAATTTAATAATTACGATATAATAATGTTTTTCATTTAAGGTAATTATGAGCATTCACTAAATGAAATAACAGAATCATCTGAACAGGCTAATTTACAACAAATCATAACTTCATTAATAGACATTTTACAGAAGAATGAACATAATTTAAATACTCTAGCCAATAATGTTTCTGATAAAACTCTTGAAATTCTAAAAAATGATCTAAAAACCAAACAAGAAGAACTTAATCAGCTCAAAGAAGATAATGAAACTTTAGATCTTGAAGTGGTAGGTTTCATGGAAATACTCTCAAAGAGAGACAAAGAAATAAAGGAATTGGAAGAAAAAATCAAAGAACTAAAAGCAGACAATGAGCATTTGGATAGAGAGGTGCTGGGTGCATTAGATGTAATTAAAGGATTAGAGAATACTAAATCTAACCAATTAAAGGAAATCAAGCATAAGGATGATTTAATTAATAAATTAAAAAAGAATTCAGAATTAAATACCAACAAAGGTTTGTTTATGTTGTAATTTCAGTTATGTTTTTGTAAATATTTTATTTCAGTTTGTACCAACTGCGTTAGTTTAAAATTCAGGCTAAACTCCTTAGAAAAATTGAAACTTCAACCCGTAGTAGAGACTTTGAAACAAGAAGACTGCCTGGAATGCCAAAAATTGAATAAAAAAAATAAAGAATTGCTTATAAAACTCAGTAACATCCAGGAAGACTTTAAAAAGATGCAAAAAACTAAAGAGCATAAAGAGATGCTCGAATGTCAGAGTATTGTACACACAGAAATTTCACAGTCCATTCAACGAGTCCACGATTTGCTGAGTCTTCTCAGACAAACAAAGGAATTATCAGGATGTGATTGCTGTAACTCGTTTATGAGGCTCTTGGTGCAATTTCACAATGAGATTAACAATTTGCGATCCATGCCTGAGGACCTGCAAAGTTTAAATAATACATTTATGGAAAACGAGCAAAGGTTAATCAATTTATTGCAGAAGGTTATTGAAACACCTGTGATCCAAGGTTAATATATACATACATATACAATTTATAATTGTAACTAATATTAATTAAATAATAAATTTATGAAATCAATCTAATTATGAAATATTTAAATGATCAATCAATTTTCATTAATTACTTTGAATAGTTCTACTCATAATGCTTACATTTAAAAGTTATTATTTAATCAAATATATGTTTCATTTTTTCGTATATGATAAATGTTTAGTTTTAGTAAAATGTTGTACAAAGAAAATCACTGAAGATCTAAATTATTATTATTTTTTAATTGCATCTCTTATAGTTTTCCTTTCATGCTAATTCACATAATTATATTTATAGGAATTGAAGGTGTTTGGCAGCAGCTAAATGAAGAACTCACCACAAGACAAGCTGACTTGGAAAGATATAAAAGAACAGCTAATTTGAGGAAAGTGTTTTTGACTGAGGTGCTATATATCATGAATAAAAGTGAGAGTAGCTTTAAGAAATTTTACAACAGACTACAATCAAATATTGGTGATAATGGTAAGATATTTTTAAATACATATTTATATAGAAAATCTAAATGATTACAATAACAAATTAATTAAAAATAACTACATAAATTTTATACTTTTAATATTTACCAATTTATTGTACTATTATCAGTTTCAGCATGTGCATCATGTCCAAAAAGTAAGAAATTCTGTGAGCTTATTTTTAAAATAAAAGAACGTGTGACCTCTACTATTCCAATATTGGAACAAACCGATTTGCCACTTAGTTCATTGGAGTATTGGCAGGGTGTTTTTGCTATACAAGACCGGTATATCCTTCCCTTACAAGAAGAGCTTTCACCTTTCCAGTTTGTTAAGGCAAATAAGGTAATTATAGTTACATCTTGGTAACCTAACTTAATATTATTATTGAATTGCATTTTACTTATTAATTTAAAAGTAGCAAATATAAATTTAATTTACAAACTGTAACAATTAGATTTGTTATATTCACAAACATCAAATATTAAATATTTTTGAAATTATGCAGATATACAGGGTGTTCCGTTAATGCGGGAAAATGGCTGGACCATAGATTCCTGGGGTCAAAATATGGCGACTTAACGCAACTTATCTATATCCAAAAATTTACGGTTAAGCCGGAATTTGGCTTCAAAGTTTCAAAAAATTTTAATTCTTTTGTTTATAACAATTGAACGCTTTATTTGATTTGAATGAAATTTATTATTAATAAGTACCATAATATCATACATCATTTCAGTTATTGTGGCCATTAGTGATTGACGGGAAGTATAAAAAACAGTAGTACCACCACTTATAAACTAAAATATTTTTTTATTGGTGCATCCAATAAAATCCAAAAAAATCTACTTGAAAGGGCATTAGATTTAAAAACTTTTTTGACTCTTACTAGTTTTTGATATCTCGTACGGTTTTTGCACAAAAAAATAAAATATGAATATAGTATACTCATTATGCACTCAATAATAAGTAAATAAACTTACTCAATTGAATAAAAATTAAATAATATCAATTAATAAAATAAATCAAAACAACATCTAACACTTTTCAAGCAATTTTCTTTGCAAAATCCTAATCCAAACAAGATATCTGTTTGTTCCAAATATGAATATTTATGAACTATAATAAAGTTAAAAATTAATTGTTAAAAGGAACTAAATAATTATTATTATACATAATTTACATTTTTTAAACAAAGCCGGCCACGAAAAACATTTATTTTCGATTCGATGAAAAACTAGATTTTGTTTTTACTAGATAAAAAAATATATATTTTATTTTGTTGTGGGAAAACCGTAAAAGATATCAAATATTATTAAGAGATGAAAAAGGTTTTAAATGAAATGTTCTATCAAGTAGTATTTTTTTAGTTTTTATTAGATCCACCAATAAAAAAATATTTTAGTTTTTAAGTGGTGGTACTACTGTTTCTTATACTTCTTGTTACCCAATAATAGTCATAATAATTGAAATGATGTATTATATTATGGTAGTTATTAGAAATAAATTTCATTCAAATCAAATAAAGCGTTCAATTGTTACAAACAAAAGAAATAAAAATTTTTGGATATAGATAAGTTGCGTTAAATCCTCATATTTTGACCTCAGGAATCTATGGTCTAGCCATTTCCCCGCATTAACGGGACACCCTGTATAATATCTACATGCATTTTAAAATATTTTCCCTTAATATAATACATCGTATAACAATTTTTATTGAATAAAGAATATCATTATTAATTCTCTATCATGAATTTTTTTTAATAATTCATTAATCACAAAATTGTTTATGTTTTTATTGCATGGAAAAGTCAAATTATTTTTATTGCACAGATGACAGAAGAATATATTATAGCACAAAATTTTAATGATAAACTTAAATTTTAATTAATATATATAAATAACTATTAAACTTGATAATATAAACGAAATGGCAGATTTGGGAACTCTTTAATATAAGTCGAAGTGATTACAATAGAGCGAATCTTTTTTCCACAAATAATAAACGCGACTGACATTTGTGCAACTGGCTAAGTAACGTTCTCAACAATGCACTGTGGGTAATAGTTATTTAAGGTACAAGTGTAAAAAGTGATACTTTATTACACGAACTGGCGTTTAAAAACACGAGCGAGTTTTTTTTAAAGCCAGGAGTGTAATAAAGAAACCTTTTTTTTACATGTGTGCCTTACAAAATTTTATCTTCGATCGTGCAGCAATTTTCAAAAGATATGTTCATATGAGTAATATTTTAATGTCATTTCAATTATACAATGTGTAATATTTTTGATTTCTGAATGTCTCGAAAGCAAAATGTGAATTATATTTACAATTGTACAAGTATAAGAAGTTTCATGGGGGGGGGGTAAGGTGGTTCGTGATTGGCTCTTCCTTCTTCACTCATTTCGGACGAATGGCTGCTAACCAGCTGGTGAAAATCCGCCTGTGGTCCAGCGGCAACGGCTTCTTCCAGGAAGGACACAAATTGGGGCGTCCAGATGGATCCCCTGGAGTGGACGAGGGTGGCGATTATTTGTCCACTTTATTGGGGTACAGCGATGTCGGGTAATAAAAATTCCATTCGGCTTACAGGCAGTAATTCTGGAATAATTACTTGCACAATGAATGAAAACATATTTTACCCACACAGTGCATTGTTGAAAACGTTACTTAGCAACCAGTAAATAACTTGCACAAATGTCAGTCGCCATTATTATTTGTGGAAAAAAGATTCACTCTATTGCAATCGCTTCGACTTGTATTAAATTATATCTTCAGAGTTCAGAAATTGTTTAAATTAATAAAAATTTAAGTTCTTTGTTGAAATTTTGTGCTATAATATATTCATCTGTCAGATTTGACAGTTCTGTGCAATAAAAACAGTTTGACATTTCCGTGCAATAAAAACGTAAAAAAGCACTATTGCTTTAAAAAGCCACTTTTACAACGAAAAATTATGCAAATAGCGTCAACTTTCTGTACGATCATAGATAATAGTTATTTAAGGTACAAAATTGTATCTTCGATCGTAAAGGATTTCAAAGAATATATTCATATGAGTAATATTTTAATGTCATTTCAATAATTCAATTAATGGATATATATTTTACCCGCAGTGCACTAATGAAAGCGTTACTTAGCAACCAGTAAACAACATATCATATACTTGTTTCTCATTAATCACTTGGTGAAACATGATGCACCGTCAATGCATTTAAATACCGGTAAAATTTTTTTGTACATCATTCTTAATAATGGCAATAAGCCGAAACTAGTCGAAAATAAAAAAATATTTGTGAAACAAACCAAGTGATTTTAATTATAAAACCTATATATTATCAGTAGCACAAATGTCGGCCGCCATTATTATTTATGGAAAAAATGTTCGCTTTATTCTAATCGCTTCGTTTTGCATTAAATGAAATCTTCGGAGTTCCTAAATCTGCCATTTCGTTTGTATTATATATTTTATTTATAGTTTATTAGTTATTTGTATCAATTAATAAAAATTTAAGTTTTTTGTTGAAATGTTGTGCTATAATATATTCATCTGTCAGATTTGACATTTCTGTGCAATAAAAATAGTTTGACATTACCGTGCAATAAAAACGTAAAAAAGCACTAGTGCTTTAAAAAGCCACTTTTACAATGAAAAATGATGCAAAAAGCGTCTACTTTCTGTACGATCGTAGATAAATAACTATTAAGTAATAGCCAAGTTGATTAATAAACTATCAAAGATATATGGTTAATATTTTTTTTTGATCAAATGATTTAATAATCATTCATTCTTAGATAATAAACAATTGATATCCGTTCTACATTATATTTATCTCATGTGTCAAGCAAATGTAAATAATTTTTATTAAATATAATTCAATATATTACTTTACCACTTTTCAGAATAACGAAGAAATACTGACTGAATTGGAAAACCTAAGGATAAAGTACAATTCCTTATCAGCAGTTGCAGTGTTACGCATGGAAAAACTAAAAACCATAGTACAATACTTTGAAAAGGAAGGGTTCAAAATATTTAATCTAGAACAGAAACCAAGTGATATAAAAATTAGCAAGAACCCTCTTCAGAATTGCCATACAAATGAGAACAAATCCCGGGGAGGGACTTTCAATTTAGAAAAGGCACGGAATCTGGGCAGTGCCGTGTTTCCAGTTCCATCTAAATTTATGAAATCTGAACAAGACGGCGAGACGATCGTAAAACCGCTGAAATTAAGTGATCAAGTCAAAAGTCGACGTACTGTCTATCAAATTTCAGACACAAACAATGCAAATAATTTACCTGTCACCGGCGCGTTGAACGTTAATTCTGAAAGTCAAAAGTAACCTTTCCCCTGATTTAATCTATTTATCTTTTTAATGTATGATGTAATACTATGATAAATTTGTATTTTTCTATTATAAACTATAAATAATGCCACGTACTATTGTGATATTGTAAAATATATATTTATCTGAAAATTGGTTCATTTTTTACAATACACATTCATATGTTAGCTTGAAAGATTATACAGGGTGTCCCGTTAATGTGGGGAAATGGCTAGACCATAGATTCCTGGGGTCAAAATATGACGATTTAACACAACTTATCTATATCCAAAAATTTACGGTTAAGCCGGAATTTGTCTTCAAAGTTTTAAAATTTTTTATTTCTTTTGTTTATAACAATTGAACGCTTTATTCGATTTGAATGAAATTTATTATTAGAAACTACTATAATATGATACATCGTTTCAGTTATTGTGGCCATTAGTGATCGACAGGAAGTATGAAAAACAGTAGTACCACCACTTAAAAACTAAATTATTTTTTTATTGGTGCATTTAATAAAAACTAAAAAAATACCACTAAAATACCGTTTAATTTAAAAACTTTCTTGTCTCTTATTAATATTTGATATCTTGTACGGTTTTTGCACAAAAAAATAAAATATGAAATATTATGCTCATTATGCACTCATTAATAAGTAAATCAACTTACTCAATTGAATAAAAATTAAATAATATCAATAAATTAAATTAATAAAAACAACATCTAACACTTTTCAAACAATTTCCTTCGCAAAATCCTAATACAAGCAAGATATCTGTTTGCCCCAAATATGAATATTTATGAAATATAATAAAGTTAAAAATTAATTATTAAAAGACACTAAACAATTATTATTATACATAATTAATATTGTTTAAACAAAGACGGCCAAGAAAAACATTTATTTTCGATTCGATGAAAAATTAGATTTTGTTTTTAGTAGATAACAAAAATTATTTTATTTTTTTTGTGGGAAAACCGTAAAAGATATCAAATATTATTAAGAGACAAAAAAGTTTTTAAATTAAACAGTCTTTTAAGTAGCATTTTTCTAGTTTTTATTAAATGCACCAATAAAAAAATAATTTAGTTTTTAAGTGGTGGTACTACTGTTTTATATACTTCTTGTTAACTAATAATAGGCATAATAACTGAAATGATGTATTATATAATGTTAGTTATTAATAATAAATTTTATTCAAATCGAATAAAGCGTTCAATTGTTATAAACAAAAGATATAAAATTTTTTGGAACTTTAAAGTTAAATTCCGGCTTAACCGTAAATTTTTGGATATAGATATTTTGGGTTATATCATCATATTTTGACCCCAGGAATCTATGGTCCAGCCATTTCCCCATATTAACGGGACACCCTGTATATGTTTGTAATAAAATAAATAAGAAAATAATTTCAATTAAATAAATTTCATTTAAAATTTTTCATAATGGAAACATGATGCTGCATTAAAACTTTTGCTTAAAGGAGTTTTTGCAGGTTTACAGTTAAAAAAAATGATAGCTTCTCTTGGTTATTATGTTGTAAACCATAATTTTTAAACTGGATACAATTAATTAATCATTCACTTATTGCCCCTTTCTTGATTGTATTTAATTATGTGTTTCTCTTATAATAAATTAATTAATTACAAATGGATAGATAAAAATATCTACTTATTATTTTGACGTAAGAGATCCGGGGGGAGTTCACTCGGCAAAATGTTCTTCCATTCCATCCCAATGCTGCATTTGAAGTTCTTGAGTTGATCCTTCTTGCAGACTATTAATTGCCGTTTTGGCTTTATTTTGCGTCTGAATTGCGCACATTTTATTTTGATTGTGGACCAGATACATTTTGCATTATTATTCCTAATAAAAGTGTAGGTTCTTGTTTACATTTTTTTTAGATATTATTTTTTGAACTATTCATTTAATATTTTTGAATTACTTATACCTTATCTGTTCATAATATATATTGTTATTGAAAATGGATTACATAATTTAATAGTACATTTTTTTACAATATAAAAATCTAGTTGTATTATATAATTATAACTTTTACATTCTTATTACACCCTTATCTTAATTTTAAATTATAATGCTATTTCTAGTATTCAGTCTAATTTGAAGCCTCAGATGAATAACCAGGTATCAAATTAATTATAATAGCCATACTTACATTTGTAAAACAGTTGCTCTGATTCAGAGCCTCTGAATAATAAACATGTTATTACAAAATGCTTTACTTTCAAATTAATTTCTTACAATCAATAAAATAAAACTTAATGTACTATTTTATTATAAAAATCTAAAAGATTTAATAACTTAATCTAAATGCAATAAAACAAATATTCATATTAACATTTTTTAATAAAAATAGTCATTTTCTGCTTTTGCTTGTTGAATCAGGGGCATCAATTCCTGTCGGAATAATTTACTAGTGGCGCCATGAGTAATTTTTAATGTTTCGTAAGCTTCCTTCAAATACTTCATTGCTTCTTTTGACTTTTCCTCGTACACCAAAATCTTTCCTAATTTCAAGTATAGGAGACCCAGGAGAGGATGTATGTTCCCATAGTATGTTCTAAAAAAGATAATATCAAATCTTGGTTATAAAAAAAAAGTTAACCATCATTTGTGTGTCTCTGCCAAAGTGAAGGGCCATCGTAGCAATTTCATTATCACACATAAAAACAACATGCAAATCATTACTACTACTATGTAATTGAAAAGAAGATTTGACAGGGTCTTTATTAGTTCAACAAGGTTGTCTGTGCAGATTCTAGATTCCTATGAATTGTAATGTATATAATTATAAAGGGTCAAATTATACCAGTTACTCTTATATGCATTCTCTTTACTTTTAACTTTGTTCTCTAAACAAATAATGTTTTGTTATATTTTCTATCTTTAATTAATTTTATAACATGCCAATCATGTTTTATAAATATTAGCCCACTCATAATTCTTTTTACGGAATTACCATTATGCAAAAGGACCTATGTGGTCAGTCAATTCACTATTGTTTACATATAATTCTTCCACAGTTTTGATCATCCTTTGTAATTATTGTATAAATTTAGCAATAGTAGTAATAGTGTTTGGCTATCAACAAAGTGGCTCTTCTGATGTATTTTCATTATTAAAAAGAAAAAACAGGAAAAGTAGAAATAACCTAGAGTAAATATCCAATTCAGGTAAAGTAACTACATGCCACTGAAAGCTTAAAATTAAATTACTTTTAAACAAAAACACTGTTTTCAAAAATTATTTATTGTTATGACAATTGTAATATATTAATCAGGGCCTTCTCTAAAGAGTTTTTTTACAGCCTTATTTTGTTATTACAATTAAAGTAAGATATTTCGAAAAAAAGTATGTATAAAGGGAGTTTATAAATTGATGATTAAATAGTAATACTTACTTGTATGCATCGATTAGCTCAAAACCAAATTCCTTCGCCTCCTTCCATTGTCCAAAGTCAATGCTACTTTGAAGTGCCAAATCTAGTGTTTTTACATACTGATAATTGTATTTATATAGAATACCTCTCTGTCGTTCTAAACAAAATTTACACACATCCAAATCTAATCTAATTAAGGTCATATATATTAAAAATTTAACAATAATAAACAAATTATGATAAAGATTGCAACATTTATTGCTAATTTAGTCTGTAGTTAACGCCATTATTTCCTTACCAATATATAATATTTATAGGTTATTCCTTGACTAACATAACCTGTTGCCCAAAACAAATCTCTTTCTCTTTTAAAAATTGGTTTAGAAATCTAATAAATTAACAATTACAAATAAAAATATTATTCAAATCAACAAATAATTTAAAATTATTTACTTTTGCTAGTTTATTTTAGTTAAATTAGCGTAAATTCATTTCTTTTTCATTATTTCTCAACTGTTTAACATACATTTAATTATTTTTTAGCTTATTTGATTTATAAGTGTGCTATTTGCAACATACCAATTACTTTTGTATAATTCAATATCTGTCAAGGTATTCCCAGAGAAGTAGTTTTTTATATAGTATTCATCCTTTTTAGTACCGTTTCATCACCTATACTGGAAAGACCTAAGAAAGTAAAAATTAAATAAAAACCATCTGTGATAAACATCCTGTACTAAATATTAACGAACTTTAAAAAAAAAATTGGCTAATGTCAATATTTCACTACATTGGGCCTAGGTTCTGGTTTTCAGTATGTTGAAATTGATGAAAAAACAGCTTTTATTATTAGATATTAGCTATGACTTTTGGTAATATGCAAAAAATATTTTGAACTCGACAAGTCCAAGTTTATCCAAAGAGAAGTCCTAATAAGGTTTAGATATTCAAAAATTATCCTGTTCCAAAATATACTAAAGAAATCAAAGTATTTTAGGCCTGATAGGATATTAACTTAAATTCATTAAGACTGCAAAATTAACAAAGCCAATCACTAAGTTGTGCAATAAGAGAAGATTTTTTATAGATAGCATAGATTCTGATTTGCCTGTTATAGATAACAATAGAAAACAAGCTTACTTAAATATTTTTAACTTTGTCGAGTATAACTATATGTACTCTAATTTTTCTTGTTCCTAACAATGTCATACATCTCACGAAACTATCAAACAGCATTCCTTTTAGTTTTATATTGCTAACCTTCATATTCCCTGAATTTGTTTTACTAATCTTAAGTTTTAAATATGTTCATCCTCTCTTTTGTTGGGCAGAATATATACCCTATATATTTAATGCTTTATACTTCTAAACTATAGATTTCTAACAGTTAATTTTATTCCAGATTTAATCCACAGCTTGTAACAATACTAATTACAAAAAACTTAAGCGTTTGTGATTATACAGAATATTTTAAAAGGATACATGCCATTTCTTGCATATTTTTTAAATGCATATCGGTGAACTCCATTACTTCGTGGTACTGCTTGAGGAAATCTCCACTAATCTTCGCGTCGCATTTGCGACATTTCTTCTCGTCAATATCGTGAATTTCATGAACATCAACAAACGAATCGCAATCTTTATTCGGACATGCTGCAGCGGTCATGTACTTTGCCTCCTTCGGATCCAAACACTTGGGGCATTGACACAGGAAGTAATATGTATACATGAGTTCATCTTGCCTATTTTTTGGAGTGTTTATTGTATCTATATAACTAATAAATATCTAAAATAGCTCATAGATTATCAGTTAAAAATGTCTATAATTCTCGATAATTTAAAATTAATTTTATATTACCTTTGACCAATCTATACAATCCATATTTTCCAAAGCTCTAATAAATAACGTTGTACCATCAAATGTAGCCACTGCATTCGGCTTACAAGAATGGTCAACGATAGATGCACCCAAATAAATTCCTGTTCCAAGAGTAACCAGTTCGTAATCACAGATGTTGAAGGAGTTCACACAAAACTAAAATTATAATCAATTTTGAATTAGTAGTATACATTTTAAAGTGTAGATATTACTCGTCCGTAAATTCCCATTAATTCGGCAATGTTGGGAAGTGATACACCGCCTAGGAACTCATATAAGACACCACATAAGGACGTAAAATGTTCCATTTTCTTTGGGTTTTCTTTTAAATCAGAATAATCTAAAAAACATTTTTGCAGAATAAAAGACTTGAAAATACAATATTATTTAATTTTATTAAATAAATAATTATCGTTACTCACGTGACATGAGGTCCTTAAACATCCTAAAGTTCCCTTCTGTGTAATATGACTTCACTAAATCGCCACCTTTCTGTAGTTTCGTAATTAATCTCGCTAATAATCTGGCTGCATCCGGGACGACTTTCGGTAAAACGCGTTTTATATTGCTACATTCCGGCTTATGCATTGACCACGCCTCCCTTTGACAACCCTTTCCACAGTAATAAACAAATTGACAATTTGAGCATTTTAACAGTTTCCCCCTAAAATAAAAAATGAACTTATTATATGAAAAAAGAAACAGTTATAAATCTATTTTTCTATTTCTATCTGGACCAAAGATCATCAAAATAAATGTGGATGGAACAAAACAATCGGCTTTGTCTTTTCTTAGCCTAGCTAATCAATATTCTCTTATTATTATTAGAAAAAAAAGTCCGACACCCTTAATGGGTAAACGAATAAAAGATAAATAAAGAAATATTATTAGAAAATAAACTATTTTAATAATTTAAAAATACGAAAACATTTCGTGAATCTACAACAATGAGTCTTACTAAGACTACAAAACAAATTAATTTTGAAACAACTACTTCTCTGGCTTAAACCTCGACAGACATTGAATAAAACAAAATTAATTTGCGTGTTACGAATAGTACAACTATCAAAGCAACACTAATTTGAATGAAATTATTTCTGTTGAATAAACTAATAAATGAATAAAGTGTATTTTAGATTGTTTAAATGTGACTATAACATGAATAATTATGAACAAAAATTGAATTCATTTACTTTATTTTAGTACTTTGCTATATAATATAGTCGGTAAATTTCTCCAAAGATCGAATCACGACAAGCAAAACGGCAATTTGTGATAAGAATGCAGGCGAACCTGAGATTTATTTGAATTAAGATGTGTATATAAGACTCGTATACTACATATATTATATTTTTATATTATGTTGTGTTTTTTCATATATATACAAACATCTTTATTGCAGACAATTTTACATAGTACAGCAACATTATAACGAAACAATTCAAAAAAAGAAAATTTCTGCTAAATGGCTATCGACCTGGGGTCTTTATTTTTTTTAAATATTTTATACTATATTTTATTTTTATTTTATGTATATTTTTATTAGGTCTGAGTGGAAGAATACATAGCTGTAAAATGTGAACTCCGTCTGCAAGTCCTGTGAGCAAAATTTTTCTGATTTCTTTATATACAACGTGTCCACGTAAGTATGCAATATATGGGAAACTTTTTTATTATTAATTTCTCAGAAAATTTTATTCTTTATAAAAGTTGGACAAACAAAAAAGACATATCAAATAACATTCAACGCTATATTAGAAAGATAATGAACAATTTTTATAACATTTTTAAACGTATTTTATCAAGTATCCTCAGTTTTAACATATCTGTATAAATTATGGCAGAGCGAGTAACTTTACAAGACAGAGCAGAGCTGGTGCTATTATTTGACGATAACTATAAAATTTACAGATAAGCAGCTGAAATTTTGAACGGCAGGCACCCCGAAAAGAGAATCAGCTATTCACAAGTGTCAAGAATTTTAAAGCAATATAAAAGGACCGGAAAATTTGAATTGCTGTATACTATACCATTGAGAAATGTGGATAATTCGTTGGATATCTATCAAAGCCTGGTTGAAAATCCTGAAATAATAATAATAGAATTGGGAAATAAGTTGAAAGCATTTAATCCAAGATATGTTTAAATTTTGCAAGAACATGATTTCGACAATCGTTCTAATGTATATTTTGTTTCATGGTAAAAGGTGAAATAGAAATTAACAGAACATTTCCTAAGAAGATCCTGTTTACGGATGAAGCTACATTTACTACAAATGGTGTATTTTTATCATAAAACTGTAGTTGAAAGATAAATGTTTGGTCTGGATTTTTGAACCGAAATATGACAGGGTCCTACATATTTCAGCATAATTAAAATTCAGAAAGATATTTAGAATTTTTAAATATGGAATTGGAAAATTAATTTTATATGTTACCTTTGGCTCCAAGAAATTCTCTTTGGCTTATGCAGGATGGGGCACCTGCACAAAATGCCTGTATCGTAGTTGAATATTTAAATGAACAATTTAATGAGAAATAGATTGGAAAACATTCAAAATTTCTACAGCCTGCTCGCTCACCTGATCTAAATCTACTTGATTACTTTTGATGGGGGTGGTTAAAATTATTGAGAGAGAAGGGGATCACATCGAGTGATTGTTATTAAAGGAATAATATCGTTAAGGTTATTATTTTAATGAAATTAAATTTTTTGTTGATTAAAACCGTATGTCATTTGTTTTGTCTATTTTGTATGTTTAAGATGAAGCACCAACTTTTATAAAGAATAAAATTTTCTGAGAAATTAATAATAAAAAAGTTTCCCATTTGTTGCATACTTACGTGAACACATTGTATTTTATAGTTATACGTATAGTACCAACAGGATATAAAAGCTTTAATTTTTATTCACAATGGAAAGATGCCAAAGTATTTCGATAGTAGTATCGTTGATTGAAATATTGTACAATACAATATTTCAATCAACGGTAGTATCATTATCAATGCAGATGTCCATATATACAACACGAGAGGCAGAGGAAATATCTTTCTTGAACACAAGAATACAAAAGGGGGACAAAACACAATTTTCTATAAAGCTGTACGAGAGTATAATAATCATTCGGTAACTCTAAAAGCAGAAGAAAACATAAATAAATATAAAATAAAGTGAATAGAATACTTGAAGGATCTTCAGTAATAGTCATACCGTAGGGGCTGTGCATTGAGTGTAAATAGTGTTATATAAAATGTTCCTATAGCTATAAGTACAAATTTAGATAAGTATTACTTAATACTTATACTTATAGATTTATTTTGTTTATTGTATATAAAAATGTTATTGGACTGATTTTATCACAGTATTATTACGTTATAGATTTATTATACATATATAGATATAATTTATAGGTTAAGTGAGATAAAATGTTTTATTTATCATTCTATGTTGTTATATGACATATTGCTAAATAAAGATTATTATTATTATTGAATGAACACACTTGGCAAAATGTATATTTTGTATTTCCTTGAGTTGAAATGTTGTGTCTATGTGTGTGGGCAGTGTAACTCAAAAAAGCTTTTGATAAAATTAAATACACCAGAAGTGGGTGTTAACTCAAGGCCTTTTTCTATGTATTACATATTTTCCTAAAAAAATTATAGATAATATTATGTAATATTTAGATTTAAAAAAAATTAAGTTTTTTTTATATTTCATCAAGAAGAATAACAGTCACATGAAAGTTTTATAGAAAAATAATTGTAGAGAATAAAATAAGTTATGTATTTATAAAAATTATCTTTTTGGGTGGGATATAGACTCTCCGAAAATGTGACGTGTAGAAATATGACCACGTCATTTTTTAAATTATTTATTCAGTTTACACTTTTTTAAATATTTCTAAGACATTATAAGAGATACGTGAATTTTATGTAACAAAAAATTATATGTACAGTATGGAGAAACTAGTATGATGCTCACATCGCCATTTTCTACAAATGTCACCTGTTTTTTGAGGATTCTAATAAATTTGTAGGCATTATCACTATATTTTTGAAATCTTCTTTGCTTCTTCTAAAAATTTGTATTCTATCACAATTTTTCTCTGATAAGCTGTTTTATAGTTTAAACTTTTATTTTTGTCACTTTATTATTTCTTATTTTCATTTCTTCTTTATGTTCTGAATTTTATAAAATTGTTTAGAAATTGAGTTAAAATGTAAAAAAATGAGCAAAATTGCTTTATATTTCTAATAGAATCACAAAACATTTTCAAAAATATTCAGTCAAGAAAGTCAGTTTGTAAATTTTTATAGGAGAGATGAATTTTTCAAATTTTTAATTATTTTACAAAAAATTAAATTAAGAAAATGTTACATTATCTTTTTATTAGAACCAAAAATATTATATTTTTACTTTTTGTGTTTTGTGGTGGTTTGATACTGAATTGTTTTTAGAGTGTCTGTTTTGTGTAAATATTTATTTTTCATTTGTCAATTAAAAACGCCAAAACAAATGCGTTTTTATCTGAAAAACAAAGAACTTCCTCGAGTAAGCATTCATTTCGATGCATAGTTTTACTAATTACTATTTAGCTCTTCTGGCAAAGAATAAAACTCTAAGATTAAAGTTAGAGTTCAAATTCTCCAGACATTTTCAAGATACAGCGCCAATGGGCAGACATACATACACACAGACAGAGATAGTGCCTTTAATGAAGGAATATACCAAATTCCTAATACTAAATTAACAGTACTGAAGTTAGGAAATTATTGCAGCATAAATTTATATTCCATTAGTAGAGGGAAAGTGTCAGAATTTTGTATCTTTTAAGTTTTCTGAAGAATTTAAAACTTTCACATTTTTTATGTAGCCAATTTTCAAAATTTTGTTATATTATTTTCACACACTTTTAGCTATATTTACAGCCCTTGCTTCATTCTTTTAAATGTTAAATGGGTAAAACTAGTAGGAGAAATATATAAAAATTGTGAAACTGCTAATTACATTTTTTATAACAAAATTTTTAAAACCTGTTGTATTTTTTTTCAATTTTATATTTCCTGAATGAAGTAAAAATTTTGTTTTAAAAAGTTGTTGAGTTTTAACAACTTAACTACAGATAATAACATATTATCTATGATTTTTAAATGAAAATTTGTTTAGTTTTTTTGATTTTCTAAGGAGAAAATAGAAAATGAAAAAAGGGCCTTGAGGAAACACCCATTTCTGATGCATAAAATTTTTCTAAAAGCACATGGAAAAAAAAATGTATAAATTTTTTAGTATATGCAGCTATATATATATTAGGTTTTAATAACTGGCCAGAAAAATAAGCTTGTTTATTTGAATTTATTATAAAAATACTTATTACCACTACTTCCTATTGGATTTGCCTTAAAAATTCTGACAGCAAATAAATTGTTTGTTTACTTATATCTTGATGTGACATTACATAAATAATAATATATGTCACATGTTAAGTAGTAAAGTAAATAAATTAAAATAAAATTAATTTTTATTCTTTGCAATTATATATTACATATGAATTTTTTAAGAATAATAATCTTGTCAGTTCGTATTCAAAAGTAAATGTTATATGTTGTTAATCAACATTTCTTAAAAATAAAAAAAATATCAAACAATAAAAGGTATTTTAAATAGAACATATATTTTGGTTTCTAAAATTTTGACTTACTTTTTAAAACAATTATCACAGTACTCTGAATGCACCTTAGAGCTGAGCACGTACACAAAAGGCTCTTCTTTAATAAGAACATCGCCAGGCCTGACCCTCTGGTGAACCTTCATAGCTGCAATAAGATAAATGCCTAGATGAAAGAGGGCAGGTGACTGCTCGGTTCGAGGAAGGTTTAAATTTAAATGCATGGTGTATTTATACACCCAAGCCATTTATAACAACAGCATGCGGTCTTCAAAATAGTCCACAGACTGATAGTAAGTCTATCATCGGCACATTCTTAAAAGAATCCTTGGCGTTTGATCGGTGACATTGAATGCTTATAGTTCTAGATGATTATCCAATAGAAGAATGTACCTTGTGTTTGTTCAGTCATGTTTCTAAATCGATTGTAAGATGCTTAACGGTTACACGTGAAAGCGCAATGGATTTTTTATTTGCTTAATACGTGGGTTATCCTTGAACGGGTTTATAAATATTCATTCCGAAAAATAACATAACCTACTAGTGCAAGTATTTATTTCAATGACGCAAACTACCAACTCGCTGATAAAATCAATACCCTCAGATGCGCAGAAAATTATGTTCGACTGACGTCACATTAAGTTGAAGCGACTTGTTTACTGGCGAAATGCAATCGGACTTATTTTAAACCCTGATAAGATATGATAAAAATCAGCACGTGTGTAGTATTTAGTGTCATTACGTTGGATATATGTGTTCATGTGTTATTGTGCGCTAACCGCTAACGGCAACAAGGCATTATCTATTCAACAAAAATTACTTGCTATTGACATTTAAAGTGTTTACTTCTTTTGTGATGTGATCTATCTAGAATGGATGTTGTGTATCTCTTAAGCGGCTTTAACGAGAAATTCGGGTCCTTGTTTTCAGTCGTGTGGAGCCAGCCGTATAACTTTTTATTTGGGGAGAGCTACTACGAGGTACCCTTGTACATTTTTTTTATATTTCTTTAATAAGATGATAACCATTGATTGCATAGTATCCTAATAGCTAGTGTTCTCTAACCCCTTCCTGAAAGCTCTTAGTAAAACACAAAAAATTGCTTAAAAATTAAAATTTTCATTTTTATACAAATACGGTTTGTATGTTTTATAAAAAATAATTAATTTTTATTACCTTTTCTAAAATAATCTTAAGGATAAAACTACTTTTTTTTCACAAATGTTGGAATATCTATATTTGAATGATCCTATATCTTTTTTTTTTATATAATGGGTGAACGAAGTTGTCATATTTTAATTAAAAATCATTTACAATGTACCATGAAGTAAATATTCTTTTTATTCAATAAGAATAAGACCTGAGTAACTATTAAGTCATTAGGTCTCTCCTTGGTTATATATTGCAATAATAAATATACAGAGTGACCTGTTAATGTGGGGAAGTGGCTGGACTACAGATTTCTGATGCCAAAATGTCATGAATTAAACCAAGATATCTATATCTAAAAGTTTATTGTTAAGCTATAGTTAGTCTTCGAAAGTTTCAAAATATATTATTTCTTTTGTTAATAACAATTGAATGTTTTATTTGATTTAAATGGAATTTATTACTGATGATTATTATAACATAACAAACAGTAGTACCACCTCGTAAAAACGAAACTATTTTTTTATTGGTGTATCCAATAAAAATTAAAAAATACTACTTGAATAATATTTTATATCTTGTATGGTTTTCTCACAAAAAAAATAAAATATGAATATGGTATGCTCATTATGCACTCATTGATAAGTAAATCAATTTACTTAATTGAATAAAAATTAAATAATATCAATTGATAAAATAAATCAAAACATCTAACACTTTTCAAACAATTTTCTGCGCAAAATCCCAATACAAGCAAGATATAGCTCCAAATATGAATAAAAAAAAAAGACCTTTATTGGCATCTCATAATCCATTAAACAAAACATAACGTACAAGTTATTTACAAATCTACTCTGACAAACCTACCCTCTCATACATTTTCCTCTTCTCACCCCTCCATTTACCCTCACCCCCACCCACGCTGGTCAACCATATATCCTTCACCAATCTCTCTTCCCCCAATTCCCACAATCTCCTCTCATACCTCACCATTCTCACCATTGCCTCGCACTCTAACCTCTCTCTATTCGTCTCCTGAAGCACTATGTAACTGGGCGTGGACCTTTCCACCCCCAAAATGCGCTTCAGGAACCACATCTGCTCCCTCTCTATACATTCATACCCTCTCGTCCCCCATACTTCCACTTCATACATCAGCACCGATCTCACACACGCATCCCATATCTTACACGCCATCCTCACATTATTCCTCATCCACCAAATATGAATAATTACAACAATTAACTATCAAAAGATACTGATAGATTTGATGGAAAACTAGATTTTTTTAAATTTTATTTAAGTCGAATAAAGCTTTCAATTGCTATTAACAAATGAAATGATATTTTTGACACTTTGAAGATTGATTCTGGCTTAACTGTAAACTTTTGGACATAGATATTTTGTCTTAAATCATCATATTTTGGCTACAGGAATCTGTGGTCCAGCCATTTCCCCACATTAATGGGATACCCTGTATGTATAAAGAAAGAATGATGTTAAGAAATTTGTTTTGTTATAATTTATTTAGTACCATTAAGGAATATTAAAATTTATATAAAGGGGTTAGACACTACTTCTTTTGTTTATGATTTTTCTCTCACGTAGTTTTGTTGTTTTGTTTGTAAAGAACATATGTAGTATGATTAATATAATAATTCACATTACCTTCAACCATGAACTGCTTTAGAATGACTCTTTAAATTATTAGTAAGCTCTCTGTTTACATACATTACTCTTTTAATTAAACTTGTTTATGTGTACATTATGAGTCATTGAGGCATTCATTGTTTATATTATAGCAGAAATCAAATCACTGATATTTTATGTCAACACAATAAAGATAATATAGAATTAAAAAAAACAATTGTCCCTATTGCTGATTAAATATGTGAGTTCTAAATAGATAATGACATTTATTTATGTAGATATTATTTCAATCAAATAAGATTAGAGCTATTGTGTCATTCTAATTATGAAGAGATACAATTATATTCATGTTAAGTGATTTTATATTTATAACTATATATTTTTTTGTTTATAGCAAAGTGCTAAATAAAACTTATTTATTTATTTTTGTAAATTCATTACTATATTTCAGTAAATTAACCAAAAACTGTGATGTTACAAATGTAATTGTCATATGATTATTACATAAATTAAATAAAAGATCTTTGTTAAGAAAGGTTAAGTGAAAGAAATAATACAGTAGAGATGAATAATTTGTTTGTTTAATTATTCTTTTTTACTTGTAATAGATATGTGGATGAAAATTCTTATTAAGGACCAACCATGCTGCTCTTACTCCTGATATATTTCATCATGATCTAAAAATTGTTATTTTATGGTTTTCTAAACAATTCAAAAATGTAATGATATATTTTGATTCAGTATAGCCCAAATTATTATATAAATTTGGAACTTCTAAAATATGTTTTCATCCTTGTTCCAGATATTTTAAATTCTATTTAATTAAATAATAGTTTATTTGTGCTGACTTGATATTTGTTAAATTAAAAATTGCTGCTACCGTACTACTTTTCCTATATTAATCATTTTATTACTTACCCTATATAGAATATATAGGGGAAGTATTGTTTTCGTGCAGGAAAATGTCTGTGGGCGCTGTATCTCAAAAACGAATGATCCTATTGAGATGGAACTCTTAAGGCTTTATCGTTAAAAACTGGAACTAAAAAGCTTTTGGTAAACATTCATAATTGTTCAAACAAAAGTTACAGAGAATGAGAAACTGAACAAGTTTTATGAAAATATATTTTTCATAAAATTCTTAACTTTCGAGAAAAATAATAAAAATTGAAAATGTTGACATTTTTTGCCAATTTCTAATAAACTTCTGGAGTTACATGAAATTTATATAACAAATAATTGTAGAGAATTTAAAAGTGAACAAATGATTGAGAATATACTTTTTGTGTAAACCTCATAGTTTTCGAGTAAAATATAGGGAAAGTACTATGATAATAATAATAATAATAGTTTATTGGTGCTAGTAACATGGAGTTTTACACAGGTCATGGTAATATTAATAAGAATTAAGCAAACAAATAACATATGAATACAACTAAATTTGTACAGAACATAAATGGCCTATTATCAGGAGACAGATTACTAATGATATTGAAAATGAAAAGATAAATTAATTATTCTAAATATATAAGTTCATAAATAAAATAAAGACAACACAACATGTAATTAAAATATTAAAATATAAACATGATAAAATATTTAAAACGAGAGATAAAATTAAGTAAATACAATATTTTAAATTTTAAAAGATATAGTAAATTCAATTAAATGTTAAAAACCGTATGATAACAAGTACATAAAATTAATGTATACTACAGAACAGAAAATATAATATAAAAGTATTAAATTAAAATTTAAAATATAAAAAACTGAAGCCTATACATAAAAAGTTAAAATAGTTAATAATTATATAAAATTTAAGATATCCTACAACTTATAAAATTAAGATTAAAATAAAATATGGGACGTACAATTACACATTAAAACCTCTAGGCTATGATTACAATTTAAAAGATATTCATCAAACGAGTAAAAAGCATTTTTTATTAAGTGATTCTTGCACCACTGTTTGAACTGTGTATAGGCAAGGTTATTGGACTTACACCGGTTTTAGATTTTGATAGACGAAATTGATTTATACGTATATTATTTTTCAATCGTGTATCATATACATGTTAATCTTTGTTACCAGGATAACTGTTTGTGTGGGTTTTAATAAATAAAAGACATTCCAAAATATAGTCGCAGGGTGTTGTTAAAATGTTTAATGTTTTAAAATGTTCTTTGCAGTCATCTCTATATGCAATAAATGTATGATAAAGATTTAAGGTCATATTAGAGCGTACTAAACGGCTCAAATTTTTTTAATAGATACACATATTTGACGAGGTTTTGTTGTAGTTCAACACCCTGACTGTTCCAAGTAAGATGTGAATCTATAACAAGTCCTAGAAATTTGGCTGATGTGTTTTTCACTGACTGGGACTATTGATACAATAATAACAATAGTCATTTTATAGATATAGATAATTTTAAGATTTTGTACTCAGGTAATAAGGGATTTAATTTAAATCTAAGAGAAGGCCTTGAAATTAATAGGGCAATAAAAGCGGGAAAACACATCGTTAACGACAACGAAGAGATTTGGTTTTCTCCAATTCTCGAATCACTTATTACCTGAATATATAAACATCGCCGGTTTTCTTCTAATAGTTACTCTTGAAAAAGCGAAACTAGTCGAGTGAATATAAAATTTAGTGAAACAAACCAAGTGTTTTTAATTAATTACCTATTATTGAGTTGTAGGTTCCGGTCCTATGTTGGGTCAGCCCCACCAAAATATTGCTAGTATATTTAACCCTTTCTATTTATTTTTCATAAATAAAACAAATATAAACTACATATTTATAATTTATTTATGCCTCTCTTTGGGTGTTCATGTGATGATTATGAGTAGAAAGTTTATCTTGAATCTGAACATACTATGGAAAATGGTGATGTAGCCATCATAGTACTTTCCCTATATTTTACTAGAAAAATATATATTATCTATAGTATGTTCGGTTTCAAGGTAAACTTCTACGCATAATCATCACGTGAACACCCGAAGAGAGGCTTACGATTAGTCTTTGATCCCTGTAAGGTGGTATAGAATTTTTACTAATTACTTATTTGTTACTATTTACTGCTGATTTATTTTGGATTCTTTTGATGATTTAGACTAAATTTTTTTTGCAATTGTGAAATTAGATTTGAAAAAATATATTTTATTATAAATAAATTATAAATATGTAGTTTATATTTGATTTATTTTTGAAAAATAAATAGGACCGCAAAGGGTTAAACATTTTGAGCAGATTTTTAAAAATATCCATATACATATGTATATACACAATTCTCAATTTCAATTAAAATGTTACGAAACACAATTGATAGGTGAATTGTAAGGAATAATTACAAAAAAGAAATCGATAAAAACTTTGTCTAAAGTTCCATGAAAACAAATCCTTTTTATGTTCGAATAACATATTTGGTCATATTTTATTCTAGTGAGCAAAGGTAAATTACTTATCATTATCAAAATATTAAGAAAAATTGTTGATTTTGTACACGTAATATCTTATTTATTTATAATTAAAGAAATAAAATGGTTTCCATAAAATGACGTTCGTTATATGCAGTGTCCAATATATAATATAGACTCTAAATCTATATTTTATTAATGTTCATTTGATTTCAGCCTATTTTCCTACTAGCAATCGTCATCATCACAACTGTTCTGACCGTAATCTTAGTGTACGCAAAGCGATATGTCAAGAAAGGTAAGCGTGCGTTTCTATTCCCCATAATCAAGTTTCAATATGTGTTATATTGGCCAATAAGTCTTAACTTACTTGACAATAAGAATGATTGGATAATTACCTAATATAATTTATTCCATATCCGGTTTTAATCTGTCATACTAGAGTTATAATAAAATTATATTTTTAATTTCGACAGTGGAGGAGAAATTTATAATTAATTTATTATCATTTATAATTAATTTATTATCATTTATAATTATTATTTAGCATAACTCTCTTATCATTTGTTTTTTATTTTAAATAGAAAAAAAAGAAAGGTCTTGTAGTAAATACTTAATTCCAGTGAACTAAAAGCTTTAATCAAAAACGCTCATTTGATATTCAGTGGTGTGTATGCGTGCTTGATTAAAAATGATGTGACTATCATATTATGTTTGCTGCACTTTTCTCAAATTATTCATTTTATTATTTTCGGCATTTATTTCTTATATAACTTCAAGGTATGACACTTTTTGATAAATTTTTAAAAAGGTCGATTTGTTAAATCACTTTTTTCTCAGAAATAAATGTAACTTTTTACAAAAACAATATTTTATACAACGAAAGAAAATAATTGTTAGTCAACTGGAAATATAAATAACGTTCTTGTATTGAATCAAATCAAAATATCAAAATTTACTACCTATATTAATTTTCGTTAAATACATTTCAGATGAAACGAAATTACAAAAAGAAACACCACCACAAACGACAAGATTTCGAAAAAGAGACAAGGCTCTTTTCTATGGTAGAAAGATGCTCAGGAAAGTCAAGTCAATATCCGGTCAAGTTCGGAGTTCTGGCCAGGGCAGAAAACGGAAGATGGTTATGAAATTTGCGAGAAGAATTCTGCAATTGAAGAAGGAAAATGAAGCAGAACAATTGAAGGTAAATATAAATGCTAATATACCATCAAACCATAAAAATTTCCTTAGCAGCCCTTGACTAGTTCAACTCAATTTGCAAAGCAAGTTTGAGGTTATGTAATTGATTTCAATTAATTAAAAACAGGATATATCTAATAAATAAAAACACAAAATATTATTTAGAAAATTAAGATTTGTTAATAAATTCCGTGGAGGATGTATAAATTGTTAATTAATTGATTGGTTTCAAACATTCGAAGTTGTGTATTATAAAAATTCTTAGGCTAGGTGTCTTTTGTAATTACAAAATTAATTCTTTTTATTAATCACGATTACATAACATCACAATACTCTAGATATTTTTCAAGACCTTGCGTAAATCCTTTTATTGTGAATTCGATAAACTTGTTTGCTATATCATGTAATAATTTATCAAGAAATGCGCCTCGTCGTTAAATATGAATTTTGGACCGATCAAACTGGGTTGTTTAGATTTATTAATTGACCTTCTAGTTCGTTAAGATCTTTTATGGACCCAAGCTCAAGTTCGGACACAAAATTCGCCAAGTTAAGTATTGGCCAATTGTTCAAAAATTGTGTTCAAACCAGAGGTGTTGTCTATGAAAGCCACCTTGTTTGTCGAATAATGAAATGAGTATTTCTGTATTAAAATCATGTTTTATCATTTGTATGTCAATAATGTTATTGTCATTGATTGAATAATAAACCATAGATATGACAGATGCCGGCAAAAAAACATGGGGAAGCACACACTGTCAACATTGGCCTGCCCTTATTGAAAACTATTTTTCACAGGTTTAATGATTACTCTTTTGTAGTTTCTGAATTTTTAGTACTTTAAAAAAAATGTATGTGTTATGGATAGTAATATTTTAATTCTTCTCTACTGTACTGGTATATATCCTTTTCCTTTTCCTTTCTTGGCCTTTGTATTTATTTTTATAGCTTTCATTTTCAAATGTTTTTATGGAAGCCTTAAAATTTGTTTCTTTATTTTATTTCAAAATTTGTTTCCCATTTATTTACACATCTTTTATTACTAATATTAATACTATTATTTTTATCTGTAACTCTCTGTGCCTCTCTAACTATTTTGTTAAACTTATGTTGATCTTTATAAAAGCAATGAAAGTAAAGGCTTTTTTGCTATACTTTTTTCAAATGTAATCTATTAAGCTCTTTCCTGCAATACTTGTACGTGTACCGGTACATAATTCAAATGGAATTATTTATATTTTACTGGTTTTGAATAAATCACATGTATATATATATATATATATATATACAGGGTGAGTTTTTTTCGATGTTCTCTATGGGGATCTCGGAAACTATAAGAGATAGAGAAACGGTTAAATGGAGATAGAAGTGTAGATTTACGAGACGAATAAAATTCCACTTTTAAAGTTTTCAAAAAAGTCAAGGGTAACTAGATATTTTGAAAAAAGTAAAAAGTGTCAATTTTTTAAAATCAATTTATCTCGGTTATTATAACAGATAGAAAAAAACTGTAAAGGACAAAGTTTTAGATAATTTTATGCAGATTAATAAAAAATAATCAGACATTTTTTATCGCCATTATTTTCCGAGATATGACGCAAACTTACATTTTTTTAAATGGAAACCATAGTTGGCTGTGACCTCATTCAAAAGGTAATTTTTTTCTCTTTAATCTAATATGGCATACGACATAGTTATTTCTAAAAATGAGTGAGTTATAGTCATTTTAAATTTTATTATAAATAAAAAATGGATAGCCATGAAAAAAATGAAAGTAAAAC
Source organism: Ontholestes murinus (assembly GCA_963969525.1). Classification (NCBI taxonomy): domain Eukaryota; kingdom Metazoa; phylum Arthropoda; class Insecta; order Coleoptera; family Staphylinidae; genus Ontholestes; species Ontholestes murinus. The sequence goes on along the minus strand of OZ018388.1, from coordinate 51,402,380 downwards.
AATTGCAGTTGTTTATAATATTAGCAATATTGTAATTATTAGTTTAACAGATATAAATCAAAATGAAACAACTGCATAAAGTGATTCTGTAATTATCAATACATCAATGGGAGAGAAATTTTAATATTAAAAAAATATGGTCAAAGAGTCCACTATTAATTCTATTATGACATAAATTATATCTTTTTAAAATTGAATTTATCGTTTTTTGATTATTCTCATGTAAATTGAATTAAATGTTTCAATAACAACTAGTTTATGATCCTCCACAGATTGATATGATTTTTCATATACTTTGTTTTTTTACATAACCCCACAGAAAAAATTCTAAAACGCGCAGATCGGGAGATCTAGGTGGCCCTGGGATTGTTTTATTTCTTCCCACTTATGAGTTAGGAAAAGCATAATTTAAATAATTTGTAAAGCCAACATGTAATGAGGTGGAGCACCGTCATATTGGAACCATTTTAATCTTGCTTGTAATGATAAATTTAAACAATCGAGCGTATCTTCAAATGTTTTCTGAAGAAAATGAAAGTAATCAGTTTCACTTAGTGAGCTTTCAAAAATATATGGACCGAGAATTATTAATCCAAACACACCATGGATTAAACCCAAATTTAATTTGTAGTTTTCTCTGTGAAACATCTCGTGGATTCTCTTAAGTTCATCTATGTTCATTGTGGCGAATAAAAATACCACAATTAGTGAATCGCGATTTATCTGTTCATAATATTTTTGTAAGAAACGTATTATCCTCTTGACAAATAAGTTTATACCACATACAGAAGGCCATTTGATAATTACAAAATTTTATTCTTATGCTGGTTTTTCAGTTTTATTTAACTTTGTAGAACTAATAATTACAATATTGCTATTATTATAAACAACTGCAATTGTTTTACTTTCATCTTTTTCATGGCTACCCATTTTTTATTTATAATAAAATTTAAAATGACTATAACTCACTTATTTTAAAAAATAACTATTTCGTATGTCATATTGGATTAAAGAGAAAAAAATTACCTTTTGAATGAGGCCATAGCCAACTATGGTTTCCATTTAAAAAAATGTAAGTTTGTATCATATCTCGGAAAATAATGGCGATAAAAATTTTCTGATTATTTTTTATTAATCTACATAAAATTATCTAAAACTTTGTCCTCTACAGATTTTTTCTATCTGTTATAATAACCGAGATATATTGATTTGAAAAAATTTTACTTTTTTCAAGTTAGTTACCCTTGACTTTTTTGAAAATTTTGAAATTTGAATTTTATTCGTCTCGTTAATCTACACTTCTTTCCCCATTTAACCGTTTCTCTATCTCTTATAGTTTCCGAGATCCCCATAGAGAACATCGAAAAAAACTCACCCTGTATATATATATATATATATATATATATGTTGGTGCGGATAGTTTCGTGAAGATTATTTTTGTACACGTTCGGCTTTAATCTTCGACTTTGCAAGTTTTGGTGGTTCTGAAATTCGAAGATTAAAGCCGAACATATAAAAAAGGCATTTATTGGCATAAAATTAACTTAACATTTCACAATTTTCTTTCATTTTTTTCCCTCTTTTCATCTCTTCCTCTCTCTTCCGATCCACATCTCTCCTCTCATCTTAGTTTGTCCCCCTCCAGATATCTTGGCCTATAAGTATAACATTGCTATTTTAATTAAACTCCATTAAAAACTTGTCCACAGGTTTTAGAACCTCCAGTTGAATATCTGCAAGAAGACATATTGAGTGATGACAGGATGCCTTCCGATCTTGTTTACATGTTGCAGAGTATACGAGTATTTGGACACTTTGAAAAGCCTATCTTCTTGAAGCTTTGTAAACATACCGAAATCATTAACGTGTATGCTGGTGGCTATCTTTTTAAAATCGGTGAGTAGCTAAAAATAAAATACATATCTAAACTATTCTATTTCGTGGAAAATATATTATACTTGAAAAATTGAAAAAGGTTTAGGAATAATCGAAGGATGGGGAAAGTAAAATAACTAGAATCGAAGAGTGAAGTATTTAAAAGAGGAGATATTTGGGTATTTGAGATTTATATATAAATAGGTACATTACAAAGTAAAAGTCAATAAAAAGTATTATGGGGGAGAACTAGGGCAAATGTACATTCCTCCGCCTCATGTTTCCACATAAGTTTCCCATCCTTATACAGCACACATTCTCCTTATACTTCGCCCATCCATTTCTTTCTCCTCTATTCCGCATCTCGGCCTTGCCAAGGTAACCCTCTCTTCTCTTCACAAACAATTTTCCTCCAGGTACCTCGGCCTCCTTCCATGCACCTGCCACTCCTTATTACACTCATTATATTCACTTTTCTCCATACATCCTTATCTTTCTTTCCTTTGCCTTCTCATGCATCCACCTCGCCACATTTACCCCTTGTTCCAGCCACTCTTTCACAATCCTCTCTGACAAACCCTCTCATCTATTCTCCTCCTTTTCACTCTCTACCTACCCTCTATCGTGTTTACGCATCCCTTCCATAATATACTACTAATTATAACAGATAAAAATTGTAGGAATTTGTTACATGTAGAAAAATAAAAATTCTGAGATGTATTTTTAAAATGTTATACATCATTATTCACAAATAAAACACTCTTAAACTTCGTCTGTATTAAGTGACTATAGTTTCAAACAAAGTTTAAAAGTGTTTTATTTCTGATATTAATATGTCAACTAAAAGTACTTTTTAAAATTATTAGTTTTTAAATATTTAAGTAAAAGTGAAAATAATTCCTATAGTTCCCAAAAATAAAATTCATTGGTAGAATAAAACTTTTATAAAGAAGATATTTTGGTATTCAATCTCTTGATTTAAAATAAGCAATAATTATAAGATCCAAAATCTTATTACGTATTGATCAATTATAAAATAATTGTTTTGAATCATTTAATTTAGTGGGATTTAGTTGGTTTTGTGATATTCCCTGCTTTGGAGTTTATGTGAAGAGTCATTTTAAATCCTCATTTGAAATTGTAAGTGTAATGCAGTTGAAGATAGCGAAACAATTTTATTTTGGAGTTTCATTTTATAATTCCAGGCATCCATAAAGATATCCATTAAGGTGATATCTATTATTTAAAGAGTTGCACCCTAGAATTGTCTCTCAATTAGGGAAATTCTACGTAATGTTTAAGACACCTTAATAATTAAAAAATACATTTCGTAAATTTATAAAAAATAAATCCTTAAGACTACAAAACTAATCACATATTGAAACGACTTATTGGTTTGAACAAAATTAAGGTATTATTTTTTATTAGAAAAACAATCAAATTTTTGGTTTTTTAATTTTTGTCAAAAAGTATAGCAATTAAATGAAAATTATCTGAAAAATAACTGTAGAGAAAAAACGAAATGTAGAATTTATAAAGAATAGTTTTTTCGTACAGGATGCAGACTTTCTGAGATTAGTGCCACGAAAGTAATATGATTAATCAAGCGGATGTATATCCATTACTGAACGTTTCATTTGAGAAAAGATTTTTGATAGTTTCGATTCTTGCATTAAGCCCAAAAGTTTGTGTTCGATCAATGTTTGAAATTAATTATTATTATTACTTCGTTGGATTATTGGTGAATATATTATTGAGATTTCTTTTACTAGTTGACTTTGGAGTGCTTTAGGGTTTGATTTAAATTTATAGTTCATTATTAAGTTACAAATGACTACTAAAATAAATAATAATCTAGAATAATATATTGTTTATATAAACATAAATATATATAAGTAGGTCCCTAATCTGATATTTGATCAAAAAAAGCCTGGGGTTAATGACTTGTATCAATAATTACATCCAAATTCATATTTACGTTTTCTGTATTTAATCAATTCTATTAATTAAGGCCTGCTATGAGTCAATTTTTAAATATATAATTGAATGTAATTTCGTGCATAATTATTCTAGGTGATAATGATGAAAATATATACATTGTACAAAGCGGACGATTAAATGTAATAACATCGACTTCAGATGGATCTACGTTATCATTAAAAATAGTAAAAACTGGGGATTCAGTGGCTTCATTGCTTAGTTTTGTTGATGTCTTAACTGTAAGTTATTTAACCTTATATCGATATAAGCATATTAATTTGTGGTTGTATTGCAGGGTCATATGAGTCCTTATAAAACCATATCTGCAAAGGCAATTGAAGACTGCACTATCGTTAAATTGCCAATGAAGGCATTTGAGGAAATTTTTCAGGAAAATCCTGAGGTTCTGATAAGAGTGATACAGGTTATTATGGTTAGGCTCCAAAGGGTTACTTTTACAGCATTGCACGAGTATTTGGGACTTACCGCAGAACTTATAAGTAGTACTGTAAGTATATTTGTGTTTATAGAAAAGGACAAACATGAATACAGATGAAAAATGCAATGTATTAGTAAATTTATTCAGGTGAAAAAGACCCACCTAAAGAGTTACATATTTCTAATTATGCTTATTTAAATGTAATAACATATAAAGTACGTTTTTCCATTTTTCTATTACGTTTTACTAGAAACAAATTACATTATTTTTAAATTAATTAAACATGTTGCGCTCGATTTTGCTCCTTGGACGTATCACAAGCTATATACAAAACTTCTTCGTAGGTCAATTTTTTTAGAATTTGTAAATATTTTTGTTAATTTTAGATACCAAAATATAAGAACAGATCAAGTCTTCACATATCGCCGATAAAACGGCCGCGACGTGACGAATCAACATACATAGAATCAGAACACCACGCCAGTGCCTATCAGTCGCCGTATTTGATTAGAAAATCTGTACTGGACGATAAAACGGTCATTCCAGATATGATTCCAGACGAATCCAGTCGATATGGATCGGTAGGATAAGAACTCTTGTAGTCATGTTAAGGCATTCTTGTTAATTTTAGACTCCTGAGAACATTCCGTACAAAAGGAGAGCATCTACGGTAGATCCAGAAAGGAAACTGCTGGAAGAAGAAAAGATTGATTTCATGGAATTGGGCATCGAAGCGTTCGAGAAGGAGTTGGGATTGAAAAATGAAATGTCCTTGCAGGGACAAGTCGAGGTTAGAGAGGTTTCCGCTGGGACTTACTTAATGAAGGAAGATTCGCATAAGGTATTTACCTGATTCAGAAATTAGAAAGTTTATTCTGCAAAAAACTTTCTGAATGCATAATTGCAGATAATTATACATAAATTTAATAGTATCTACCTGTATATTAGAAAGATCATCTCTATATGATCTAAATCATTATGACAAATACATAATGCTATTTTTCATACAGACGCCATTAAAAGACAGTTTCACACCCATATTTGAGTGAACTTAATTACCTCCTTTGCAATATTTCTAAGTGGTTGAGTAAGTAGATATGGATTTACATATGACCAATGGAAGGGCAGAGAGCAGGTTTGAGTGGGTCATGTGTGCGCCCATCTAAGTTCTTATTTCTTGACACAGTTCTATTAATTCAAGGTATACATTATGGATTCTTGTTAATTAAATATTGGAGGTAACTCAGTCAGCGTATACGGCTAGTTTATTAAGATGCTTCTTTGAGCTGCAATATCCTGTGCTTTTTAATTTTGATGGGAACTTCTAGATCACTGTATACACAATATGACGAATTGATTTATCATAACAAATTCCAATGTCAACCCATATATTATTATGTATGTTATTGCTGATCTGAAGTCAGTTTTATTTGTACATGTAGTATACCCAAAAACTTGATTAAAAAATTTAATGAGTACAATATCTTTCAATGTACTTATGCGTTTATATTTAAATCTTTTAGGATGTTGCTTTAGTTTATCTACTTTCTGGAACACTATTGATGTCACAAAAATTGTCAGATGAAGACAGCGAGGTGAACACATACACGGCCCATCCAGGTGAATTTGTGGGAAGCTTAGCTGTATTGACTGGAGAACCAAGTTACTTTACAATAAAAGCAAAACATTTCTGTAGGATAGCGTTAATATCAAAGACAACATTTTACAAGTAAGTAAAAAAAATATAATAATAAATGTTAGAACTTGACTTAATAATTAGAAAGATCATCTCTACATGATCTAAAACCTTAAACGTAAGGTTTTATCGTTAAAAACTGAAACTGAAAAGCTTTTGGTGAACATTCATAAACTGGAAGTGGATGTTTACTCGAGACGTTTTTTTGTTTTTTTTTTTTAATAAGAAACCGAACAAGTTTTATTAAAACATGTTTTTCATGAAGTTCTTAACTTCCGAGAAAAAAATTAATTATTTGTCTATTGCTAATAAACTATAGGAATTACACACAATTTATATGACAAGTAAATGTAAAGAATCCAAAATTAGCAAATTATTAAGAATAGACATTTGGTGGTGAAGTGCGAGGGGGTGGGTGAGGAGTGGATGGAAGGATGTAGGAGGGTGACAGACTGGATGAATGAGGATGGCGCCAGGGTGAATGTGTGGATTAATATAATACATTCAATGATTTTTTTTTTGTAGAATGTAGTTATATAGATTTGATTTTGTATGTGTAAGTTATGCCAAATAAAAGTTTAAAGGTATTAAGAATAGCTTTTTTGCGTAAGCCTCATAGTTTTCGAGAAAAATATAGGGAAAGTACTATGATGGCCATATAACCACTTTTTAGTTTTAAATTAACCACTCAGAGTAATAAGTAATGCTGTATGGCACACATATTTACCCTATTTTATTTCTACTTTTAATCAATTACCTTGCTGATGTGACATTTGGCAAATATGTAATATATGCAAATGATTTGAAAATATGTCAAGTGATATAAACTAATAGTAATTATAACAAGTCGCAAAATGATTTATATAATATTGATAAATGGTGCTAGAGTAACTGTTTGTATTTCAATATTACTAAGTTATGTGTTTGTGTTATACATGTTTGAATATTTTGAATAATGTATATTAGCAACATTGCTAAATAAAGATTATTATTATTAAAGACAAGATTGAATTGGAATGTATGTTGGACAACGATATTTTGTGTAGAACTAACAAATTAAAGACCCTATTTTATATATAAAAAGTAATTACTTTTGCTTTTTTATCGGTGTTGGCTAAATTAAAGATTAATACCCTGGATGTTATTATCTAATATCATCACATAAATTAAACACACTGTGCAATCAAAAAAGAAGTAGCCACAGTTTCAGTCGAGGAAAAATAATAATAATATTTTTTCAACGTTTTTCAAGTTAATAAATCAGATGAACTTATATAATGACAACTATAAGAATTACTTTATGTCTACATGTTTCGAAATAGTTTTGATCACAATAATAATATTGCTTCATGTAAAATTACAGTTTAGTCAAAGAAAGGCCTAGGGTTATACTGAACGTAGCGAACATGGTTATTCGGGGCCTCTCGCCTTTCGTTCGTATGGTGGACTTTGCTTTGGACTGGGTATTTATGGAAGCCGGTCGCGCCGTCTATAGACAAGAAGAGGACAGTGATTCAACTTATGTAGTCCTCTCTGGCCGTTTGCGGTCCGTAATTACACATAGCAACGGTAAAAAGGAATTGGTGGCTGAATACGGCAAAGCCGATCTATTAGGAATAGTGAGTTTGAATTATCTATAAATATATACATAAAATAGCATTTAAACCGTTATTTTTTCCATTAAAATAAGTATAAGGCGCATTGTTTTTACAATGAGAAACATTGTCTTGATATTCTATAATATTGTATTAAATGACCCAATGAATTCATGTTTGCAATATTAATTTTACTAAAATGATTTGATAATTATATTTCCTATGCACTTTTAAAAATCCCTATGTTAAGTCAATTAAATTACATTAGCCTTTGGATTTCTTTAGTATATTCTGTTTAATTTGATATCATGTAGTTTTAAATCAACAGATAATATCAGGCAAATCCAGTTTGGATATAGATAACTCAATACTATATGTCAAAATAAATAAAATGTTGCATAGATATGTGTATTTAACTAAAGCTTTATTTAAATTTTATACAGGTGGAGATGGTAACAGATTCTCACAGAAGTACTACAGTAATTGCTGTCCGAGATACAGAGTTAGCAAAATTACCCGAAGGTTTATTTAATGCTATAAAAATAAGATATCCCATTGTGGTTACAAGACTTATTAATTTATTAGGTCATAGAATATTAGGTATGTATAAAATTATCACACTTATATAATGGACTTTTCTGATTAATGACTTTTGTTAACATAAATGGCAAGACATTAAATATTAGGTGAAGTAACAAATTCTGGCTGTTTTCTTTGACAGTTATGTGTTTGGTTAAGCCACGTAACAAAATCGATCCATTTTTTAAGCAGTTTGTGAAAGGTGATGAAATATAGGTCTAGCGATTGCCAATCCCAAATTAACAGCCTAGAAGGTTTTTTTGTATTTGGTGGGATGATAAGCGGCTGTAATTCTGTTTCATCAAAACGATGCCAGGCAGCAACATCATTAACAACGTGCCAGAAACTTCGAGATCTTTGATGGAAGGTTTTATCGGACCCGCCGTATAGTCCAGACCTAGCACATTATTCACCATTTTATGCATTTGCAAAATTTTCTTAATCGTAAATACTGGCCATAAAAGAAGCTAGTGAAAATGAGTTGCTTAAATTTTTTTACAATAGGGACTGGGTTTTTAAATAGTGAATATTCCTTCAAAAAAAATGTTAATTACTTCACATTATCACTGATTGAATCAATTTTGATTTAGGATAATATAATTGGTTTATGTTTAATGCATACAAGAACAAATAAAAGAATATGATAACAATACAAATTTTTAATGAAAGAATCTGGGTGCTCTTAATAACTGATGTAAAATATATCAATAGTATAGAATTTACTACTGCTGAAATGTCAATCAATTTTGACTATCAATTTAATTTTGTAAAAGAAATAACAAAGCCTATCAGCTGATAATGCCCCAATATCAACAATATTTATGCTTTACTTAAACACTGAAGTAAGTCATATTTATACACCAAAATATTTTGATAAAAAATGTTTCTTAATTGGCAAATAACTCACAGGCAATAATTTACAAAGGAAATTTTAAAATTAGAAGAAAACTTGAATGTAACGTATGTTATAGAAAAATACATTAAACCATTATGTTTATTCATCTATGATTTTATCCAATTATTACTTCATGTACATATTGCTTATAACATTTAAAAGTTCTATTTTTTAATTAATTCTGTAAAGATAATCATCAAAATTAAATTTAATTACATTTTTTTGCTTTATCATTTGTTGAAAACAAATTTGCTTCCATATTGATGCCTTAGTTGAGGATTTTTATTCATGAAATGAATATTAACAAGAGATGTAAACTGTAAAACATCAATTCAGCAGCTCTGAAAAATAAGAAATTAAATTTAACAACAACAAAATTCTTTTTATTTAGTTTCTCTTTTCTTAAACACTATAATACTACCGGGATTATTATAATTGAGGGTAATACTTTACAGTTTAGGTGATAATTATTGCTTATAACTAAGTTCAGAAAAATAACTATAAATTCATGCCTGTACTTAGATGTTAGATTTCCTTCTATTCTTGAAAAAATCCACAAATCTGGTCAAACTAAGTAGTGTTTGAGTTTAAGTAAACTTAGGGACAATTAGGCAGAATTACAAAAATGTACAATTCTGTCTAATTTTCACTAAATTTATAGTAGGTTTATAAATTTTATTTGGTCTTTAGAAATTAACTCAAGTTCTTATTGATCGGCCAAACATAATTCAATTCATGTGCTTCTAGTTTTATACAAAACATTGTCAATAGGCATATGAGATTTATTTGCTAAAAGGAATGCCAAATCAAATATTGAAACTAGTGTTTAATGTAAAATTCACTCACGATCATAAACATGTTAGTAATTTATATCATAACAATCGCAAGAGATTCTTATTCTGTTCAACAAAAAATTCTTCTCAGAAAGTATTCGCAAACCAAATGCAATAGGTTTTTTGTATAATTTATTAGAAATAATATAAATATCATAGCTCTTACCCAAAAATTAGATGCATTTACAAATAAATTTAATTGAAATTTTGTGTTGTAATGGACAATTCACTATTAAACATTAATATATTTTTATTTTAAAATATGGTTCTTGATTGATAATCTGATTAATTTAATTTTTATTTTAATATTTTTAAAAGTCCCCAGTTGATCACTAAATGCTTGTAAAAGTTGTTTAATTAGCCATTAAACATCTCATTTATTTAATATATTGTAATTCTCTCAAACCTAAATTAATTTTTTTTAGAAAATCTTGGTCTGTGTTTTAAAATTTTGAACTATAGTCGAGCCGTCAAGAACTAAGAACTGTACAGCAATTAATATCTATCTCGTTGTATTATCTTCCTAGGATGACCGGGGCAGAATGAAATGAAAGACGGAACGTGTCTGATTTTTCCAATATAGAGCGATGAGTCATAGTCAGCTCTCTGCGGCTCGACTATATATATATGTTAATTTATCTGAATCCATACTAACGAGTGATATATTTCTTCCTGAATAATTAATTATAATGGTATGTCTGTAAACAATTCATCCCAGAAATTCTTAAAAATTACGCTAGTCGCCGCATTTGCATCAATTTCCATTTGACACAGTTTATTATTATTTAGTTTAGGTATGTTCTTATATTGAGTCCAAAATGCACTGGACTTCCATTCTGCTTATACAAAACCTCCCTCTTACTTTTTACCCGTGTATTTTCTTGATGCTAAAATCTACTCTTTGGTACATTGTTCAATTTATGTTTGAAATCTTTTGAAAGACAAATACATGAGTGAATATTATGAACCTAGTTTGATCTTTCTTAACTTCATTAAATATTTGCTTATTTACTTTGGCACTTGGTAAAATTTTTACTACTTACAGGAATTTTTACTATCTTAACTAATGCTGAGATTTTATACTAGCATGAGGGTCCAACATAAAAATAACATACAAATTTAGATCAGAAGAGTTATTTGAAAAAATACATGAAAAGACATGTTAAACAGCTAATAAGTATGATAGTATTGTGTAACCATTTTAGTTTCTGGACTATAGAGTAGATAGATAGTACGAAAAATTATTATTAAGAAATAGGAATAATTAATACCCTAATTAAGATTAATTTTAAGTAGTATGAACATTTATAATTTAATACTTAAATGCTAATTTACAATTTAGGTACATGGCAGAATACAAACTTAAATATAGCAACGAGAAAATCGGCCAACGCAGCAGTGGACAGTCGGCCCACACAATTGAATTTTTCAACTGTTGCTATTATACCAGCATCTGATGATGTGCCATTAACGGCCTTTTCCTTTGAGCTTTATCACTGTTTATCTGCATTAGGTTAGTTAAAACAATTATTATTATATATTATAATTAAAACAATTATTCTTATATATTATATATTTATACTACAGCTTTATATTTTCACTAGGATCGACATCACGTTTAACATCAGACGTAGTCAAGAAAATCCTGGGAACAACCATAATGGACCCGAATAATGAATACAGATTGACTTCCTGGTTAGCCCAGGAGGAAGACCAACACAAAATATCCTTATATCAATGTGATAATACCTTTACTGTCTGGACGCAAAGGTGTATCCGGCAGGCGGATTGTATATTAATCGTCGGTTTGGGCGACAAGCAACCGACTCTGGGTAAAATGGAGAAGGAAATTGAAAGGGTTGCAATGAGGACACAGAAGGAATTGGTGCTCCTACACAGAGAGGACAACGGAAAGCCACACAACACAGTGGCCTGGTTAAATATGCGGTCATGGGTTTCCTCACATCATCATATTTTATGTCCAAAGAGAATGTTCTCGAGGAAATCACTTTATAGAATAGTAATGGGTTTATTGGTTGGACTGGATATTCGGTTTATTATTTAAGTTTTTATATTTTAGAATGAATTGTATTCAAAGGTGTGTATGTCCGAACCAAATATACACTCCGATTTTTCTCGGTTGGCAAGGTGGCTCACTGGAAAGTCTGTTGGGTTAGTTTTGGGTGGCGGTGGTGCTCGTGGCTCAGCACACATTGGAATGATCAAATCTATAATTGTAAGTTTTAAAAAATTTGTAAATCAACAGTTCTTTAAAGAAATAGTTAATTTACAAACATAAATACAAAAATAAATAGAATTCTGTAAGGTAAACTATGTAAAAATTAAATTAGGAAATATTTTAACTAACTTACTAATGTAGAGGATCATGTAGAAGATAATTTCAAATTATTATTAATTATTAATAACCAGGTGAGAATTCATAAAAAAGGAAATTGAAATTTGGTATTAGTGATTGTTAAATTAAGAATTATTTTTGGCTAGAGTTCAACGGTATATTAAATTATTTACGTACAGTTTGAACCAGGATTTAGAAAATGCTTAGTTAAAAAAAAAATTAATGTTTTGTGAAAAACAATTGATTTTATTCTCAATTCTAAACATAAATTAATTTCAGGAGTCTGGAATACCAATAGATATGGTTGGAGGTGTTAGTATAGGTGCCTTCATGGGTGCTCTTTGGTGTAAAGAACGTAACATAACCACAGTAACACAAATGGCTCGGGAGTGGTCGAAGGTAATCAAAATTTAAAATTTATAGAAAATCATAAATTACGCGATTTGGAAAAAGTCATTAAAGTATATGTTACTTTTGTTTAGAAAATGACACAATGGTGGAGACAGATCCTTGACCTCACCTATCCAATGACTTCCATGTTCAGCGGTCGAGACTTCAACCAGACAATTCGTGGAACTTTTGGTGACACTTACATCGAAGACCTCTGGTTGCCATATTTTACAGTTACCACTGATATCACTGCTTCATGTATGCGCGTTCATAACCACGGTACGTTTGCTGTTCAATATAAAGTTTTTTTAAATTAAAACCAATACTTTGCTTACACGTGTGCTTATTTTTTTTTTATTTAAGAGGTATAAGAAGTATGTGCACAATTAATTTTTAGATTAATTGAATGGTACTAATTGGAGTTTTTTATGGAATAATGTTTTAGATTAATTAGTTTCTTTTTAAAGTAATCTTTGCTTTTATGAATGTAATTCTTTTATTTTATAATTACAAAAATATATATACTTTCAAAAATATATAACACAAGATAAAATTGATCCACATGTATTTATGTTATTTATGACCAATCTGTTTATATTCGAAAGTAAATATTCATTTGTTAATTGCATCAAACAGGAATACTTATAATAATGTTTAGCTAGTTTTATAAAGCAGACTATGGAATTAGCCTCTTCATTACTGTGTATTTTACCTTATTGTTCCTCTGTGTGATATGAAGAAGTTCTAAAGGTCTTATGTCATTATTTTTCATTCCTTATTATCTCAATTCCTAGGAAAATATTTATTTTGTTTTAATTTCAAACTGTTAGTGTTTACTAGGGTAAATAGTGTCTATACTATAGAGACCTATTTAAAAAAATATATTAACATAGCCGTCTCTTAATGATTTGTTTATTTTGGGTTTCATGGTACCAATTAAGGTTTATATTTTACACTCACGTAGCTTATGTAGTCTAGTTGGTGTTTTATCTACAAGTTGTTAGGATGGCCTAATTGTATACCACCTAATAAACTTGAATGTGTATGAAACTTTGAATAATGCTTTTAAGTATAAAAGTCCATTTATGTGAGAAGAATAAATTTCTCATGTTGGAAAGCAAATAACATTTTTTCAAAAGTATTAACTTTTGAAATCAAGTTTACCCAAATATCTTGTAAACTTCAACTGCTGGAAAAGGACTTGTAAAAAAACAATAGTTCTATCTAATGTTTGTAAGTCTAAATTTTTATGGGTTACCACTTTGAACAGTGTGTAACTATAGCCTCTGGCTTATTTATTTACCAATCAAAGGTGACAAAGTGATAAGATTTAAATTATAAATAAAGCAAAGAAATTTATAAATTACTTAAATAGTAACGTTTAAAATTCATGAAAGCAAAGATTTACTAAAGTATGCTATTTAGCCTAAAAAGAATCACTAACTCACACTTGCAATTTATAACAAAATAATATTATACATGTTGTTTTGATCTGTGCATACACTACGATCATAAAAAAAGAAGTGCCAGTGTGTGTCGTGATTAGCTTGCAGTTTTTTTTAATTTTAATTGTGCCCATACCAATGCATTGAACATGATAGTAATTGTTACACAAATATATAAAATTTGATTCCAAGCAACCATCCTGAACATATTCAACTGTATGTGTCTGATGTATGCATATTGTGATTGGTTAACCTAGATGTGTGCACAATATAGTCTTGATTCAATGTGCTTAGTGTAACTTATTGTGCTAACATAATAACCAACATTTAATTAAATATTATTAATAATAATTATAATACCAGATCCTTCTTCTAGATGAAGGAGAAGTAAAATTATTATTATTAATAACAAAACAATTATATGTTAACACTGACTATTAAAAAAAAAAACTGCACTCATTAGGGGTATGTATTTGGTTATTAGAATAGTTCATCATTCATGGCCTTTGTTATAGAGCTTCTTGGCTTAAATGTCCTTTTGCAGACACTGTTTGTTTAAGAATGCTATTCTGTTGTCTGTATTATCTGTTTTAAATAGTTTGATCACATTTGGGCATGTTAGCTTAGTAAAAGTGGTTCACAGGCTCGCTTTGGAGGTACGTCCGATCTTCAATGTCGTTGTCGGGATATATGCCACCTCTGTGCGACCCTGTGGATGGTCACCTTCTTTTGGATGGCGGATACGTAAATAATTTGCCAGGTAAGAGTCAGCATATAATGCCAATCTATTCGTCTTCACCATCATCGAAGGTAGGCTAGTTTATTTTTGCATGCTTAGTTTGGGTTCGAAATCTACGCTCTCCACAAAATCACTACAGGTAAACCAATCACAATTGTGCCGAATGAATGATTTTTTTCTTATTACAGTCTCATCTTGTATCTTTTCCACTTTCCTTCTACCATTTTTTTTTTACCCGTCTCCCCAAGACTGTGAATGTATAGTTGTGTTGGATTATATTTTCTCAAAATATTATATATACAAACAGGTGTTGTGTGGAGATATGTACGTGCCAGCATGACTTATGTTGGCATTTTTCCACCAATGTGTGATCCCCTAGATGGCCACTTCCTTGTAGATGGATGCTACATTAATAATGTACCAGGTAAACCTGTCTTACATTATAATTTTTTGCTCGTATTGTGTACACATCAGGTAAGTGAAACAATGCAATGCACTTGTCCTAAGTACTATAAATCTTTCAGTTATGATACTCTTAAAGTTAAATATTCCTATGATATACTTCCTCTTTTACTGTATTTTTATTTATTTGTAAAGCATTTTAAAGCTGATATTGTTATTATAGTGCTAAATGTAATTTATACTCTCCTTTCATTATTCAAATCCATGTAACAATATAGAAAATTGTTTCATGAAATAATTCTATTTATTGCTCTGAAATCAAATGGAAAATATTCATTAATAACTTGTTATACCAAATAGGTTAGCAAATAACGGCTCCTTTAATTTGACTCTAATATAAAACTATAAAGACAGATTTAGTTCTTTGAACCAATCAGGTGTATACAATATAAAATATTTAAAATGCAATAGGGTTTATGTAGGCCAAACAGACAAGACTTTTAGAGCATATTCATGCATTTAAATTGCAAAAATATGGTTTCCTTTCAAATCATATATTGTAATCTAAAAATATTAAAATTATCTCCTACTCTCTACCCTCCCTTTTCTAAACCAATCATTATTATGTTTCCTCAATTTGTTTTAACAGTCGTTATATTGAATTTCATAAAATTCAAGTTTTAAAGCCACTAAATATACATACAATTACTAACTAACTTTTATATATTTTTTTTATTATTGGGAGTATAACAAAATATAAAAGTGTTTTATTTTTTTAAATAATATATTTATACCTTATAATTGAAATGTATTAATATAATTTATGTTTGCAGCCGATGTAATGAGGAGCCATGGTGCTAGTCATATAATTGCCATAGATGTCGGTTCTGTAGATGATCAAGACTTAACAAATTACGGTGACGACCTGTCTGGTTGGTGGTTGCTTTGGAAGAGATGGAATCCTTTTACAGAACCAGTTAAAGTTCCAAACCTACCAGATATCCAATCAAGATTGGCCTATGTTAGCTGTGTACGACAGTTAGAGGTAATAATATTGAGGTTTTAATCAGTCAATACCATTTTATTTAAACCGTTAAATATACAAATATTATTTGACTCTCATTAGCATAGGCTGTCAAGTATATAAAACACTTAATATTTGTAACTGCTTTAATGAATAATAGGTTGTTGAAAAAATTCACTTGGTTTGTTTCACTAAATTGTTTATTTTATATTCGACTAGTTTCGGCACTGGGCCATTATCAAGAATAATGTACAAACATATTTTTTACATATTTATATAAAGGTGTCAGGTAATAAGTGCGTTCGAAATTGGGGAAATCCAGAGCTCTTCATTATCGTTGACCACGTTTTTGCCTGCTGCTCGGGCTTTGCTCATCTCCAAGCCTTCCCGGTAATTGAGAATTTTTCCTTTATTACCTGTATATAAAATTCTACAATTATGCGCGCTAAAATAATGGTTAGAGGTTACACAATGTTTTACAAAACCAGTAGAAAGTTTATTATTGAGTATGTCCGTGCGATGTTCTTTTATTCTTGTTTCGAAGGATCTTCCCGTTTGCCCTACATATAAAGCATCACATTCTTCACAAGTTATCTCATATATTCCACTTGTTTTTTTTTTTTGTTTTCTGTTATTTTATTATTAGAAGTTTTCCTAAATTGATGGAATTGGTCATTATGATATTGTAAATTGATGGAATTGGTCATTATGATATTGTAACTCTTTAATGTATTCTTGATTTTTTGGAGAGATTTTTTACATTTAATCTTTTCCAATTTATTTTTTGTAAAGTATTTGCACTATAATATAATAATTATAATTTTTTTACGTACTCTAATCTTTTCCAATTTATTTTCTGTGAAGTATATTCAGTATATTATAATTATATATGTTATTTTTTTAAATTTAAGGAAGTAAAAACTAGTGATTACTGTGAATATGTAAGACCACCTATTGATAAATATAAGACACTTCAGTTCGGTAGTTTTGATGAGATCAAGGAAGTGGGTTATCAACATGGAAAAGCGTATTTTGAAGGAAAGCTGAAAGCAGGACAATTACCACTGTTCTCAGTTAATCGTGCGGACTCTAAGAAGAATGTTCTGTTCCAACAACATAATACTCTATCAGGATACACGTTTACGGATTTAGCGCAGATGGTTTGTAAAATTCGAAGGTATGCCACAATGAATTTTTATAGCTAAATTTACTGCATCTTAACCCTTTCGTTACTAGGAACGTATGTAACGTTTTTGTATAAATGGATCCTCTGACAGAATAACGTACATTTTTGATTGATGTTTTCATTGAGTTAAAAGATGAGAAACGTAAATTATATATGTCTTGCCGGCGCATTTCATACATTCGTTTAGTAAACGAACTTGTACAAACTTGAAAAAGTGACTCACTAGTTACGGGGAACGTATATGTACGTTTTTAAGATATCATCAGCCAAAAATTTTTGCGAAAAGCGTATGCATACGTCCTTAAATTTGATTTAAATACAAAGAACGTCCGGAAACCAAAATCATTAAAAACGCCGTAATTTGAGCATTAAAATCTTAAAAATAGCCCGTAACAAAATAGTTATTGCAGATTTATGAAACGTTTCATATTTTAAAATTATTAAGTTTAAATAAAACACTTTATAACTTTGTTTTACCACTATATTTTGTATAACTGTGACTAGTTTCGATCATAAGCTGATCATTGTCAAACATAAACACTTTATGTTATTTTTATCAAAATGCACCACCAAGTGAACGCCGACATCATACAAGAATTAAAATTATTAGTTAATTTTTTATATTACCACCTAAAGTAATAAATTTATTTATTACAGAATGATAAATTTATTAGATAAAAATATAACACACTATTTCATAATCAGGTTATATAAAACTGAAGTGGGAATTGAATCGGTGAAAATAAATATGTTTCCACATTTAGATTTATTTATTTATTTATTCTCTTTACTAAAATGAAAATAAATAATAGGTAGTTTAAAATAAAGGTGTATGCTTGTTAGCATCACTTTTTATTTGCATTTACTTATTTAAATACCATATACAGGCCTTACGAAGATGAATCCTCAAATTCGGAATCTGACGACGATGACGATGACAATAGAGGGTACGCCTCAGAACCATCAGCTGGATTTAGTGACGTACGTATTAATCAAAAATGCACATCAACACACAAATACTAACAAATATCCTTATTTCATGTTTTCCACCTAACATATAGGATTACATTAGTGCTGCTTGGGATGGCAATGCCAGCTCACTTTAATTCTAGATGATTTGTTTTATTTTTATTTGGTAATTTAATTTTAATTTTTGCTTGCACCACATATTGCTTAAAAATAATTCATTACAAGAGGTTTAATTTTAGGGCACTCATAAGGAATATGGTAGGCCGTTTGGGTCACTTTCCCTGTCCGAAAACGAAATGGAAGGTGATATGGATTTCGACCTTACAAGAGAAACCATAATAGCTACCTAATATTTTCTAATTCTATATAGATGTAATAAATACACCGATTAATGCACTTTTCTACTGGATTTCTATAAAATGATGATATGTATATATCCCCAGGAATATATTTATACATGAAAATTATTGGAGTATGTTATTGTATTAATGGTTTTATTGTGTTAAAGATTACTGCTACCTGTTATTTTATTTTTTACCTTTGTTATATACTCACACAATACAAATAAAATTGTGATCTCTGTATTACTTTGTAATAAGCAAGATAAATAGGTATTTCATGTTTTGTAATAATATAGTGTGGGATGATGATTTATATAACATTATATTTAAATAAATTTGTGTACATACTATAATCTTTATTTAGACACTAAAAATACATACATATATATATATATATATATATATATATATATATATATATATATATATATATATATTCAAATAAACACTATGTACCCTTCATAGGGTGTGTGTTATATAAACAGTAAACTTAAAATACATTCTATTTTATAACTTAATGCAATGTGGAAATGAGCTTCTCTTCGTGAATCCTGCTGTAGGTCTATCAAAGGATGGGGGCTTGTCACCAGTTTCAACGGGCGGATTCGGTCCATTTGTCCATTGGTGAAAACGGCTTCGCAAGAGACAACAATGGAGAGGGACATCCGTAACGTTTTTATTAATTTTCTCGTCCGTGTACTAATTTTGTCCAGTCCTTCTTATTTAATGCCATCCTTTTTGCTTCATTGTAGGTTATTTTCTTTTCTTCTTGAATTTTGCTTTTCTGTTATTTGTCTAGTGTCCATGTTTCACAGCCAAATGTTAGCATTGGTCTATATAAAGATTTGAAAACTTTCACTTTGGTCTGTTTTGATATTTCTCGGTTCCAGATGAAATGTTGTTTCATTGTGTGATATAGTTTCATTGTGTTGTTTATTCTGGTGTCTATTTCTATGTTCTTATTACAATACAAGACAATGGGAAACGTCTTGTATTGTAATTTCTAAATATTTATATGTTTTTGTTTTTCTTTATTGAGTTCAATATCTATATTTTGATCGTCTTCGCTTATGCACATTGTTTTAGTTTTTTTCAGGTTTATTTTCATGCCAAACTCTTCTAGGTTTTGTTTCCATATGCTTATGTTTTGTTTTACATCATTTTCATTTGCAGCAAAGAGTACTATATCGTCCACAAATAATCATACCGATATGAGTACTGGTTTCATTTTATTACGTCCAATAAGTAATTTTTTAGTTTTTCTGCTACATTTCCTTGCTATCTAATTTATAAATATTATAAACAATAATGGGCCATGTTGATTTTAAATGATTTTGATATTTTTGAATTATATATAACTTGATTCTCAGTGTTGGAATATATTTGTTTTATAAGTCTTATTTTTTTATGGTCGATGTTATGTTGTCCTAGAATATTCCATAGTATATTTCTATTCACTCTGTCAAATGCTTTTTCTAAGTCAATAAAAGCTAAAACCATTCCTTTCTGTTTAAACTTTTCGTTTATTTGTCTTATTGTGAAGATGTGGTCTTGTACACTTCGTCCTTTTCTAAATCCACATTGTGTTTCTTCCAACTTATGTTCTATTTTTTCCCTAATTCTGTTTGCTATTATTTGTTCAAATATTTTCATAGTGGTGTTTAGTAGGTTTATTCCCATGTAGTTTTTGCAATCATCTCTGTTTTCGGATTTATAGAATGGTACTATTAATGTTTTATTCCAACTTTCAGGTATTTTTTCCTCAGTCCATACTCTATCTATAATGTGTAGTAATAGATGTTTTCCTGTTTCGTCTAGGTTTTTTAGCATTTCTGCTGTAATTTTGTCTGCGCCTGGTGACTCAATTTTTCAATTTCTTTATTATTTCCATCATCTCTTTCATTGATATTTTTTTTTGTTGATATTCCATTAAATTCTTCCTCACGCTTGTCTGTGCATGTATCTGTAGTTTTTAATAAGTCCTGGAAATATTCTCGCCATCTATCTATTATTTCATCTGTCTTAAGTAATATTTTATTGTTTTTGTTTCTAATTTGTTGTAGGGTTAGTTTGTTTGTTGTATTTTTTAATTTCTTAAGTATGTTATAGAATAACTTTTGGTTTTCTCTAGATTCTTTTTCAATTTTGTCACCAAATTTGTCCCACATCTCTGTTTTTGATTTTCTAATTATTTTTTCGGCTCCTCTTTTTACTCTAATGTCTTTTACTTTGTTGATTTTATTTTTATTTACTAATATATAATCTATAATTGATCTCTCCTTTCTGCTTATAACCTCTCGTGTGTGTGTGTATATTTTTGTGTTGAAAAAATGTGTTTGTTATAAGTAAATTATTCATTTGACAGTATTCGAGTAATCTCTTTCCTTGTTCATTTCTACACAATTTGCCATATTTTCCAACAGTTTCTTTATGCAGTTGATCTTTTCTTCCTACCCGTGCATTTAAATCCCCCATTACAATCACTTTATTTTTAAGTTCTTCTGTGATTCTATTTAGTTCGTTTTTTTAGAAAAGTTTCAGTACTGTGTTTAAATTTTATAAGTAAAACTCTTTCTGAGATACATTGGTATTCTGTCATATTTCTTACGAGGTTTTTATTAATAACACAAGCTTCTCCACATGCCGCTCTAGCATTTTCCTCTACCCCACTATATATAAATAGGTGTCCATTATTTGTTTTAATGCTTCCTTGTTCTTTCTTTTTCGTATCTGTCAGTCCTAATACGTCTATTCCCATTTTATCAAATTCCAGTTCTATTTCTTTCTCTTTATTATTAATTCCTCTGATATTCCAAGTTCCAATAAGTAATGCCTTATAATTTTTATTTTTAATATTCAATCTATTGTCATTTTTGTTATATTTGTTTATTGTTAATAGTGGATCTGTTAGTTGCTCATATTCTTTTCGTTTTTTGTATATAATGTGACACCATGTTGTTCTTTGTCCCATCGATATTCTTCATTGTTTATTATTACTTTCCCTATATAGTATATACAGGGTGAGTTTTTTTCGATGTTCTCTATGGGGATCTCGGAAAGAGATAGAGAAACGGTTAAATTGGGAAAGAAGTGTAGATTTACGAGACGAATAAAATTCCACTTTCAAAGTTTTCAAAAAAGTCAAGGGTAACTAGATATTTTGAAAAAAGTAAAACGTGTCAATTTTTTCAAATCAATTTATCTCGGTTATTATAACAGATAGAAAAAAACTGTAAAGGACAAAGTTTTAGATAATTTTATGCAGATTAATAAATAATCATAAAATTTTTATCGCTATTATTTTCCGAGATATGACACAAACTTACATTTTTTTAAATGGAAACCATAGTTGGCTGTGACCTCATTCAAAAGGTAATTTTTTTCTCTTTAATCCAATATGGCACACGACATAGTTATTTCTAAAAATAAGTGAGTTATAGTCATTTTAAATTTTATTATAAATAAAAAATGGGTAGCCATGAAAAAGGTGAAAGTAAAACAATTGCAGTTGTTTATAATAATAGCAATATTGTAATTATTAGTTTTAGAGATAAACCAAAATGAAACAACAGCATAAAGTAATTCTGTAATTATCAATATATAAATGGGAGAGAAATTTTAATATTAAATAAATATGGTCAAAGAGTCCACTGTTAATACTATTATGATATAAATTAATCTTTTTGAAATTGAATTTATGGCTTTTTTGACTATTCTCATGTAAAATGAATTAAATGTTTCAATAACAACTAGTTTATGATCCTCCACGGATTGCTATGATTTTTCATATACTTTGTTTTTTTACATAACCCCCACAGAAAAAAATTCTAAAACGCGCAGATCGGGAGATCTAGGTGGCCCTGGGATTGGTTTATTTCTTCCCACTTATGAGTTAGGAAATAATTTGTAAATCCAACATGTTATGAGGTGGAACACCGCTATATTGGAATCATTTCAATCGTGCTTGTAATGATAAATTTAAACAATCGAGCGTATCTTCAAATGTTTCCTGAAAGTAATCATTTTCACTTAGTGGGCTTTCAAAAATATATGGACCGAGAATTATTAATCCAAACACACCATGGATTAAACTCAAATTTAATTTGTAGTTTTCTCTGTGAAACTTCTCGTGGATTCTCTTGAGTTCATCTATGTTAATTGTGGCGATTAAAAATACCACAATTAGTGAATTGCGATTCATCTGTTCATAATATTTTTGTAAGAAACGTATTATCCTCTTGACAAATGGGTTTATACCACATACAGAAGGCCATTTGATAATTACAAAATGATTATTCTTATGCTGGTTTTTCATTTTTGTTTAACTTTGTAGAACTAATAATTATAATATTGCTATTATTATAAACAACTGCAATTGTTTTAGTTTCATCTTTTTCATGGCTACCCATTTTTTATTTATAATAAAACTTAAAATGACTATAAGTCACTTATTTTTAGAAATAACTATGTCATATTGGATTAAAGAGAAAAAAAATACCTTTTGAATGAGGCCATAGCCAACTATGGTTTCCATTAAAAAAAATGTAAGTTAGCGTCTTATCTCGGAAAATAATGGCGATACAAATTTTCTGATTATTTTTGATTAATCTACATAAAATTATCTAAAACTTTGTCCTGTACAGTTTTTTTCTATCTGTTATAATAACCGAGATATATTGAATTGAAGAAATTGACACTTTTTACTTTTTTCAAAATATCTAGT
Organism: Ontholestes murinus; assembly: GCA_963969525.1. Taxonomy (NCBI): domain Eukaryota; kingdom Metazoa; phylum Arthropoda; class Insecta; order Coleoptera; family Staphylinidae; genus Ontholestes; species Ontholestes murinus. The sequence continues at coordinate 51,378,913 of OZ018388.1, read as the reverse complement.
TACCATTGACTTTTTTGAAAACTTTGAAAGTGGAATTTTATTCGTCTCGTAAATCTACACTTCTTTCCCCATTTAACCGTTTCTCTATCTCTTATAGTTTCCGAGATCTCCATAGAGAACATCGAAAAAAACTCAACCTGAATTGGGGGTGTATTGTTTTCGTGATTTTTTTTTGAAACTTTTTTTTGCGGAAATATCCGTTTTGGGCCCCCCTGAGTCCATTGCACTGATTTCTGGAAAAAAAATCTGTGTCTGCGTGTGTGTGGGCGCTGTATCTCAAAAACGAATAATCCGCTTGAGTTGAAACTTTAAACTTAAGGTTTTATTGTTAAAAACTGGAACTGAAAAGCTTTTGGTAAACATTCATAAACCGGAAGTGGATGTTTACTCGAGGCATTTTTTTGTTTTTTCGTGATATTTTTCTAAATATGAAAAATTTTAAAGAAACGGTTCAAACAAAAGTTAAAGGGAATAAAAAACTGAAAAAGTTTTATTCAAACATGTTTTTCATAAAATTCTTAACTTTGGAGAAAAAAACATAAAAATTGAAAATTTTGACATTTTTTGCAAATTGCTAATAAACTATTAGAGTTATATAAAATGTATATAACAAATATATGTAGAGAATTAAAAACTGAACAAATTATTAAGAATAGCTTTTTTGTGAAAACCTCTTAGTTTTCGAGAAAAATATAGGGAAAGTACTATGATGGCTACATCACCATTTTTAGTTTTTGGTATCCAACAAAAACTCTGTAACCTTTCTCCTTTTGTACCTTAGCAATATTACTTATTTCTTTCTGTATTTCTTATTCTTTTTTTGTATAGTTATTTTCAATGTATATTTCTGTATCTCTGATATTTCTTTTGTTTTTCATTGTATTTATTTTATCATTAAATTCATTGAATTTGACTAGTACAAATTCATGTTTGTTATATTGGGTGTCGATCATACGACGATCGGGTTGATACTGCTTTATTCATCGACCTCATTGTACATTGTATGCAACACAACATTCATGGTATATATTACAATGTTGTTTTGTTTTAATTTTGTACGCGTCTTTTGTCTTTGTATCTACCTTTATTTTCTCTTTTAGGAATGTTTCTTCATTCTTTTCTCTTTTTCTGCGTTTTCCTCTAAGATCTCGATTCTTTTTATTAATTTATTTTTTTTTCGTTCCATTTTTCTTCATTTTTCTTGTTTAGGCGTTTTAATTCTTGTATTTCCGCTTTTAGTTCTAAAGTGTTTTTCTCCATTTGTGTTTTTATATCTAGAAGTATTAATTTTAACTCTTCTATGTTGTCCTTTTCCATATCCTGTACTCCTTTAACTGTACATACTGTACTGTAAATACATAAAAAATATAAATAAATGATGTTAAACCTGTGGTCTTTATGCCCTATCCTGATTTTAATGACGAAAGTGCAAAAAAAATGTCCATAGGTCTGGACGGAAATTAGGATCTCATGACATATAATGCTGATAGTAAAAGAAATAATATCAATCTTTTTAAAAGAATAAGTACTTTCCTTCGTGCTTCTGATCCTTCGAAACAGAAAAGAATATAAAATATAGAACAATGATACAACTGTTTCTGGATGATGCACCATAACAATTAACAACTAATACATGGTCATCATTACGAACTAATACAATTCGAAGATGCATGTTAACGAAAAATGTATAGGGATTTATTGGAACGATCGAAATGAATTAATTTGCTTGTGGCTACTTCACATATCAAGAAAAGCTAGAAACATTTCAGACGAAAATGATATTACATCAATTGAAGAGAAATTAAGAAAAGGCAAAAACAACTAATCTGTTTCATAACGAGTATTAAGAGTTCGGGCAATTTTCTTTAGGAGAGCATATTACGAGTATTACGAGCATTACTGTGACCAAATGACCTCCTGTAGTTGGATTTTCTTTAACAAATGATTTCATTTCATTTAGAGTATAAAGTTTCCAGATCCAGATAATGTTAATGATGTGGCTACAAAAAAAGTTGCCAATCAAATGATTTATTTAGTAATATAATAAAGACAATTAATCATGGGCAATTGATGTGAGAAGTATGAAAAGTACATATATTCGCAAACTTCTATGAATCTAGAAAGCATTTCAGGATTACCGTAAAAATTTGGGATCATTGAATGACAGAAAGACATTTTAATTTAAGCGTTGATTGAAATATTGACGGTAGTTATTACAGATTTCTTCATGACGCGATTTGGTTTTCGAGAAAAATATGTAATGTATTTAAATATAGTAATAACATTGTAACAGAGGCATAAAAATTAATACCATTAAAACTAAGGCGATGATTATAAGTAGAAAAGATTATTCCATAGAAAATAATATAATTAAATTCAATAATTGACCTATAAATTATGTTAATTCTATAAAATCCTAGGAGTTCAATTAGATAAGCGATTACAATTCAATGAACATATAGACTATACATGTAAAAAAATTGGGTGTGCTAAGACGAACTAGTTATTATATGTCGCAAGCTACCAAAACAATCATATACAACAGGCATGTGCAACATACGGCCCGCGGGCCGGATCCGGCCCCTGACTTCATTTTATCTGGCCCGCAGCTCAATTTTCAAATCTCAGTAAACCTGGCCCTTGAAAGTAAAAAATATATATGTATTCTTAATAATTTTCATATAATATAAGGATCATAAAGTTTTATAGGTATCAAAAAATTTTGTACTGTATTTAGTCATCTCAGCATTCAGTGTATGCAATAAACAGGGAATACTCCGTCTTATTTGCACTGCCTGTATGTTAGTTAGTGAAGGAAGAATCAGCAGAGCAAAAGCACGTATTGATTTGTAGTGAGGCACAGCAGTTTCTAAATTCATACTTAATTTACAATTTACCATAATCTTTAAAATGACATCAGAGTAGAGAAGAAAAGTTGATATTGAAAATAGTGTTTTCAAGATAACTGGACTAACGATTTTTTTTATTATGCAAAAAAACAAGCCTGTTTGTTTAATTTTCCTCGAAAGTATATCTGTGGTAAAAGAATTTAATTTAAAACGCCACTTTACATCAAAACATTCTAGTTATAGTAATCTCAATGGGCAACAAAGAAAAGATAAAATAATAAATTTGAAAAAATGTTTATCTGCGCAACAGACTCATTTCCACAAACAAAGTGATTTATGCAATAGTATTGTCCGAGCAAGTTTTATAATTAGTAAAAAAATTGCAAAGCATTCTAAACCTAATTCTGAAGGTGATTTTGTTAAAGAGTGCTGTCGTTAAAGAACTGTGTCCTCAAAAGAGCGACGATATAGAAAAAATAAGTCTTTCTCGCTGGACTTTAACAAGACGTATCGATGATATGGCCAACGATATCAAATCAAACCTTAAGTTACGTGCGTCGCAGAAGTTTGAGGCATTTTCAATTGCTCTCGATGAGAGCACAGATACTACCGATACCGCAAAATTAGCTATTTTTATTCGCGGAGTTGATATCAAATTTAATTACATGGAAGAATTGCTGGCTCTTCGACCTATGAAGGATACCACACGAGGAGAAAACATTTTCGAAGAAGTAAAAGCAGTTTTTGATCAATTTGAGCTTAAATGGGAGAATCTAAGTGGAGTTCCTACTGATGGTGCTCCAGCTATGGTTGGTTCTAATATAGAAGTTGTCAATAGCATTAAATTGGAACTATGTAGTAGGAACTGCACTGAAGATTTGAGTGTATTTCACTGCATTTTACATCGACAAAATTTGTGTGAAAAATCGATTAAATTTACACATGTAATGAAAACAGTAGTTTCTTGCATAAATTTCAATAAATCAAGATCACTTCACCACCGTCAGTTCCAAACATTTTTGGAAGAACTGCAGTCTGAATTTGAAGATCTGACATTTTATTGTGAAGTGCGCTGGTTAAGTAAAGCAAAAATGTTAAAAGATTTGAAAGATGAGGTATTTGTTTTTATGGATATGAAAGAAACACCTGTACAAGAGCTAAAGAACACAAATTGGGTCTGCGATCTTGCGTTTCTCGTTGATGTAACAAGTCACATGAATGAATTAAATACAAAGTTGCAAACCCAAGAACAACTTGTTCATGAACTGTATGGTTACGTAAGTCATTCCAAAATAAATTAAGACTTTGGAAAAATCAGCTTCGAACACTTTTTCCCTCTCTTGCAAATCATAAAGATCATGCTAACTTCGAAACGTTTGCAAACGAGTTACAATTTTTAAGAGATGAATTTAACACGAGAAAATTTTCGCTGCCAAGAAGCAAGTCTGAAAATTTTTTCCTCCCCATTTGATGTGGAAATAGAAGAAGCTCAATTTTCATTGCAAATGGAAAATAAGAAAAATCCGATCTTTAGGCGATATTTAGAGACCGATTTAACCGATTTTTATAAAAAATATTTACCAACCAATACATTTCTAAATCTTACATCTTTGGCTCAGAAAAAAATATCATTATTTGGAAGTATATACAAATATGAGCAGCTATTTTCGAGAATGAAGTTTTTTAAATCAAAAACACATACAAGATTAACAGGCTCACATTTGGAGAACACTCTGCGTGTTGCGACATCCGATATTTCACAAAATATTGATTATTTGGTGAAGAATATGAAGGCACAGTCTTTCCTGTATATATGTTTGTACTTGTTCATTTTAATATATTTTCTGAAAGCCAGTTCTAATAAATGACTACATACATGTACAAATGTGTTGATATTTTTCCTTTTTTTTTTTGAAATTTTAAAACATATATATCATTTCCTTAAATCAAACTACGAATTTCTTCGTTCCTTATACATTCAAATCAATGGTCCGGCCCGCGATTTTAGGTTGAATTTGTTTTCTGGCCCGCGGCCTTGATGAAGTTGCACATGCCTGATATACAACATCATACTGCCACATTTTTACTTTGCAGGAACTATTCTATATCTTGCAAATAGTGGATCTTTGAAAAGACTTCAGATATTGCAAAATAAAGGGATGAGAATAATTTTAAACTGCAATAATTATACTAATATCAGAACAATGCTGGAAAGTGGCTCAACATTCAACATTTTTTGAAATTTAAAGCTTTAATTTTTATTCATAAAATTCGCAATGGAAAGATGCCAAAGTATTTCGATGAAATTTTACAAGTCACTTCCCACGAAACCTCTGGTTTCCCCACCGCTTGATGTAGGAATTTTCCTACGTCATTCCTGCAAGACAAAGGGAATCCAGAGTTCAATTCGTAATCGGATGTATTTGGTTAACATTTGCTCCTCTTCCTGTTTTTGTTTAATTTGTGCGTTTGAACTGCACAAATATTTCTGTTATTTAATTAATCAATTTGAGTTTAAATCTGGATTGTCGCTAACAAATATACCACCGAACATAATAAAAATAGTTTTAATACTTAACGTTCTAACACAAAACATAAAACAGAAAATTTTGAGTGATAAAATCAATTTTCCTCCTCTTCCGATTCTTCGGAGCCTTCCGTCCCGTAGTCGGAGTCGGATACGGGCCGTATCATACGGTATAACTGCCGCCGGCAGGTCCTTGGGCTGCATGTCCCACTGGTGGAAGGGTTCTTCCTCAGCTCCCTCCTCGAACTCCGACTCTGTGTTCAGGAGCGCCACTCGCACGTATGCGTCCAACACTGTCGACTTACGGGCTGCTCCCGCCAGGTACCGGTGGAACGCGTTAAGGATCTGCAGCTGTTCCCTCGTGTCCAAGTCCTTGAAGGCTGGAAAGGTCGTTGGGTCCAGGGGGTGGATTCTTATCCACAGGATCAGTCGAGCCCACCATAGCTTGAGGATGTTGATGACCGACATTTTCGCCTTCCTGTTTCTGCTTGACGGTTGGAATCGAATGATGGATTTTGGCTCATCCCTGGGTTAATAAGGGCCGATTTTAATGATGTTTTTACTCCATAGATTGTTATGATCAACTTAATATTGACCGCTTTGTTTGCCATTTCATTGCACATATTTGCAATGGCCTATTATGGTTAATGTTGGTTTCATGCAATTCCCAATTATTTACAACTTATTAGAACATATAACCCCTTTTTTTCCCTCTCAAGTACCTGTAGAACCTTGATGTTGATGAGAGGGCTTGAGTGGTCCCATGAGTGTTGGGGCGAGAACCGGCTGTTAAATCGAGGGGAAGGCCCCTCCGTACTGAACGGATAGCCGGGATGCGGCCTGACTTGAGGATCCAGACGAATAACAGGTCAACCGCGCATCGTTGTGGCCGCGATGCGAGGATGTGCACAAGGCTACCCGCGTGTTTCTGCCGTGCGTGGAGACCCGTAAGGGAGGACAAAGGGAACCTGGTGGCTGAGTCGCCCTCGTGATGCCTTACGTACGGCGGCAACACTCCACTTTGGCCCTGAGTTCTCCTTGAACGGGCGGTCGGAACTAACCCACTCCGATCAATCGGCTGCGTTGTAAGGTCAGACTTACGACAGGGTGAGCCCCTGGGAGCGGAGGGGCGCTCAACGGACCCAGCACATGTGCCAGGCACCCGTTCGAGTGTAACCCGTCTTTGGTGACTATATCCCCTTGGTAGCCCTGGCGATCGATTATCGACGTCCCCAGTGCCGGCTCTGTAGCGGGTGGGGAGCCAAAGGGATGAAGTACTATCCATTAGCATGGACAAAAATAAAATAAATAAAACAACGGTAGTAGCAGGCAGGTCGCAAGATCAACCTGCTACTACGAAAAAGACAATGAATGTGGGTGAGTCCCTGGATTCCCCGCAACAAACAGTGGCTGCGGGTGGGTCAACTGATCCACCCGTCACCACAAAAGAAGCCGGCCCACAGAAGCAACCCCCAAAAAGGAAGCGCATTTGTGGAGCCGAGCTAAAGCGCAGAAGGAAGGCCAGGGAGGCATTGGCTGCTGCAAAGACAGCTGAAGCCCCCAAGACCCCTTCTGGTAAAGAAGGAACACCTCGGGTGGAGGTCCCGATGGAAACGGAGGATGGAGGCACACCGGGCGGAAGCCAGGAGTGCGCCACCTCCATCCCAGAGGAGCCTTTACAGCCGTAAAGGTGATACAGTGTAACCTGCATCATTGTAGGGCGGCCGTGGCAACCCCATGCCGCCACCTCGACACTATGCATGACACAATAGCCGTCATCCAAGAACCATGGATTGTTAAATCCAGGGTTTGTGGATTTGGTAAGTTAAATGGGAACATATTCACACATCCCACAAATAATAAGCCTAGATCATGTATTTACATACCTAAGCACATAACATCCTATCTTATGCCACAGCTTTCCACCAGTGACATCACAGTGGTAAGGCTGTCAGCAGGAGTCGGCAACAAAGACAGGCGTCAGTTTACCTCCCTCACGACGCCCCCGCACCAACCAGAGGGCTGGAGCAACACGTGCTACACTGTGAGATGGAGAAACTTCACCTCGTCATTGGCTGCGACGCTAACGCACACCATATCATGTGGGGCAGCATGGACACCAACAACAGAGGTAAGTCACTATATGAATTCATCATTTGTAACAATTTAGAAATACTAAACTCGAAGCCAAACTGTAATAGACATTACATTGGCGACTAGCGGTATCTCAAACAAAATCCACGACTGGCATGTATCACCGTCGGTTTCAATGCCATATCATAGGTCAAATCAAATATACACTAACACATACAACCGGTAAGAAAACACGTTACCTTCGCAACCCGAGACTAACGGACAAGAATGCCTACATAGACAACCTCTCGCGGAGTCTGCGAACTTGCGAAGCTACCGGCCAACTTAATACAGTGGAAGACATTGAAGCCTATGTAAATACGTTTCAACATTCCATTATAAAAGCATATAAGGACTCCTGCCCTGCGAGAAAGGTGGAAGATTCCGAGAACGCCACACCCTGGTGGTGCGGAGAACTCGACCATCTCAGATGAGCTGCGAGAAAATCCTTTAATAAAGCAAAGAAATCTAAACAACAGTCGGACTGGATGGTCTATAAAAACATCCAACAAGACTACAAAAAACTAATAAGGCAAAAACAAAGGGCAGCATGGAGGTCTTTTTGTGAGGAGGTTGAAACCACCCCGGCAGCTGCAAGGCTCAAAAAGATCCTCTCCAAGGATCCCTCACGACAACCAGGTTACCTAAAACGAGAGGATGGAAGTTACTCTTCTAACCTCTCGGAAGCAGCTGAGATTCTCATTAACACCCATTTCCCAGGATGTACAAACACCTCCGATGAAGGTTGGTCAGAACCGATACCCTCAAACCCCTCCAAGGAGGATTGGGAGGTGGCAGATCACCTCACGGAAGGGACACGTATAACCTGGGCAATCTAAAGCTTCTCACCATTTAAAGCGCCAGGCTTGGACAGTATATTCCGGGCCCTCCTCCAATGGGGGCTGGACATATTATCAGCCCACCTAGCCAAATCTTCAGGGCATGTATTGCGTACATCCCTCTAGCATGGAGAGAAGTAAAAGTTATCTTCATACCGAAACCTGGTTGTATAGATTATACACTAGCCAAATCACACCGCCCAATTAGTCTAACGTCATTTCTCCTGAAAACTTTAGAGAAATTGTGCGAAAGATTAATTCGCGAGACGACTTTGATTACGAATCCGATAACCAACGCTAACCAACATGCATAGACTCAGGGGAGATCAACGGAGTCGGCTCTGCACACTATTGTGACAACAAAATATCCACCTTGGGCGTGTTCATTGACATAGAAGGTGCTTTCGATAAAACGATCTTCAGAAAAATGGAAACTGCTCTCTCCACGCATGGTGTGAACCCCACAGTTAGTGGATGGATCAAAAGCATGCTGGAGAATAGGGCAGTCATAGTCAATGTAGGAAACACTACTGTCAGAAAGATCGTTGCTAAAGGCTGCCCACAGGGTGAAGTACTCTCACCACTCCTCTGGAACATAGTTGTTGACAGCCTACTGCGACGACTTAACGACAATGGCTTCCACACCATAGGATATGTAGATGACATAACCATCCTGCTAACAGGCAGATTTGAGACGGTGCTATGCAGCTTGATGCAGGAAGCCCTCAAAATAATTGAATACTGATGTAACGACCAGTCTCTGACCATAAACCCGTCAAAGACTGAAATGGTCCTCGTCACAAAGAAAAGGAAACTAGGTAAGCTAAAGCTTTCTAAGCTCCTCAACACCCAGTTGACATTGTCGTCGGAAGTCAAATACCTGGGAGTGATCCTCGACGGCAAGCTGACGTGGGAACCACATCTCAAAATGAAATGTAAAAAAGCATGCGTCTGCCTCTGACAATGCCGGAGGGCTGTGGGGCAGACATGGGGGCTATCTCCCAAGATAGCACTCTGGCTGTACACAGCGGTAGTAAGACCAATGCTAATCTATGGAGCACTGTTTTGATGGCCCAGAGCCAGACAGAAAACCTCAGCAAAGCAGCTTACTCAGTTGCAAAGGATAGCATGCCTCAGCACGACCGGAGCAATGCGAACAACACCCATTGCAGCAATGGAAGCAATGCTCTGCCTTCCACCTCTCGACTTATACGTAGAGGAGATGGCCACGGCGGCAGCGCTGAGCCTAAACTCAGTTGGACTCTGGTACAAAGGAGGCTGGGCTTTCAGACACTGTCACCTTTTAGAGGAGGCTGTCAAGAAGACACCCTTCCTTGGAAGGAAGACAGACAATTTGCCACTCTGCTACGTCTTCAATAGACCCTATAATGTATCGATAAAAAGAGGAACCGGGAGTGTAGAGGGTGGGGAAACTCTCCGAATTTACACCGATTGTTCTAAAACCAAAAGAGGATCCGGAGCGGGAATTTACTCGAAACAAATGGACCTCTTATTAGCTATACCCCTAGAGAAGCACACAACTACTCTGCAAGCAGAGATCGTTGGCATCATCCAAGGGGCGAAAGAAATCCTACACCGTGACATCCGTGATAGGAACATCCAAATCCTTACAGACAGTAGGGCAGCAATACTAGCAGTGAGTGGTCACAAGATCACCTCAAGACTAGTAAAAGAATGTCACAATACCCTTGAACAAACAGCACAATCAAACAGTATTGAGCTAAGCTGGGTCAAGGGACACAATAATGAAGAAGGCAACAGCAAGGCAGACGAGTTGACGCGAGCTGGATCGGTTTACAGTGATACCACGGACGGGCCCCCGATCGCGCCAACACCGAAATGCCTCACTGACATCCTCAGACAGAATACTCTCAAGATGCTATAACAACGTTGGGACAACACCTCAGGCTGCAGACAGGCCAAGGAAGCAATACGCTCACCCAATCTGAAAACAGCTGTATTATAACGGGTGTCCAACAATTATTGCAGTCCCGGGTGGCGTTGGAATAAAAAACGTAGGTCGATTCTTACATGTTGCAAATAAATGAACTGACATTTTTAATGCACATTTAGGTAGGTTATGGTTGACAATTAACATAAATGAACTGACATTTTTAATGCACATTTAGGTTATGTTTGACAATTAACATGTCAGTTCATTTATTTGGCACATGAAAGAATTGACCTACGTTTTTGATTCCAACGCCACCCGGGACTGCAATAATTGTTGGACACCCGTTATTAATGGTCGGCGGACCTAGAACTTGCTATTATTTCACCGACTGCAGTACACTGAAACTTATACGTACCGTCTTCATTCACTCCCAATAGTGTATCATCTTCCAATTCTTGAAATTTAAAGTTTTCCATCTTCTTGGTAGTGTTCAGCTTGTATTCAGCAAATCTCACCCACTTCTTGCCCTTATATGACTCGAGAAATCCTTGCCGTATAAATGGTTTATTTCTGTCGCGTTCGCTGTTCTCCACTTTTTCATTACCTCTCTCAGATGTGCACGAGATTTTCGTACTTTCTCTACTCGGTCCTGGTGTGCTCTCGCCTTCACTTACCGTTGAAATTTGGCACTGTATCGACGTTTATACTTCTCTGTCGTCGTTGCAATGGAAAATTTGATTTCCGTTTTCATTCTCGATTAAAAATCCTCCTGCCGTTGGGGTAATTCTGAACATCTCTAACTTAAAATCTCGAGGAGTCACTTCGTTTTCTCCGTAATAATCAAAATAGAATTTGTCTTCTATTTGCGTTAAATAACCACGTCGAACTCGGCTTCGCTCCTTGGGCGTATCACAAGCCCTAGCCACATCATTCTCTCGACTCCCCTCTTCAACAGTTTCAACTCCATTTCCACTCTCATCAGAGTCTTCTCTCTCCGAATTCGTGCTGTCGTTTGTCGTAGCCGCCCTTTCTTCACTCACCTCTGATTCGCCAATTTCGCCGTCCGGGGCCGTGATAATCACACCTGATTCTTCTTCTTGTTCGTTCTCTAGGTGGATTTCTACACCTTCAGTGCTCATCTTCATCGCTTGTGCTCATACTCTTATCCGATTCCGTTGTTTCTACTCTCCTACGCTCAGCCGCTTCTCCAGCGCTCTCATAACTGCCGTTACTGGACTCGTCTTCGTGTGCATTCTCTTTTGCTGCCGGCGGTGCTGGTCTTCTTCATACTCCGAACAAAATCTCGTTGTCATCTATGTCCTTATAAGACTCGTGGAAGTCGGGTACTTCCTTCGTCCTCCTTGGTGGCTCTATAATACCTTTTTCAGGCTCTTCCCCACCTGATTCGTCTCCAATTCGCGTGTAACAAGGTTTAATTCGGTTGACGTGCACTGCTTGAGTGCATTATAATCCTCCACGGTCCTGACCACTTCGGCTGAAATTTGTATGCAAGCCATTTCGATGGCTGCGCTTCGTTTTACACGAAAACTTTATCACCTAATGCATACTTGTGTGTTTTCGCCTTACTATTAAATCTTGTATTCCGCTCCTCCTTCTTTCTTTTGATATTATTTGTCGCTCTTCTGTATGCATCCCCCATCCTGGCCATCATCTCCGTCGCATAATTTTCTTCTGCGATATTTTCTCTTTCTCGAATTGTCAATTTGCCTTGTCTTCCTTCTTCATCTTGTTGCTGCTCTCTCGCTTCATATCCATTTCCTACGAGCATCTTATTCTGCATTTGGACTCTTTGTCCCGTCGTATTAACCAATCTGATTGGAACCTCCTTGTCTGCCTGACAACAAACTCTTGCTACCAGTACGCCCGCTGGCACATCTCCACTAGGCTCGAGTTTCCCCTTGAGGATGCCTTGGATTAATATTTCGGAAAATGGAGGTAATTCCACATCCGATTTAATCACTACTGGATATGGTGCCGTCCCCATTAGGTCGGACGAGCACCCGTCCCGTGTAACCATTTTAATCCGGCCGGCATTCTCGCTCTGGCCCACGTTCCTTACACCTGGTTCCCTCAATAAACTTGACAAGGACTCTTCCTCGTCCTCTACTCCTGATTGTCCTTCTATTCCACATTGATTTCCTTTTCGGCCTGCTCCTCCGCTTACTCTTTCCTGACTGACTCCTGTCTCGGTCACTCTCCATTCTCCGCTCGCGTTTCTCACGTCCTTCCCTTGACGACCCTTCCTTCGTTGCTTTTGCAAGGTTCCGCAAATTTGTTTCCACCGGAGCCCTTGGTTTCTGCAATAGGTACTCCGCTACTCTTTCGGTTATTGAAAATGGTCTCCATCGTATCGAAACGTCTACTTAGGTTCTCGAGTTTCTCAATAATTGTCTTGAAATTTTCGTCGGTCCTCACGTCATTCTTATGCACTGCAAGTAACGGCTTATCACCCTCTTCACAATTCTCTAATCGCACCTGTGCTCCGTCGATTCTTATTAGTCCTGTTGCCCAATTTATTGCAACAAAGTTCGCTACTAAAAAGTCCAATCCAAGCAATAAATCTGCGCAGAAATCCGTGTTTTCTGTCACATGACACCTATGTTCCAGGTGTTTCCCAGGTGATAATTCAATATCTACCTTTACTGCTCCCTGCGTGTGAATCCTCTCGCCGCTGATGCTCCATAATCGGGGTTTCCAGTTCTTCTCAACATTATTTATAATTCCCGGACGAATTAATGATGTCGCTGCACCTGAATCTATTATCGCCCTATAATTCCTGTTGTTTATTCTTACTTTAATAATATTGCTACTCAAATCCTTAAAACTTGGGTGGGTGAGGCGTTGCTGTCCTCTCGACGCCGTACTCGGTTGTTCACCTAATCCTGAGACGCGCTCCGGCGCTCCGCCGCGACTTCCTGCCTGTTTAAATTCTGCTGGTTGCGCTGGTTTCTACATTCCCTCGATATGTGTCCTGGCTGGTTGCAATTAAAACAAATTATCCTCCTACATAGGTTAGCAAAATGACCTGGTGTTCCACATTTAAAGCAATTATAATTCCTAGCGCCTTCGTTCCGGTCTCCGTTCTGCCTGCCGTTTCCTCGTCCACGACTTCGTACTCGCCCTTGATTATTCCAGTTCCTACCAGCTGGATTTGCATCTTGTCCGTAACTCCTCGCCTCACCACCTGCTGCATTTGGCACGTTCTCGCTTGCTAAATTCCTGACCCTATTCCTATTAACCAATTTAGCGATTTTCTCTTCAATTTCCGCAATCTCGATCGCGCCCTCCAGGTCTAAAGGTCTGAGAGACAGAACTTTCTCCTGTAACTCCGATCTCAATCCTAATTTAAAACGTAAAAACAAGTCGCTCTGAAATTTATTTCGATACGCTGCGTGATCCGGGTTCGCTCTGTGCGCTAGCTCCTTCAACCTCGTTGCAAACTCCTGGACTGATTCTCCCGCCTCCTGTATGCACCTATGGAAATTTTCAACCGCTTCACCTAAATTAAGAGAAAGCTTGAAACGACTCTCGAGTGCTGCCTTTAACGCTGCGTAATCCGCCGTTTTTAGTTGTGGTTCCGCTGACAATAATTGACGCGCCTTCCCTGTTAATTTAGTCCTCGTTATCGTCGCCTTTTCTGCTTCCGTCCAACTTGTTAATGCTGCAATATCATCTAACAATTCGAAAAAATATTTTACATTGGATGTTCCGTCAAACGTCGGAACTTATTTTTTTTACAACATACAAAGTTCCAACCAAATTACAAAATTTATGCGAAAGAAGAAAAAAAAATACAAAAATACAAAATACAAAAAAAAAACACAAATATAAACAATGATCAACAATTATCCAGGTACGATTATATCAAGTGAAAAAACGAGTCAGGTGTTGCTCTGATTACGCAAATCTCTAAGATGTATTTATTATACAACAAAGAAAAATTAATTAAATAATAAAAAATAATTTAATATAAAAAAAATCTGACTAGTCAACTTAAAAAAAACATTTCTTTAATCACTGCCTAATTCACAAATGGGGCTCTGTATTTCCTAATAGAAATCAATTCAACAATTTCAATTTAACTAGCAATTATACAACCACAAGAATTAATAATTACCTCCTGTATTAATCAACTCAACATTTAATTAACATACTAATAAAACGACGACTGATGTAAATAACTGAACAACCCCCACATTTAAATAACCTAACACTTAAGCAACCCCACACCTGACACCAAAATATATGTGGTACTCGACTCTGCTCTAGCCTAAACCTAACAACTGAACAAGCTGACACCTGCATACATGTTACTATATAACCCGTCGAGCGGTTGCCAGATTATATAGCCAAGGGTTCGCCTGACTCGCAACCGTTACCTGGACTTGATCACACTAATTAAATAAGCTTCTAATCATTACTTACCTTTGCACCCGCTGCACCGACTCCGGTCATCTCTCCATTTAATGGCATCTCAGCATCGGCACTAATTTGTACGCGCGGATAACGTTACGTGACGGGATCGGGTGTCAACAATTACTGATATCATAATAACAACGACAGCAATGGATTTAACAAATGCGATATATGAATGAAATAATAACTCAACAAGCATTACATGATAAAACAGTGAATACAACAAGATAAGTGAACTAAATGGCCTTTACATTTTATACAACAAGCTATAAGACATTAATGAATAATAATTCAACAACCATTTACATGATACAAAAGTTTAGATACAGCAAAATAAGAAAACAATAAACTCTACATCCTATTCAATGATTTAGCCATACCTGTCATTGTCAACTAACAATTACCTCACCCATTAGGAAAGGGAGCAGGTTTAGACTACTAACTCGTTAAGAACTGGTTAAGAATTACTTAAGAACTATTGAAATTTTACAAGTCATTTCCCACGAAACCTCTGGTTTCCCCACTGCTTGATGTAGGACAAAGGAAATCCAGAGTTCCATTCGTAATCGGATGTATTTGGCTAACATTTGCTCCTCTTCCTGTTTTTGTTTAATTTGTTCGTTTGAACTGCACAAATATGTCTGTTATTTAATTAATCAATTATTCGCTAAACGTGATTGAAACCAACAATAATTTAATGATTAATTTCACCGTCGTAACTGACAGGTTTACGTAAAAAGGTTATTCTTAATAATTTGTTCAATTTTTCATTCTCTACAATTATTTGTTATATAAGTTTAATGTAACTTCAATAGTTTATTAGCAATTAGCAAAAAATATCAAAATTTCCAGTTAAGAATTTTATGAAAAAAATGTTTAAATAAAACTTGTTTAGTTTATTATCCCTTTTAACTTTTGTTTAAACTGTTTTTTAGATTTTCTTCATATTTAGAAAAATATTACCAAAAAACAAAAAAACGCCTCGAGTAATAATCCACTTCCGGTCTATGAATGTTTCATCTCAAACCGATAAGTCGTTTTTGAGATACAGCGCCCACCGACAGACAGACACACAGACACACAATTTTTTTTCCAGAAATCAGTGCAATGGATTAAGGGGACCCCAAAACGGATATTTCCGCAAAAAAAAATTTTCAAAAAAATATCACGAAAACAATAGTCCCCCTATATATACTATATAGGGAAACTAATAATGTAATGTAAATACTACGAAGGCAGAAAAATTGACGCAATACTTACGATAATGAACGAAATTTGATTAGGCGGTCTTTACCTCACTGTTAGTACTTTTCACACATTTAATTAATTACACATATACCTTTCATACTCCTCATACCTCCAGCGGATCAGGAAAGCCGAAAGTGGGAGGTGCGTTTGGTGTGAGGACGTTACCGATGACGCCAGCCACACGCTGCTCGAGTGCGGGCGGTGGAACACCGAGAAAACATAGCTGGAGATAGAGCTGGGGGTGCCGCTGACGGTCGAAAACTTGTCCTGGTAGGGCCTACTCAGAAGGAGCAGGACACCTCTGTGGAAGAGACGGTGCATAAAGCATTTCTACTCTCGTAAAAAATTTATACAGACAAACTACAACAAATTGTGTAAATGGTCTTATCATTAAAGGGCAATCAACCAGCGGAAATAGGTTCGACCTAATAGGACGAAATGTACATTGATGGCCGTCTAATATGGGATCAGCACGACAAAGAGCTTATGTCGATGTTTGCAAAAAAATCATATATTCTAAGAAAAGTGACCAGAACAGTGCCGAAGGATGTGGTCCTAAAAACATATTTTTCTTTCTTTCACACACATCTAATATACATCAGGTGATGTAACGAACGTCGTAATTGATTTGATTGCCGTTTCATAATTTTATTTTCGTCTGATTTAAGATTAAAAATAACATTTTCTGTTTTACTTATTACCTCTCTCTTCTGCCAAGTCGGTATTAAAAGTACCTTTAGCGACATGCTGACGGGAAGGTGAAGGTGAAGAATCTCCTGGGGAACGAAAAAGAACTTCAAATAATTGATCTGACGGATGTATCGGAACTCAGGAGAGTGCTAACATTGGCTTCAGGACCACCAATAGAGGCGACTAATACCTTCCTCAACAGAATATCGGTGCAGAACAACCTGAGCACCAATACCTGGAGAGTAGTAAACAAAAGGAACTCAATACATCATACTGATGGACTAGTTCTCTTGGGGGAAAATGAGCGAAAGGAAGAACTGGCGCTGGCGGCAAAGACCGTGCCAAACCTGAGAAGACAAAGAGGAAGTAAGGAAAGTGAACTGATAAAACTTTGGCATGCAACTAACGAACCATCACTCTCAGATATATTCGATTCGATATAGAATCAGAAAAACCATCGGCAACCCAAAACAGAAAGAGAACTGAGTGGGACCAGTACAAAGAATTGGGGAGTGTCCAATAGTAGCGACATTAACGCATGGGTTGGAGTTCATGGTACAAAACATCACGGACTCCATCAATACGGCGTTTGAAGCAAACTGCCCAAGAACTACCAAGCCTACCTCAACCAGGGTCAACTGATGGAACAAGGATCTTGATATAGCAAATGCATACATCAGAAGGGTATATAACAATACCAATAAAAAAGCCAAGAGAGACTCAACCGACGAACCAGGTACCTATGCTCGATCCACGAAATACCTGTTGGTACCCCGGTCAATATCACCGCTACTACCAGTGCCCCAGAAGACATTCACAGGAACAGCAACGGGACCTTTGAGACAAGAAATCTCCAAAGCGATGAAGTAGATCTCGAAGTACTAGGAGGTACCCCGACTAATATCTCCGCTCACTCCATCGCACAGTGGTCCCAAATGCCGAAAAGGTGGTCATAATATGAAGACGTTGTTCAAACTGCATCAAACTTCGTAGATAAGGCCTTTTTAGCTAGCTGATGAAGAATCCTTAATCAAAATTTAAAAAAACAAAATGGTGGATCCAATATGGCGGACAAAAAATTTAAAAATAGTCATATTTTTTTGATATTTCGTATACAGGGGATTTTTTGGGTGATTATTAAGAATGTTTAGTCAAAATTGAATAAACAAAATGGCGGATCCAATATGGCGGACAAAAATTAAAAAATTCTCATAATTTCTTCGTATACAGGGGATTTTTTAGGTGCTTATTAAGAATGTTTAGTAAAAATTGAAAAAAAAAATGGCGGACCCAATAAGCGGACAATAATTAAAAAATACTCACATTTTCCCAAAATGTCATATACAGGGGATGTTTTTTCTTAAATCGTAAAATCTTAATAGTAACATCTTTATCTTTAGTAATAACAGCTTAATAATAACGTATATGTTTAATATTCGTCGTCCGACGAATTCACAGAATCGTCGTCACTACTCCCACATTCATACCTCCGCGTGTCTAACAGCTGCAGAACCTCAGCGTCTAACACCTTCGGTAGAATGGAAGCCTAAGGAATCTTGCTGCTGTGCAGCAGAATTTTTTAGCACTGTTGTCGGCATGCAATACCAGGGGTACAGTTGTACGTAGAAACGGGCCGTGTCTAAACAATACTCTTCAAATTTGGCTATATTGATTTGAAAGCCACAATATAAGGCCTACAAAATGACGTGACATTTCTTGATCAAGGTTACGTCACTTCCAGTGATTAGGGTTGAAAGTGTGGTATTAAAAAAAACGGGGCGCAGTGTTTCCGTCGTTCGTACTTTCGTACCCCTGTTTTGGCATATCGACTAAAAGTCCCAACTTGTTGCGGAATCCCTTTTGAATCGATTGTTTGCGAAGTTCGACCTTCGATTTGTCTTCGCCGCGATTGTGCCCTTTCTTAATCTCCAGTTCGTACGATATGTGCAAAAGGCATTCAAAAAAACGTATCTAAGCATGCAAAAGTACTACAAAAATACGAGGTCTTTTTGTTTTAAAGTGCTTCATTCCTTTTTTATGAACGTTTTTATATGAGGATTTAAGCCCGAAAAATGAACTTTTTTTTCAAACGTGCACCATTTTGTTTAGAATCAAAATTTTCAAAATCCGGTCCGTATTTTTTTAGAGTATCCATCAGAGATTCAGAATTCGCCCGTTTTGCCCTACGCTTCGAGAGAGACCTCCATTTTCTTTATTTTGATACGTCATTTTTGAAAATTTTCTTTTAAAAAAAAATTGGAAGAAAAGTTCAATGTGCATACAATAAATATATAAAAACAGTTTTTTAATAGGACTTTTAGATTTTGTTTAAAAAAATCTAGAAAATGAACTTTTTTCCCCCAGTCTAGAGTGGCCTAACCCCTTAATGAAAAGTATTACAAAAATTAAAATTACAAAAAAAGAGCAAATTTGAGCACCTCCTGATTACGGGGAAATTATTTAGAATCAGTTAGGTAATAAGGGGACCCTAATTCGAGAGTGGGATCTAGTGGGACTTTTTTTTTAATGGACATTTAAAGATTAACTTTCAAACCTGGGACTCATAAAAAAGCATATTTTACACGTTACGTTACTCCAAGAGTAACCAAATTAATTTATAATACGACATATTCTTTAAAAATACTTACTTGTATTGGGAGAATCCTTGTCGACTGCATTCACTCATGTTCATACGAATAAACTGGCTCGGGATCGCGGTCGCTTTGCAGCGCGCGTCGACCCTTCTCGCTGGTGCCAATGAGGGCCCAGAGGGGTTAGACCGTTATAACTGGTTATTTTTAATAGGCCGGGTACCATCCTACGATACTAAAGTGCAAAAAGTCCCTAAATTAAACATGCATTTTTGGGTATTTTGGCCAGCTTTTTGGCATTTGGGACCACTGTGCATCGGCGGGAGACACACAGGAGAATCTCGAAGGGGCCCCACGACGCAGGAAAAATAGCAGAGGCGACTATAGGACACCGGTCTACCCAGCGCTCCGGAGGCTGGACACATTTGGATGCTTATACGGTGATATTTTGGCCATTTCTGGCGCATTTTGGTTTATTTTCGAAGACCTCTATTATTTCACAGGCAGTGTCAGTGTGATATTTATTATTAGTTAGTTCCGTATGATCTTTTTGCTTAACACACACTACTGTATTTATTAAAATTCCCATTTCGTTTCCATCATCTTTTGCAATGGCCAATTCCTTTCCTTTTGGATACCCCATTCATTATAGTTTCAGAAATTTTGTCCCCATGAATCGGAAATTTCGTTCTGACATTTTTGACATTTGACCTTGCTGTTTATTCACCTGAATAAACCGAAGTTAGCTATTTCCCGACAAATAAATTGAGTTAGCCTTGATAAAAAAGCGAAAAATGTTGTTTATACTTATGTCAGTTGTAACTGGGCGTATAATATGAAGAAGGTAAATGCAAATGATAAGGAAGGTGTCATTTAATGAACGTCGAATTTTTCGACCAAAATACTGCAGGAGATGTATCATAAAAATTTTAATATAAATATTGAACCATTCACCGATATTCGTTTCAAGTCGTGGAATAGTCTTTCCAAATACCATTCATGATGGCAATTAACTCGGAATAAATTTTGTTTTTAGTGCATTTAAGTTTGTTGCTTATTCGCGATTTTTATTCGAGCAACTGATAGAAAAAATCACTCTCCTGGCGGCTCGTGATTTTTTCGTGATACTTGCTCTCATTAAAATCGCTAAGCAAACAAAACAAATTTTATTCGAGTAAATTGCCTTCACTTATGGTATTACTTGTGAATAATTTCAAATATGTATATTAAAATGGTTATTCACTTCCATCAACAAGTTAATGAAAAAATTTAAATTATTAATTAATAACGTGAATGAATAGTACTAATAAATTGAAATCAGGCGTTAGTAGTAGAGGGAGATAGCCGATTCTAGAACCTCCTCTGACCTTGACCCCAACCTTGACCCCTGTCGAGGTCAAGGTCAGATTGAAGGTCAGAGGAGGTCCCAGAATCGACTGGAGGTGAAGGTCGGAGTCAAGGTCAGAGGAGGTTCCAGAATTGAGTGTACCTCCCTTGACCTTGGCCCCAGTAAGGGGGTCCTTTATTGGTGTCGGAGGCCTGGAACTGCGACCTTGATCCCAATAAAGGGCTACCTTATTAGACATTCATAGTAGGGTTCCATAATTTAAGGTTATGTTAGAAGATCAGCTAGGAGCGATGCGTGATGTTACCCCTACGACGGTCCAATGGTGAATGACATTAAATGAGTAAATAGCTTCTAATATAGACAATAAACTTGATAGGGGAGCATACATATGGACGGCATAATCATATTTGGGTAATTTATAAAATGTAACTCATTTATATTAATTGTTAATAATTTTATATTAATAATTATTTATTAATAACAATTAATTATTAATAATAATTTATTAATAACAATTTATTAATAACAATTAATTATTAATAATAATGTATTAATTAATAACAACTAGCCGATTCTAGAACCTCCTCTGACCCTCAAGGTCAGAGGAGGTTCTAGAATCGGCTAGTTCCCCCTACTACAGTAGAGGGAGATAGCCGATTCTAGAACCTCCTCTGACCTTGACCCCAACCTTGACCCCTGTCGAGGTCAAGGTCAGATTGAAGGTCAGAGGAGGTCCCAGAATCGACTGGAGGTGAAGGTCGGAGTCAAGGTCAGAGGAGGTTCCAGAATTGAGTGTACCTCCCTTGACCTTGGCCCCAGTAAGGGGGTCCTTTATTGGTGTCGGAGGCCTGGAACTGCGACCTTGATCCCAATAAAGGGCTACCTTATTAGACATTCATAGTAGGGTTCCATAATTTAAGGTTATGTTAGAAGATCAGCTAGGAGCGATGCGTGATGTTACCCCTACGACGGTCCAATGGTGAATGACATTAAATGAGTAAATAGCTTCTAATATAGACAATAAACTTGATAGGGGAGCATACATATGGACGGCATAATCATATTTGGGTAATTTATAAAATGTAACTCATTTATATTAATTGTTAATAATTTTATATTAATAATTATTTATTAATAACAATTAATTATTAATAATAATTTATTAATAACAATTAATTATTAATAATAATGTATTAATTAATAACAATTATTTATTAATAACAAATATTTTTATAAACAAAATGTATTTCGCGAATGGGATAACATACGGTCACACAAAGTTTTAGAGACGGGCAAACTTGCCTCCGCATTATGTTTGCCGTGTTTTTTTTTTTCTGATGCGAGAAAACGAGTTGGGTCATTGAACACCGGTGCGGAGTGATATTTAAGACCGGTGAGGAGTGATTTGAATATGTATTAGATTATTTGTATCTTGACATTAACACGCGGTCGGTGAAGGTCATGGTGTATTATTGTTTTTTAATTTCCGAGTCGGATTTTAGGTATAAAAGTAAGGATATTTTGAAAATATTTCGCAGTGCATCATTTAAGTTTCCATCGTCAATATCAAAAAAGCAAGTAAGTAGTACATGACTTAATATTAAAAAGTAAATAGCACTAATATATAATTATGTAATTTACATCTAGTGCAACGCTACCA
Source organism: Ontholestes murinus (assembly GCA_963969525.1). Taxonomy (NCBI): domain Eukaryota; kingdom Metazoa; phylum Arthropoda; class Insecta; order Coleoptera; family Staphylinidae; genus Ontholestes; species Ontholestes murinus. The sequence goes on along the minus strand of OZ018388.1, from coordinate 51,356,676 downwards.
GCCGTATTCGATGAGAACTTGGACTAATAAAGATGCAAATCGTAATCGAAGTAATGAAAATAAATTGCCGAGTCAACAACCGTTGGGCAGTCTTCATGGACTAGAAGGTGGAGAAGAGGAAGGGTTTTTTGAACAATTTTTACAAGAACCAGAATTGGAGTTACCAAATTTGAATATCTGTTCGTTTCATGATTTTGGCGAAGAAGAACGCGAACCACTAATTGCAAGTAATAATCAAGAATGTGCAAATGGAGATCAGTGTACTAATAATACACCAGAAAGAAAAAAAGAAAATGTTTTGAAACCTATCCTAGCTCCAGTAACATATTTTTTGAATAAAAGTAAAACAAAGTGGATATGTGTTGGTTTGGACAGTGATTTAAATTTTGAACCTGTTATCCGATTAATGGGAAATCGAGGTCAAGGCATAACACTAGATTCAGAAACATGGAGTGATTTTAATAAAGCTAAAGATTGTCTTAACAGAACAATTAATACAAAAAATCTAGATAATTATATAAATATAAACAAATTAAGTGTGTCTTTTATTTATGTTGATAATTATCGCAAAGTCTTGAAAGCAACAGTTGGAACTGACTCTGTGTATTTATCGTATGAAAGTCTTCGTGAAGTTTGGAAATTAAGTGATGTTGTAACATTCCGATTGGAGTTATTAAAAAATTTAGATTTCGGTGACTTTTATTACCGTTGCTTGGATTTATTACCAAATTTTGAAGGTGATTTGAGAAAACGCTTAGAAACTGTATTTAATGGGAGCTGTTCTGAGCAAGTGGCGATTTTTAAGGAAATGATGACTTCTGGAATTGATAAAATAATGTACGATTTAGATTTACATCAAGCCATAAATGCATCGTATAATGGAGAAAACAAAAACCGTAACATTTTGTGAAAGTAAGAACAAAACTCACGCCCTTTATGTCTGGTTGTACGCTTATAGAGAGGCAAGGAAAAGTGATTGGATAAATTGTGCGTTGGATAAATGTAGATTTAGTAGACGTATTAAAAGTTTTGAAATTGAATCAAAAAATATTTTGAGTGAAAACCATAGAAATAAAATATATTGTAATAGATTTAAGAATAGTTAGTAGGTATATTAGGATAATGCGAGTTGTATTTTATTTAGTATAGAAAGGATTACGATGAAGTAAACATGTTTGTACTGCATTAGTTAAGAAAAATAAACTGTGTCAAATTTTAATTGCGTTTTGTTTATTGTGTGTTTTAACCCGTATAAAAAGTGATGCTTGGTCAAAACGTGGTTAGTTACAATCGTGAACCAAAGCGGAAAGGTAGTGGTTTGTTAAACAAATTAATAAATAAACTTCCCTTCGAAATACATTTACCTGGATATAACTTTTGCGGTCCGGGAACTAAATTGCAAAAGAGGTTGGCAAAGGGCGACAGTGGTATAAACGTATTGGACGAAGCCTGTAAAGTGCACGATATTGCTTATAGTAAATCTGACAACTTAAAAGAACGACACGAGGCAGATAAAAAATTATACAAAGTTGCAAAGAGTAGAATAACAAGTAGTGGTGCAAGTTTAGGTGAGAAAGCAGCCTCACTAACAGTTGCTGGAGTAATGAAGGCAAAAACTGCTATGGGTATGGGACATGGACGGAGAAAACTAAAAACTAAAAAGATAAAAAGAAGGAGAAGAATCAGTAGAGGTGGTGCATTATCATTTGCCAAAGCAATGAAGCTTGCAAAGAGAGCGATTAAACGTAGTCCCGACAAAAGTCTTCAGGGATCTGTAAAAATTGCGTATAATGTTTTAAAACGAAATAGAAGAGGTATTGGTAGACCTAGACGGAGGGTGATACCTATTCCTAAACAAGGAGGATTTCTACCGTTAATACCATTATTTGCGGCATTGGGCGCTTTGGGATCCTTGGGTGGCGGTGCTGCAGCTATTGCGAAGGCAGTAAATGATGCTAAGGCTGCTAATGAGCAACAAAAGGAAGAGGCAAGACATAACAGGGTAATGGAAGCTAAAGCAATTGGTTCAGGATTTTACATAAAACCGTATAAGAAGGGTTGTGGATTGTACGTGGGTTTGAATTCAAAAAACTAAGATCAGAGTTCCTTCGCAGGCCATTAACTAATATTGATATTATTAAGTATGCAAAGAAACATCGCATACCTTATTTCAGAGGTGTGTTTATGAGAAATGCATTACCGAAAAGAATTCGAAAGCTTGAAAGCGGCATCATCAATTTAGATAATGAGGAAGGTCAAGGAACTCATTGGGTAGCTTATAAAAAACGTGGAAAATCTGTCGAATATTTTGATAGTTATGGAGATCTTCGACCGCCTAAGGAGGTAGAAAAATATTTCTTATCAAATAATGGTAACAATGAAATATCTTACAATTACAGAAAGTATCAGAAAAATACTGACACAAATTGTGGACAGCTTAGTCTGAAATTCTTGTTGAACCATTAATAAGGAAGTGTAACAAGTTATTATATTTACTTATAGAACGAAAGCCATGGAGAAGACATCGCACGCTTATACGTTCACGTTAAGTGGTAAAAGTTCGGAATTGAGTTGTGATTTCAATCCGGCAATATATTTAAATGAAGATGAAGAATATGAGATGGCTTTAATGAATTTTGAATCATTTAATTCAATACCAAATGTGGACGAGACAAACAATTTATTTCATTTCAAGACGAGTGATAATAAATCGCACGTAATTACATTACCTATGGGAATTTACGATATAGAGGACATTAATGAGTACATAGAGAAAGAACTGTTAGATAAGTATAAACAATATAATGCACTCGTAAGTATTCGAGGAAATAGTAATACGCAAAAAGTGAGTATAAAGACTTCGGTGCTGATTGATTTCTCAAGAAAGAATACTATTGGATCTTTACTCGGATTTAAAAGAGATATTGTTATGCAAGAGGAACATTGCGAATCTGATAAGATTGTTGATATTAATAAAGTAAACGCAATTCAAATATATTGCAATGTGGTAAGTGGATCTTATAATAACGGAGAACCTGTTCACGTGTTGTACCATTTTTTCCCAAAAGTACCGGCAGGCTTCAAAATAATTGAATCTCCACAGGAACGTATATATTTACCGGTATCGGGAAAAATTATCAGTTCATTGAAAGTGCGAGTACTGGATCAGTCGAACAATTTAGTAAATTTTAGAAGTGAGGAAATAACGGTAAGCGTACATCTAAGGCGAGTGGAATAGTTGAATTCGTTTTTCACTATGAAAATATACGGAAAATTGAAAAGAAAAAAAGAGTCTTCTGTATTAACGATGGATAGATTAGGAAAGTATAAATGGAAGGACAGTCGTAAGGTATCCTCCAGTGTAAGAAGAGAAGTGAAACCGTTAACACAACGAAATAGAAAATATCTTAGCAGTTTGGGATTTACTTTATTGAAGCAATAATAAATATAATGGATATATTAAATGTGACCGAGAAGATAAAAACAAATAACTCTATAGTAAGTTACGAATATCATACACATCAACCTTTTGGATCGTCAAGTTTTGATCATAATGACGAAATACGAATTAATGTTCCGGAAATAGACAATTATACTATACCTGGTGAAAGCTATTTATATGTAGAAGGGAGTGTTCGAAAAGTGGATAAAAATGAAGCTAGTAAGACTGCAAAGTTAGTAAATAATCCAGTAGCGTTCATGTTTAGTGATATTCGATATTTAATGAACGGAGTTCAGATTGACTCTGTGAGGAATCTTGGCGTCACATCGACTATGAAGGGATACTTTTCGTTTACAAAAAATGAAATAACAAAATTGGAAAATGCTGGTTGGGCAGAAAATGCAGAGACATGCGATGCATTAGATGAAAACGGCCACTTTAGTCTTAGTGTACCGTTACGAACACTATTAGGATTTGCAGAAGATTATAAAAAAGTTGTTTTGAATGTGAGGCAAGAGCTAATATTAATAAGGAATAACGACGATAATGATGTAATTCTTCAACCTGAGGCATCTAAAGGTGAGAAAGTGAAACTTATTATAGATAAAGTGATATGGAGGGTTCCTCATGTTACCGTGGGCCTTCGTGAGCAATTATCATTAACAAAGCTAACAGAGAAGAATGTCGACATCCACATACCATTCAGAAGTTGGGAAATTCATGAGTATCCTTCACTACCGGAAACAACGAAACACACCTGGGCAGTAAAAACTTCATCACAACTGGAAACACCAAGATTTATAATAATTGGATTTCAAAAGGCGCGCAAGGGAAACGTATCAAAGAGTATGTCAAAGTTTGATAATATAAAATTAAATAATTTGAATGTATACTTAAACGGAATTCGTTACCCTTATGATAATCTTAATGTTGATTATACAAAAAATCAGTATGCCATATTATACGACATGTATGCAAGGTTTCAACAATCTTACTATGTACAGGAAAGTGAACCAATGTTTTCTCCTAAGGAATATTTAGCAGTTGCACCGCTAGTAGGAATTGACTGCATGTATCAAGCGGACACTATTCATAAAAGTGCCGTAGAAATCAAAGTGGAATTTAATACGAAAGAGGCTGTACCAGCGGGTACATCAGCTTATTGCCTAATTTTACACGATAAAGCGTATTACTACACTCCTCTTACGAAAGTTGTTAAGGAGTTATTGTAAGAATACTACTGCAATTATATTTACGTAATAATCAGTTTAGTGCAGATCATCATCGAAGGCAGAGTGTCTAGTAATTGAAGTGCAAGTGGCTTGCAATGGAAGTAAAAAAATATATTATTATTGATATACAAGGATTTCAAGTAAGAAAAAATCATTTTATACCTAAAGAAGTAGCAAGTTGTGATAGTAAAGGATGCATAAGCCACTTCATATTCAAACCTCCCTATGAATATACGTTTTTAAGTAGAAGAGATAAAAGGACTGTCGATTGGTTGACAAGAAATCATCACTGTTTAAAATGGAGTGACGGATTTGTACCATTGGAAAATTTTGAAGAAATTTTGCAAAGTTTGACTCGTAATATAGGTACTATATATGTAAAGGGTCACGAAAAAGCAATGCATATCAGCAAAGTAATTGATAAACCAGTAATTGAAGTGAGTGATAACATATCAAACATACAAAAAACTCTACCGTATTGTACATTTCATACATCAAGTGATTGTGTGTGTGCACTTACCAATGTATACAAATTAACTCCATTTATACGTAATTATTGAAATCAAATGATATGGAGGAGGAGGAGTCATCATGTAAAGGTGTAGATATATAAACCGTGAACTTGTACAATTTTGCTAGTGCATTTGTGTTGTTCATGATGACAAGTCTGGGTTATTGGGTAATTCGTTCAACATATGGACAATGGATTATAAACAAAGTTTGGGAAGTTATAGAAAAGTACGAAAAGGATTTCGGTACTGCAAGTCTTACTGATGAAGATCTTGAGTTTCTGCCCCTGAACTACATACTGAAAAGGATGACCGCTCAAAACGTCGCCATGTTGTGGCATCAATTGCCATCACATTATCGAACAAATCAAGATTTAAGGGAGAAGCTCCCTTGTTTGCAGCATTATAACCAAGACAACATTCGCACTCATATCGATGGCCCTGCCCCTTCAAGAAAAGATTGTCATGGATGTATTTTTAAACATTTAGAAATTAATCAAAAAGTGTAAATTAACTAACGTTTTTTAATAAAGATATTGTAGTATATTAATAATGTTTTATTTGTATTCCTGTAATCCAATTTTAAGAAAGTGTTAATTTTTATTGTTAAAATTTCTTTCAAACAATTTATTTATTTATTAAGTTAATTGAATGACCAATGAGGTCTTTTTTCCAACTGGAGCAAAAGAAAAAAAGGAAAAAAGGAGGAAAAAAGGAAAAAGGAGGAAAGGAAGGAAAGGAAGGGAAAAAAGAAAAGAGGAAAAAAGGAGAGGAGAAGAATATTTCTTTTTACAGACCACTCCTCCTTACCAACGTCTCCTCCTTTTAACACGCCTTCAATGCAGAGGGGATGGGAGTGGGAAAAAAGGAGTGGGGATACAAAATTCCCCCCCCCCCAGGGTCGCGACTTTTTGACCTCAAAAATAATTTCCCCCACCAAGACACGCCCCCTACGCCCATTTCCACGCCCCTTTTTGCTATATAAATGAGGAAAACCGCATAGAAAAGCCACAGTGCAGCACGCAGCAGCAACAACAACAACAAACCGAAAAATGGGTAAGTGTTACAAACGTTGAACCTACTTTACATAACTACTATTTTATGCCGTTAAAATATTCTAACATATTCATATATTCAATTCTAAATCGTTTGAATTGTATTTTTTATTTAAAATGTCTTTAATATATTTACTACGTGATTTAGACAAATGTAAATTTCATGTTAATTACTAAACAGACAAGAAATACGATATGCTAGACGATAGCATGGAGAAATGGTATTTGGGTTCTTTCCGCACGCCGCCGCCAGCAGAAATTCCAGCCGCCGTAAATTCTACCTTGGACGGAACGCGTAGACGGACCGTTACCGTTACAAGCCCGGCCGGCGAAAATCTGGTACCAGACGGAGCGTGCAGACCGACCGCAACCATTTCTGCCGCTGAAGGTGAAACAGCAGCGAGTGAGTATTTTTTTATATAATATTTAATTTTTCATACATTGGAACTGAAATAAATGAAAAAGTATAATTATGTATTTTTCTTTCTTTTTTTTTACAGATTCCGGAATGACAGATTTTTTGAATCTTGTTACTCCTGGCGCTAGGTGGCTGACTGCAACTCATAGACGAGAATGCACATCACCCCGTAATGATGTACTGAATCAAGCCATGGTTGACGCTGACATTCTCAGTATTAGTAAAGATACAAGTGATACTGAGAATGTTGCGAGTACATCAATGCGGGGAAATGTAAGTTCCTTGGCAAGCGGGCAGCAATTTTACATGTCGTCGTCTAATTCTAATCGCAACAGATGGCGATATGGAAATTACTTGCCAAAACAAGAGTACAGGCAGCGACGTCGTGCCGAGAGGGACATGATGAGAAACAGGAGGAGAACAGTAAACGTTGACAGAAGTGACGTACAGCAAGGATCTGTACTTCGAAGACTGTTGGCGGTTCCTGAATCGATGTCGAGTATATCGATTACCCACCCCCAACAAACTGCACCGTCAACCAGTACTCGCTCCCATCCCAAAATATCATTAATGAATGTATCATCCATTCCAGAACCCGAAATCGAACCTGAAATCGAACCCGAAATCGAACCCGAAATAATTACAATCCTCTCCCAGACATCGGTAACTTCTGTGAATGTGCAAAAAGTTACAGTTCTGGAAAATATAACAGTTAAACCACCCACTAACGTAACTAACGAAATCCCTTGTAACTCACTCCCTTCCAACGAAATCCCTTCAAATGTAATTGTTCCAAGCTCGTCCCGGCCCGTGTCTCCTGTCATCAATTCCTCGTCCCGGCCCGTGTCTCCTGTCATCAATTCTTACAGTCAATCGATTGCTCGACAAGTCGGTAAGTAAGAAATTCTCTTACATTTTATCAAAAGTTGTATGATACTTTGTGTGAAAGCGAAACACGTGTAAATAACATGATTGAATCGTTTAATTTCGTTGCCGCTAATATGTCTAATTGTAATCCTGGTTTGTTGCCCGACCTAAAAGAGCAATTGAGACAAATTAGAGGCGAAAAGGAAACCGTGCAAAGGATCATAGCAACAATAAGATATTATGTAAGGGAATATAATCATTGATGACTTCTGTCAACGTTTCGTTCCCTGTTACCACGGATATTCGCTGCTGATTTGAACCTTAAATAATTTTCACTCGGCTAGAAAAAAGAAAAATCAAAGCTATTACAATATAATACGCCTAGAAAAAAAACCAAAGTTATAAAAAAACAGCTAGGATAACCAAATATATGTACATCAAGTAATAAATAAATGTTTAAGAATAAACGTGTGAATATTTTCCTTCATCCTAAAATAAAACCTTATTATCATAATATGTAGGTGAAGTCTATAATTTATAAAACGCAGAATTAATTTTTACCGCTGCTTCGGGCGAACAACTTAATAATGTATTTATATATTGAAACATGTTCATTAATATGTATGCTAAAATATACAATAAGAAATTGAAAGTGTTTTTTTTTCTTTCTTAATAATGAGCAGCTACATTCCACAATCAAAATATCTAGGTGAGGTCATAAATTGTCCAGTTTATTGTATTCCATATTTAGTTCAGTAAAAACCTTCTTGGTGAGATGACATGCATCCCGTAAGTGTAACTTCACATGAATTATCATTACCGATACAAAATTTTGATAATGCATTATTACAACATCCGAGATTTAAAAAACACAGTGACCTTTTCGGAGGTGAATGTAAGAGAGGCTTAATTATAGGACCGAGTGCATGCGGAAAAACCAACATACTTCTTACACTACTTATTGCAAGGCATGGGTTAAGATATTTAAATATTTATTTATGTTCAAATTCATTGTACCAAGAGAAATATACATTTCTACGTGAATTAATGAAAACGATTCCAGAATGTGGTTATTATGAATATTCGGATATCGCAAGCCTAGAAGTTCCGACATGCATAAATGAATATTCCATTGTAATATTTGATGATGTGCCACCCACAGGTCACAATACAATAAAAGACTATTTTTCATACGGTCGACATAAAAATATTGACTGTTTTTACTTATGCCAGAGTTACAGTGCAATTCCAAAGCAGCTGATTAGAGATAATAGCAATTTGTTAATACTTTTTCGACAAGATGCAATGCATTTGAAACATATATATGATGATCACCTTACGGGGGACATGACTTTTGAAGAATTTAAGGACATTTGTCAAACGTGTTGGGTCAATCCTCATGATGTATTGGTAATTGATTTAGACTGTGGTAAAGAGGAAGGGAGATACCGCAAGGGTTTTGACAAATTTATAATTGTATAAATTTGGGTACAACTTCCTTTACCCTTTCAGTATAAGTGTGTACTTCGATAACACAATGGACAAAAATGTCGCTAGACAACTTGCAGAAGCTCGCACTTCTCTACGTGATAAAATTAGAACCTTGAAATCAAACATAGCTGAGTCTAAACAACATCTTGAAGCTACGTTCTCACCCCTCAGTGAGCCACTCAAAGAAATAGCAAGTAAACTTGAGGCTAATCGACTAGAACCCAGTGAATTTCTAGAAGATGATGATAATGACTTCGATGTATCACAAATTAAACCAGCCTACGCACCATCTCCAAAACAGTCTTTTAACATTAAAAGGAGAAGAAAACTTTCGAAAATATACCACGAACCGAAAAAAGAATTACTCGACGATACCTTAATGACACCTACTGCAGAAAACCTTCAACGGAAAGGAGATGTTAGTTTTTTAGATGATGAGGAAGTGATACAAAGTGCCCCATTTAATTCAACTCAAATTGTAGAAAAGCATGATGATTCAAAGACGGATTTTGAACAACAAGAAGAAGAACATGCGTATAGTGATGACGATGATGAAGGAGAAGTAACACTTCCTATGTATCATGCCCAGCAAAGTTTTAGAGAACAATTGAATAGCCCAGAAGTGCAAAATATATTACAACAATTTGATGAATTACCCAGACAATTTCTCATATATTTCAAAACACATACAAAAGCTGACCGCGACGAAAAATATGGCGTACATGAAGTTGACGGAAATTTATATGTTGGAAATTCTGAAATACAATTCGAAGGACGAGACATAAAGATAAATAATCAGATATATACGGGAACAAAAGGACTGTATGAACTCTTATTTAAGAAAAAACCTTCAAAATTTACTTTAATGGATAGCCGAAACTACAGAAATATATTGCAACGAACTAATGCCGCGCGTGTACAATATAATCCAAATAAAGCGATTGCAGCCAACAGAGGGTACAAGTATGTGTCAATAGTAAAACCAATTTTAATGGGTGACAGACCCCAGGTTTGGTGGGCAAAATTATGGAAGAGTGGAGGATCTCTGGAGAAAAACACAATGAAAAGGCAATTAATTCCAGGATCCACTATCGAGTACAAACATTGGGATGACCCCAATGAACTTGTAGGTAGGTTACGTTTATTAATAGCTTCACAGCATGCAGGAAATTCATCACACAACAATGAAATTGTTTCAATAATCGAAGAATTAAAAGAGGCAAAAATTATTGTATAAAAACATATTCTTTGAATCTACTCGTCATTCAGTGTGCAGCCAGGATACAGTTAGTTTACTTATATGACTCTTAATAAGTTTGGTGAACATCTTACCGGTGCTACCATGTCTGTAGACAAATTTGGTAAACATCTTTACGGACACAGCATTTCAAAACATAGACATTTTCAAAAGTTGAAAGATGATGTAAAGCAGCAGACAACGCGAAAATCAATACAAGTCATCGGATTGTGGACTACTGGCCACGAAGCAGAACCTGGGATTTATCAAATTACAAATAAAGCAGCAACCTCAACGTTTGTTAATGAGGTGTACAGTGGTAAAGTAGTGAAGGTAGTTATGTATGGAGACAACGTTTGGGTCAGAATTAATGGTCAACCCTACAGGACCGAACTAAAAAAAAATCTTGTAACATTGAAACTCAATGATAAAATTCAAATAACTAGACGATTTGTAGACAGACCAGCATCAGCATCGGCCGTTGATATAGTAATTGAATCTGATAATGTCTAAAATTAAGCAAGACGTAGTGAAGGAACTGCATGCACCGGCTAGAAGAAACTTTAAAAGGCGTCGTGTTATTCTGAAGGGACTAAAAGATTTATATCAAGCAGATTTAGTTGAAATGATTCCGTATTCAAAGGAGAACAAGGGATTTAAGTATATATTAATGGTTATAAATGCTTTCTCTAAATTTGGATGGGCAGTACCTTTAAAGACTAAGACTGGGAAGGAAGTGACGCGAGCAATGCAAACAATACTGGACAAAAAGAAACTCATACCGAAAAACATTCAAACAGATCATGGCAAAGAATTTTACAACGCAGACTTCAAAACATTTCTTAAACAGTACAATATCAATCATTACAGTACTTATTCAACATTAAAGAGTTCCATTGTGGAAAGATTTAATAGAACCATCAAGGAAAGGATGTGGAAAGCGTTTTCATTGCAAGGTACATATAAATGGTTGGACTTACTACCAATTATTATAAACAACTACAATAATAGCGTACATAGAACAATTGGAATGAAGCCGAAAGATGTTAATAATCGCAATGCAAAGCATCTTTTGAATACAGTGTATAGTTCATTAAAAGTGATTGATACACTACCTCGGAAATTCAATGTAGGTGATCATGTAAGAATAAGTAAACACCGCCAAGCTTTCTCCAAAAACTATACACCTAATTGGTCAAACGAAATATTTAAAATCTCTAAAGTGCAAAATACAATGCCGCGAACCTATCTACTGCAGGATGCACAAGGTGAAAATATTATTGGAGGATTCTATGAAGTGGAACTGAAGAAAGTCGCACACCCTGATGTTTATTTGGTAGAGAAAGTAATAAGACGTAAGGGAAATAAAGTTCTCGTCAAGTGGTTAGGATTGGATAGCTCACACAATTCCTGGATAACGAAGAAAAATGTGTTGTAATTATGTTATATAACTTTATTGCCTGTGTATTCGTTTTAAGTAAATAAAACAACTTTTTTTAAAATATATACAATTTATTTACAACCTATACAATACATTAACAATTTAATATAAATACGTAATGAACAATTTATACAATCTTATTTACTACATATACAATACATAAATCAAACGTAATACATAGAAAACAAGTATAAGGTAACAATTTATACAAAACTTAAAAACATGAAATTAATTATATAACCTATCGTATTCTTCATTTAATATTTGATTTATACATTCATCTTCTTGAATTTGTTTAATTTGTTTATGACCCCAAGCCAATGTGCCAATTTTATCTGGTAAAATGTAACGTTTATCGTCAGTAGCAGACAAAGCAATTTTATTTTTTAGTTCTGTAAAAACTACATGGTAATCAGAACGGAATGTATACATTTCCTTGAAAATTTCTCCCCCCTCTTCCACTATACGTTTATAATCACACAGAGTCAATTCTTTTTTAATAACATATTTTTTTACACCTTTTGCTTTCTTAACGCAATCTGAAAGTGTATTGATGCAGTATGCTTTAGCTCCTGTACCAAAAAAACGATGTAATAATATTACCGGCAAATTCATCCTTCATTTTACCTATAACTGACTTGTTTCGAGGTATGTTATGAACATTATTTTCAGGATAATTGGAAGTATCAAAGTGCTCAATATTATTTTTGATATCATCGTAAATATTTTCAGTAAATACTTCAATTATTAATGAATCCGTGTCTGTGTACAGCAAACGAACATTATCGCCATACTCACGTTTTAAAAAATCATAATAGAATTTATAAACTACAGTTTTAGCTAACTCTAATATACTAAAACCTACGTACAATGGTTTATTGTAATGTATTTTTACAATAGACATTTCCACAGCTATTAAATTTTCACAAAATATTTTGGTAGATTTAAAATTTGGTTTCGCGATAAATACTTCCGCCCCTGGTTTTCTATAACGCGTCTCCCAATGACTCAATAAACGAATGTCAACTCTGTTTTCTACATTTTCCATGGTTTTTCCAAATACAATGTTATTCATGGCTTTGTAATGATTCCTTTCAAACGCGTTACTTGACTGTCTTCGCTTTTCCGTATTAAAATCAATATATGACTGCATCCAATTGCTCTGTTCAAATTCGAGAATTCTATGGGTGCGTTTCAATATTAATCCATGATTTAAACATTGTTTTAAATTCATGTAGTGTATAATGTACTTCTCCTTATCGTATAATGTTGGTACTAATTTCTTATGTTTAGAATTTTCAGGGTTACGCAATTCAGGGCAAAATGGCAAATCGTTATGTGTATCATGTAAACATTGAGGATAATCCAAGTCAACTTCCAAAACGTAACCGGTACTAGAATTATTATCAATCTGTAAAACATCAAAATTTTCTAATTCCCGAGCATTCAACCAGCGAAATTTACCTGTAGGCAGTTTTGATTGCATTGCAAAACCGTACAGGTTGGTAGCATCTAAATATGCAATATAAGATATTGGTTGCGTATCATTGAACTCACTTAAAAATTTATTATTTGCTTCGGATTTACGATGAGAACACATACTAAGCCCCCCGCGAATCCCCCTTTTAAAAAAGAAAAACATATCGACGTCTGTAAGGAGTTCCAGTTGAACCCCAGTCATTTTTAATAAAGCGTCCCACCCGAACCCTGGTGCCGTAAAGTAATGTGCCGGATCTAATGTATAATATTGTAATGAAACACTGCGATAATTTTCAAATATGTCGGCCAAAAGTAACACGTCTGAAGTTAAATAAACTAAGGAATAATCTCCCAATGTTTCACAATTAAACACTTGCCAGACAGTCTGTGCCCTGTTATAATTATCATGTGATACATCAGAATCTGTTAATGAATCATAAAACGCTTCACGTTCTGGTAACTTCGAATAATTTATTTTATCAAAGGAATCCATAAAATCATAGGGAAATATTCCTTTCTGCCTTACTAAATTGAACTTAATGTTGTCAGGAAAATATTTTCGTACTTGTTCACATTGGTTGTCATCTAAATAACTACCAAGTTTTGCAAGGGAGCAAGATAAAAATCGAAAAGAATCTACAAACCTTAAGTTTATAAATACTCGCCTCATTCTACCTTTTATATCTTGTGAATCTGCGACGTGAACTTTTTTACTAAAGGAAATATACTTTTCTTTATTTTGTGCAATTACGTCAACATCTTCACCATTCATCGCAATGTTCTTTATAAACATATGAGAATCATAATTTGATAAATTGTGAAAAAACACCGGAATAAATTTTGGAATTTTATAGTTGACATTACATACCGAGTGAGCAGGACCTCGAAACAAGCCAGTTAAATGGTCATGATCATGAACTTTATCTTTTACATTACTAATTATTTTCTTACAAATATGACAAATATTTTTTTCAAACTCTATCTGATCAGCACTTGTCAAGGGAAGCATTTGTATCACTACTCCTAAGTGATTATTATAAATGTACTTTATATCCTCTTCTAATTGCTTTACAAACTCAATAGCAGCATCTTTCCCGATATATTTTTTAAAAATGGATAATGAATCATCGTAACTACATTTTATATAATATGCGAAAGCATATGGTTCGTGCCGAAAGCACTTCATAGTGTATGATTCATTATCCATTATATTATTTTTTACTTGATCCACTGGACATAATAATGCTTCAAAATCAGCATAGACAACAAACGGAACTTTCAGCTGCCTTTCGTAATGTTCAAATTGTAAAATATTAGACAGTACTTCTTCACCCAGACTATTTATGCGATAATTTGTGTCAGGTAAAACAGCTTTTACTTTACCGCAATCTTCTTCCCTATGCCTACTAACTTTTTCTATAGAACTAAAGTATAATAAACATCCGTCACAAATAAATTTTTCGTGTCCATGTAACGATAACTGATTTCCTACTAAACGTGACAAATTTCGAATCCAACAGTAGTGACTATTACCACCATCATCATTCGTTATATACAATAAGTTTACTGTAACGTTCCACAATCCCGTTGAAATTTGTAATGGTACTACTTCGTAACTAACCTTATTATCCCGAATCTCTTTATTGAGACCGTACACGTTCACGCAAATATTGTTCTTATTTTCAAACTTGTTGATGTCTCTTATTTTCACAGGAAATTCCAAGTCCGAAAAGTCACACACTGTAGAGTAGTGGGGGTATGATGATGTCCGGTTAGATAATCCAGTCGGAGATCGTAAAGCAGAAGTTATTGCCCAAGCAAAACATGCCTGATCGTTGTTTTGCACATTTATTACGGCCTTCTTCGATTGTATGGACGTCGGAAGGTTTATATATGTAGACGCCCTCAATGGATTGTACTTATTTATGGTCACCTCCATATACAAAATTTCAAATAATGTCCACCCTATAGAAACAATTCATCATTACTTTCTAAATTAAATCAAATAATAAAAAATCTTTACATATTATATTTAACACGTATTTGTAGGAAATAAATAAAATTAATTCAAATTATATATACATACCTGAATCACGTTCTTGAAATTCGGACATTTTATTTAATATTTCATCTATAAACTCGTAATATTTTCCGTAAACATCACTGCCCACTGTTAACACTTTATTTTTGGTATTAAATGTCTTCATCTCCACATTTTCCTTATTGGATAAAAAGTACAATCCTCCACATTCCAAATTTACTTTAACACTACCAAATATTTCGCGTTTCGCTTCTATTAATGTCAGAACTTTTTCTCTTATTACATGTGCAAACTCGAGCATATCAACATGATGTCCACGTTCAGACACTCTAAATGTTTCGCTTTTCTGCCCAAATGCAGATGCCAACTTTTCTACACCATCATCAACTATTATAAATCCATTATTCTTATGAGCAGCACTTTTTAGGTGACCAGACATACATTTCTTCTTTACTGGTACGTTGCAAATTTCACATGTTACGACGTCGGACAATGATCGCTTCTTAGCATTTGAGGTACTAGGATTTTCTTGAACTACTTTTGCACTTCCTACACAAGAATTTATCTTGTGACGCCTTACATTGTCTTTTCTTGAAAAAGTCTTACCACAATCTAGGCAGGGAAACATGGTGCTATTGGGTAGTAAATAAACAAATTTTACTTAAACACTATATGATGAAGAACGATGAAGTCGAATTGAGTGCTTACAATGAACTGAGAGACGAAAAGGGGTCCACTCTTTAAATTAGCAGATTTTAACTGGTTAACCTTGAGTGACATCACTCCACTCAAGGTTAACCTTCATTGCAAGTAAAATTAAATTTAAAACAATTTAATCTTCGTCAGTATCCTCCATGTCTGTATCTGACTCAGAAATACTTGACAACTCATAGTAAACCGGCCAATCATCATCAATGTCTGATAAATCCGAGTCAGACATATTCGGAAATAAATCTTGGCCGTCAAGCTCAAACAGTGGCATGGCAAAACAGAAATCACAGTATCTTTTTTCCTGCCTAATGAATTGTACTACGTCAGCACCACTCATTAGAACAGTTTTAGAGTACCTAGTTCTAAAAAACTTAATACGTTTTGGCTGACGGTAACCGAGCCCCCTACAATGCACGCAATACCTCTCCCCATTTTTATCCACCCAGAATTTTTTCTTCACCACTACAATATATCTCCGAGTCCAACAAATATTCATGACTGCGGCAAAACTCTCGGCAAATAGGGCGACTGCTACACACCGACTCAATCTAACACCACATCTAAATGGTAGCCGATGATGGTTTTCTCCATAAAACTTTTGAGGTCTCTCGTCACAATACACCCAGTTCACGTGTTTCCACCAATATTCCATAATGCATCCCAATGACTTCGGGATCTGACCCTTCACTACTAATTCCTGAATTTGGAATCTATTTTTCAAGATTTGGAGACATATAACTTTTAAAGTTATATACAGCAGGCTGAGAGGTTCTCTTCTACCTACTCTTCGCACCATCACTGGATTCATTTTTTTTGCAAATTGTAAATAACACAAGGATAACACACTTTACAAAACTAATTTCGAATATCTATTACAATTCAATTTATTTAATTCCAGCGTCCCCTCTCTCCTAATTTAAAAGGATAATACGTATTTTAAAGGCCGAGGTTACTTAAAGGTCAAGGTCGCTTGAAGGTCATATAAATGTCAAGGTCATTTGAATGTCAAGGTCGTTTGAAGGTCAAGGTCATTTGAATGTCAAGGTCGTTTGAAGGTCAAGGTCATTTGAATGTCAAGGTCATTTGAATGTCAAGGTCATTTGAAGGTCAAGGTCATTTGAATGTCAAGGTCATTTGAATGTCAAGGTCATTTGAATGTCAAGGTCATTTCAATGTCAAGGTTTAAAAGTCAAGGTCACGTGAAGGTCAATCAAGTTCAAGGTCAGGCGCATCCTCTGACCTTGAACTAGCCGATTCTAGAACCTCCTCTGACCCTCAAGGTCAGAGGAGGTTCTAGAATCGGCTAGTTCCCCCTACTAGCGTTTATACGGGGTGTCCCGTTAAGGGGTTAGGCCACTCTAGACTAGGAAAAAAAAGGTAATTTTCTAGATGTTTTTAAACAAAATTTAAAAGTCCTATTAAAAAACTATTTTTATATCTTTATTGTATGCACATTGAACTTTATTTCCAATTTTCTTCTAAAAGAAAATTTACAAAAATGACGTAACAAAATAAAGAAAATGGAGGTCCCTCTCGGAGTGTAGGGCAAAACGGGCGAAAAGATCCTGGAAACAACAATGGACCTGGTACAAAAAAGTAAATGTTTTCTGAATCTCTGATGTATACTCTAAAAAAATACGGGCCGGATTTTGAAAATTTTGATTCTAAACAAAATGGCGGACGTTTGAAAAAAAAGTTCATGTTTCGTGCTTAAATCCTCGTATAAAAACGTTCATAAAAAAGGAATGAAGCACTTTAAAATAAAAAGCCCTCGTATTTTTGTAGTATTTTTTATGTAAATTAAGGAATAAACAGATTTAGACTGATTTATTAATTCGTATTTGAGTTTTCTTTTCGCCCAATTTTAAAAACATGGTTTCGAGAAAAACGCGATTAAAGTTTTGACTCATAGTTTTTCATAGAAATAATGTATTTATCTCTAGTCTGCAATGCCTGCGCCATAAAATTGACCTTCCAGATTCATTTTTTCATCGTCCTGATCCTTTCTTATTGATTTCTGCGTCATTCGAGCCTCTTTTGCAGCATCAGTCAGCGCGCTCTCGGAAAACTGGATGCGGTGCTCGTCGCAAAAATCGTAGCAGTTTTGTCCGATTTTTATTCCCAGGACCTGCATAACTTTTATTATGCTAAATAAGCCGTCGTTAAATACACACATGGCCATATTAGCTGCAATATCCAACACAACTTATCCACTGGAAGTTGATTTTCCTACTTATTTTGCACACAGTTTCAGTTGCCTCACCAATTGTTTTGACAATTTTCACCTGCCTCAAGACTCTAAACTATACTTTAAGCAAAAAAAAATCATTTTTATCCAAATTCTAGAGTGGCCTTACCCCTTAATGTGGAAAAAGTCCTAGATTCCTGGGATTAAAATCTTTAAAGTTCTAATTTTTTTGTCTCTTAATAAAGTTTGATATTTTCTAGAGTTTTGCCGCACAAAAATTGAATACCACTTTATATTATTTAGTAAAAACTAAATCTAGTTTTTCGGGTGATTGAAATACATTATTTTTTCTTTTGTCGTTCAGTTGTTTAACAAAAGATCATTATTTCGTTTAGAAATTAACGAGTGACTTTAAAAAGTATTTGTTATTATGAACATACAAATATGTTGCTTGTACTTGGATTTTGTCAAGAAAAATGTTTGGAATGTTTGGAATCCCAACCCATTTTCATGAATTGAAAGACGTCTTCGAGAAACAGAAAGATTTGCCTCATACGATATGTACACCTCTCACGAAATAAGAATAACATAGTAACAAAAATCCCAAAATGAGTACTAAATGCTTTGCGCTAGAAGTACGGATTTCTAAAATCAGTATCTATAAAATTATTAAAGAAGATAACATTATTATTATTAATTTATTTAGTATATAAATAATTTACATTTGATATTATATATTGTTTAGGAATTATGGTGTGTAGGTTTGAATTAAAATGCTATTTCATTAATTAAAACAATATTAAGGTTAATTTTGGTGCCGTTTCTTATAAAAACGAAGAAGGAAGTTGCCTCTATCCTGTCGACGAAGAAAAATATTATTACTTATTATCTGTTCCATAATTTTGTTTTGAAAAACCAAATTTTCCAAAAAATACAAGAAAACAATACTATCAAATTTTATGCTGCGAGAGTAAGAATATGATAATATAATATCATAAATGTTTATTATAAAATGCATCACCATTTAGATGCGGATCAATTATACTCAAAGTTGCCCCAACCAAATGCAACGAACCGGTTACAAGAAGATCAATTCTTTCTTCAACAGATATTTTCAACCTCGAGAGCGCGTCCTGTATAGTGGGTTCCAAAACAATTTCTTGGCGGGCGTTTGATTTTTCCTTGTTAATGTCCATCCATATATCCTTGTGTTTCAAACATCGCTTATGTTGAAGTTGCTCTGGAAATTTGAAATTTGTAGAATCTAAAAATGTATGTAATATAATATTATATATATATGTGTGTGTGTGTGTGTGTGTGTGTGTGTGTGTGTGTGAAAATAATATATAATGGCGCCGACAGTAAAGGTGTGCGATAAAATACCGTGTAAAGTATGTTCTGTGGTAGTGAAAAATTTCGTAACTTGTGTTGACTGTGAGAACTCACACCACCCAAACTGTTTAATTAAAATTAGTGGAATTTTTACCGACGACAAAAGCAATATTCATTGCTGTACCCAACGATTAACAATAACCTCAAACTCAACAAGCCAAACGGATGACCATTTAGGACTCGAAAATAGTTCCGTGCATAATGAGGTAACATACTTAAGAAACGTGGTAACTTTAAAAAATG
Source organism: Ontholestes murinus (assembly GCA_963969525.1). NCBI lineage: Eukaryota > Metazoa > Arthropoda > Insecta > Coleoptera > Staphylinidae > Ontholestes > Ontholestes murinus. Next base: position 51,336,930 of record OZ018388.1, on the reverse strand, counting down.
AGATTATTACTGAATTAAGAGATAAAATTATGATTCTAAAAAATAGTATTAAATTATTGGAATGCCTAAAACCAAAATCCGACATTTATACGCCACCTATCGAATTATTAAAAGATCGTATCGAGAATAATTCATTCCATGAGGATTCTACCGATATCGAAGTCGACGATAAGCCGTCATCTCAAGGCAATCAGAGTGGCACGGAGAATAATATAAAAACGGATTTGAAATCTACGAATAACAAAAATAATGTAAATATAAACGATACGTGTTTATTTGACGAGACAGCTGCTGCACCTGCCAATAGTTCCCTAGTTAAAAAAGTGCATGAACTGTATGGACACTATGAAACTCAAATAAATGATGACGCTCCCACGCAATGGAAAAATCCACGCAAAAAGGGATACAAGCAGAAGCAACGCGGAATTATCGGGAAAAATACAGACGCAAATATTAACAACATTAAACTTAAATCAATCCCAAGGAAAGCATTCGTTTTCGTATCCAGGATGGACCCACAAACAAAAGAAGAAGATGTGGCAAAATTTTCTTAAGATCGATTTCCCTGAAGTACGCTGTGATATGGTTAAATCAAAACACCCTCAATATTTCACATCCTTTAAAGTCACCGTAGACTTGGAAATTTTTGACAAGGTACTGGACCCAAATAGATGGCCACTTGGAGCATATATAAGCAGGTTTTTTCATCCCCGACTGGCAGAAAGAAGTGTGAAATAAACCATTTATATGACCTCTTATTGCTTAATTGCAGATCATTAACCCAAAATAAAGCAAATATTATTAATTGTGAATACTTATCTAATAATAATAATCTAAATTTTTTATGATTTACCGAAACATGGTCAGATTCAAAAGTAAATCTCGACTTAAATTTTTTTCCGGGATATACAAAGAAGTCAAGTTATAGCCGATCTTCAAAAAGAGCAATCTGGTCTAAAAATAATTGTACCACGAGTAATATCCCCATGTCAAAATACTGTGTAGAAGAACATTTTGGAATATGTGGACTAAAATGGACTGCTGATGGCAACTCAACAATCATTCTGGTATGTTATAGGTCGCCCACTGGTAACCTGAATATATTCTTAAATAAACTTGTTTCTTGGTGCTTTATACAAAACAAATAGAAATATTGTAGTATGCGGCGATTTTAATATTGATCCAGTTAGAGATTCTTACAATTACAAACAACTAACCAATATATTTGATAGTTATTTTTGTTTAAATCATGTACACGAGCCAACACGTGAAAACAAATTATTGGACCATATATTCTCTAACTTACGAACATCTATTGAATCTAAGGTGATTGATAACATCATTTCAGATCATAGGACAGTACTGTTTAAAACAAATGTAATACATACGGTAACTACTAAACAAATTAAATCTATATGTAGGGACTTCTCAGAATTAAATAAATTGGCATTTTTAGATTCATTGCTAAATGAATCCTGGGATGACGTTTACTCAAAAAATAATACTGATGAAGCCTATGATGTTTTCTCTGAAATATTTTTATTTAACTTTAATAAACATTTTCCGGAAAAAATAACATCCAAGCAAAACTCTGATAAAACGTGGGTAAATGAGGACATAAAAAATCTAGCATTAGATTAAAAGAATTATTTCATCTGAAAGTTATTTTTCCAGAACTTATAGGCCAATATAATCAGGAGCGACAAAATCATTTTGCTCTAGTAAAAAAAATTAGATGTGAATATTATCAAAATAAAATAACCAACCCAAATAAGAACATAAAAACTTTATGGGAAATAAATAATACTATATGTAATAAACACAAAACACATAAAAATATTAAAATAATGGACAAACAAACCAAAATAACAGATCCACTAGACATAGCTAATAAATTTAATGACTTTTTTAAAAACATACCCCTTACAATTACCAGCAATATCACACCATGTAAACATGAAATTTGTTTAGAAACTGTCAATCCGAACACCATGTTTTTATCTCCGACATCGGAGTCCGAAATATTTGATATCATTCAAAACAAATTAAAAAACAAGAAATCATCAGGTCCAGGTGAAGTTCCCATATTTATTATAAAATATGTTGCTTTATCTATAGCTACCCCAATATCATACTTGATAAATTTGTCATTCATAACAGGCTCTTTTCGAAATGCATTGAAATTAAGTTCAATAGTGCCACTTTTTAAAAAAGGGGACGCCTGTTTGTTAGACAACTATTGACCGGTAGCTATAGTACCAGGTTTTAGTAAAATTTTTGAATATAGTTTTCTATACAGACTGGAAAAATTTATCCTAAAATATAATCTTCTTTCGAATAATCAACAAGGATTCCGCGCCAAAAAATCGACCAATTCGGCAATGTACTCATTTTATGAACACATTATTAAATACATTGAAAAGGGGCAATATCCTGTTGCGATATTATGCGATTTAAGCCGTGCTTTTGATTGTGTTGATCATGGCCTACTCTTAAATAAGTTAGAGAAGTATGGAATAAGAGGTGCAGCTATTCAATGGCTCACTAGCTTTTTAACAAGCCGGCAACAGTTTGTAAAAATAAAACACCAAGACCCTAATAACCGTATTAGATATTTTAACTCCTCAAAAACGACCGTGAGTATTGGTGTGCCTCAAGGCTCAATACTTGGACCCGTTTTATTTATCCTTTACATTAATGACTTGGAATCCTACCTCCCGAATGATGTAAATACAATTCTTTATGCAGATGACAGTTCTCTGATCGTTTCTGCTGAGAATTCCACGCTTCTTGAAAAAAAGTGCAATCAAACACTAAAACTTACAGCGGAATGGTTTAATAATAATTTATTACACCTAAACAATAAAAAAAACTACGTATTTACGTTTTCATCACTATCAATCAAAATCAAATATTAACATTGATTTAGCTATAGCAGGTGATTCTTTGGTGTACTCAAAAGATAGTAAATTTCTAGGTTTACATGTAGATGACAATATCAACTGGAAAAGCCATTGTACTATAGTTATATCAAAATTAAATTCATTATTATTCCTATTCAGAAATCTCAAAGATATACTTACCATACAACAATTGATTGTCATTTACTTTTCTCAAGTGGATTCAAGGCTCAGATATGTTATGTATTTGTGTTTTATATATTTAATTTGTATAACTTAACGATTCCTATACTGTACTATGTAGTGTCAACAGGATTAAATTAAATAAATAAATAAATAAATTACATACCCGCAGATTGTTCACTATTAGCTACATTAGGTATGAAACACACAATATCAAAATCGTAGTCTTTTAAAATATTGAGGTGGCTCTCGGAATTTCTGTCACCAGTGTTATTAAACATAAGAACCTTTTTGTTCACTGATTCTTTGATGATTTCTCGGAACCAATTTAGACAGTATTTTATGCTATCATCCGTATGTGCACCGTCAAGATAGAAGTCTATTTTATCAGTGCGAAAAACTTGGTACCTTCCTGGCCAGCAATAATTGAGTAGGCCGACCATCATTTTATCGGCATTGAATTGTACATGATTATCTAAAAATAAAATAGAAACACCAGATTATCTTTTAATTTATTAATTAAAATTTTAAACGTTTCAGGTAGAGAGTAGCCTAGCTGCATTTAATAAATAATTATAATATACAGGGTGTCCCGTTAATGTGGGAAAAAGGCTGGAACATAGATTCCTGGAGTCAAAATATGACGATTTAACGCAACTTATCTATATCCAAAAATTTACGGTTAAGCCGGAATTTATCTTCAAAGTTTCAAAAATGTTTATTTCTTTTGTTTATAACAATTGAACGCTTTATTCGATTTGAATGAAATTTATTATTAGTAACTATAGGGTCCGCCAATAAGGGCGCGTGAACTTTAAAATTGAATAAAACAAGTTGTGTGTGAGGTAGAAACGAAATTTATTTTTCATTCGAAAGGGTATTCGACCCCATTAAGTATGGAAGATAACATCGTTCAAATGACCACCGCGGCTCCGCTTGGTAGCCCGGATCCGGGAGGTCCAATTTTCGATGACTCTGGAGCACATATCGGCCTCAATTTGCGTTGTTGACTTTGAGGTCATCGGTGTTTAGAGGCTTGTTGGCGTAGACCAGCGACTTGAGATAGGCCTAGAGAAAAAAGTCTAAAGGCGTTAAATCGCACGATCTTGGTGGCCAGTTGATATCGCCTCCGCGCGAGATGACCATGTCCGGAAATCGCTCGTGCAGAATGTCCATTGTGGCATGGGCTGGTTGGCACGTGGCGCCGTCCTGCTGGAACCACATGTCGTCCGTGTCCATATCATCCAGTTTAGGCCAAAAGAAGTTGGTTATCATCGACCTGTAGCGCTCCCCATTGACGGTTATGGCCGCCCCAGCTTCGTTCTCGAAAAAGTACGGACCGATGATGCCGCCGGCCCAAAATCCACACCAAACAGTGACTTTCTGGGGATGCATTGCCACTTGGTGGACCTCGTGTGGGTTGTTCTCACTCCAAATGCGGCAATTTTGCTTGTTCACATACCAGTTCATCCAGAAATGAGCCTCGTCGCTGAAGATGATTTTTCGGCCAAAATGGGGGTCTGCTTCCAACTGCTCCAGAGCCCAGTCAGCGAACGCCCGACGCTGTCTGTGGTCGTTTATCTTGAGCTCCTGGGTCAATTGGATTTTGTACGGGTGCAGACCCAAATCCAGATGCAAAATTCTGCGAGTTGATGTCTCCGAAAGGCCAAGTTCCTGTGCACGACAAAAAATGGACTGCCTCGGGTTCTCGCGCACACTCTCACGGACAGCAGCGATATTTTCGTTCGATCGGGCGTTTCGTCGACGTGTCAGTGTTGGCTGGTTGTTTACTGAACCAGTCGACTCGAATTTGCCCACCAATCGACGGATAGTCGACTCTACATGCCGATCATCGCGACCGTAAAATGGGCGAAGTGCGCGGAACGTTGCTCGAACTGATGACCCATTTTCGTAAAACAATTTAATAATTTGCACGTGCTGCTCGACACTCAAACTTGCCATGGTGATTTGGGGTTATATACTGAACAAATGACAACAACTTTGACAGCTCTACCTCGAACAACATGGCCGCACCCTTCCGGCAAACTTCGCGCGTCCCTATTGGCGGACCCTTTTACTATAATATGATACATCACTTCAGTTATTGTGGCCATTAGTGATTGACAGGCATGTATGAAAAACAGTAGTACCACCACTTAAAAACGAAATTATTTTTTTATTGGTGAATCTAATAAAAAGTAAAAAAATACTACTCGAAAGACAGTTTAATTTAAAAAAAATGTCTCTTAATAATATTTGATATCTTATACGGTTTTTGCACAAAAAAATAAAATATGAAATATTATGCTCATTATGCACGCATTAATAAGTAAATCAACTTACTCAATTGAATAAAAAATAAATAATATCAATAAATTAAATTAATAAAAATAACATCTAACACTTTTCAAACAATTTTCTTCGCAGAATCCTAATACAAGCAAGATATCTGTTTGCCCCAAATATGAATATTTATGAAATATAATAAAGTTAAAAATTAATTATTAGAAGACATTAAATAATAATTATTATACATAATTAATATTGTTTAAACAAAGACGCCCACGAAAAATATTTATTTTCGATTCAATAAAAAATTATATTTTGTTTTTACTAGATAAAAAAAAAATATTTTATTTTTTTGTGGGAAAACCATAAAAGATATCAAATATTATTAAAAGACAAAAAAGTTTTTAAATTAAACAGTATTTCAAGTAATATTTTTTTAGTTTTTATTAAATGCACCAATAAAAAAATAATTTAGTTTTTAAGTGGTGGTACTACTGTTTTTTATACTTCTTGTTAACCAATAATAGCCATATTAACTGAAATGATGTATTATATAATGTTAGTTACTAATGATAAATTTCATTCAAATCGAATAAAGCGTTCAATTGTTATAAACAAAAGAAATAAAAAAATTGGAACTTTGAAGACAAATTCCGGCTTAACCGTAAATTTTTGGATATAGATATTTTGGGTTAAATCATCATATTTTGACCCCAGAAATCTATGGTCCAGCCATTTCCCCACATTAACAGGACACCCTGTATATATACCGGGTGGTGCGTCGACAAATTCAATGTAGTTTTAATAAATGTGCAATTATTTTCTTCCTTTGCCATTTTAGCAAAAAACACAAGAGATCAATTTTGTCTTCACGTCTTACATTGACATTCCATGGCTATGCATTTTAAATTATAAAAAATAGACGAAAATTATATTTTTATAATTTTATAAACAAAAATAATAGATAAATAAATAGTAGTATATATTAACGGTCGCCAGAATCATTTTCATAGCACAAACAGTTTTGTACTGATGAGTGTATACTTTATATCTCTTTTCATACGGATGAATGGGATCAAATAATGTTTAACAGCGAATTTTGGTCCTGTTTGTGGCAGAATTATCGATAGGTGATAGTAAGATAATTTTATAGTGAGCGGCTCACTTAATATTATGCTCTTATAGGTCGCATCTAATTTTAGTCATCTGTGTAGAGTTCTTCTCTATCAGATATATTCGGTTTGGATTTTATATTTATAACCGTTGTAGTATACAGGCTAAATGATAGGTTACCATGGCTTCAAAAAGATAATACCCACATCTACCAGATATATAATAATACCCCTGCGTGTGGGGGACAGAATACATCCGCTGCCCACTCAGCAAGTAGTAAGAGGCGACCAATGAGTACCGGCCTTCGTAGGTACCGGCTGGGTGTCGAGTCTTAAACTGCAAGTGTCCCTGTCCTGAATGTGTTATCAGATTTTGATTAGTGGCCTGTCCCTCCTTTATGGGTTCCGTGTGTCCTTGTCTAAGACTAGTTGTTTTCTACAAGACATGAACTACCTGCGCGCTTGCCGTGCGCTGCGACCCGTGTCGGGGAAGGAGATGATCCTGGTGGTTAAGGAACGGCGTATGCTGCGGGGGCGTCTACCAACACGCCACTTTGGCTTTGAATTCCTCTAAACGGGGGTTCCACGCCTAGCCAAGCATGGATCAATCGGCTAACCATCAAGTCTTTGGACTTGCTAGTGGGGCGAGTCGTGTGGGGTCCGAGGGTTCGTTTAATCTACGTACGCCTCTGATTTTCGCGGCTAGGTCCAGAACTCGAGGTAAATTTGAATTTAAAAAAATATTTTTTCTACTACCCTTTATAAAAAGACATTTTTCGTCACCGAATACTCCAGCGAAAATTTGAGTTCCGTCACTAGTGAGAGAAAATCCCATAACGCTAACTTTCATCACTAGGGACGAAAGTTACCTACAAATTTTCACCTCCGTCTAGTTGCCTACTGTCACTATATCGTGTCATTATTAAACGTCAGTTTTTGAATTTGTACTGTTCGTAACTTCATCATATCATGATTTCTGATTCAGTAAGTGATTTAGATCTTCCCAATACTGCACCAGAAATAGTAAATCAAGCTGAGAAAACCTATGTGGATTTATTATGAGAAAAATCGAAAAAGAGGTATGAAGAAATATATGCAAAATTCATGGATTTTAAGACAGATAATCGCGTAAATTCATATTCACTGTACTGTTTGCATATTTTGCAAAATTGTCGGGAAATTTGATATTTAAATCTTAAGTAATTTAAATATAATCTGTAGTTTTGTAATTTTTAATTCAAAATAAAGTATTTGTTTATATAATATATAAGTTTGTTAGTATCTTAGGTAAGGTAGTAGAAAAAGTATAGTGTTTAACTCGTCGAAAGCATTTTTTTAAGCTCGCGAACATTACCAAACTCGGCTTCGCCTCGTTTGGTAAACTGTTCTCTCGCTTAAAAAAATGTTACTTTCGTCACTCGTTGAACAATATACTATATTGGTACAAATGAAGGATGGAACTTTCGAGAAAGTTTCATCATTTGTTATTAGTAAATTGGTATGTGGAGTAGGACAAGTTGAAAACATTAAGAAGTTGAGCAACGGTACCTTAATGACAACTACGGTTAACGAAAAACAGAGTAACACCTTTCTGAAATGCACGAAAATGGTAGATTATAACGTAGTAGTTCAACCCCATAAAACTTTTAACGTATCCAAAGGATGAAATAAAACACGATTTTCTATGTTTTTTACCACGGTATATTAATGATTTTACATTAATTAATTATGTTCGACTATAGTTTCGACTCTTTCAAATCATTATCAAGTGAATTGATTTTAGAAATACAGAGGTATATATAGGCAGGTTACAGGTAGTTAATTAGGGCGGTGCGATTTACGGCGAAATTCAAGGGCGGTACATTAAGCGGGATTTTTGGGGCGCGTTGTGTTAAGCGGATTATGCTAGTTGAAATAAACTGGAATTATACAAATCAGTCTGTTCATTTAAGAGATTAACGTTAACGGCTTTTCTTTTTCTTGAGATTTCTAAAGCTTCTAGCATGTCGAGTTTTGGGTCTTTATTACAGGTGTGCAGTATCTTCATCTTGTCTAATGACGGGAAACTATGTTTCTGGTCTAGGCTGTGGTTTTAAAAGGAACTATTGTTGTGGTGTACTCTGAATGCTCGGAAATGTTCTTTATATCTCGTTTCGAAGTTTCTTCCGGTTTGCCCTACGTATAAACTATTGCACTCTGGACATTCTAATTGGTATACTCCTGATTTTTTATTGTTTTCGATTTTGTCTTTCGCATTAAATATGATATTTGTCAATTTTGAATAAGGTTTGAAGGCGATTTGATAATCTTGTTTTTTGAGGACACTAGCAATTTTGTCTGAACTGGGGCCATAGTATGTTAAAGTTAGGTATTTGTTAATTTTCGGTGTTTTTATGTGAGGATATATGTGTGATATGGTGGATTGGTACTGTTTTTTGATTATCATGGATTTTATTAGGGTAAGAGGGAAGCCGTTTGATTTTGCAATAAATGTAATTTTGTCTAATTCGATGTTTCTTCGGGATTCGGATAAAGGGATTGTGTATGCTCGATGTATCATTGAATGATAGGCTGCTAATTTGTGGGATATGGGATTATTCGCGTAATATGGGATTGTAGAGTTGACGTTTGTAGGTTTTCGATAAATATCGGTACCAGAATGTGATATGTTTTTTAGCAAGTGAAGCTTGAATAGTATATTGTATAATGAGCATACAATGATACCCATTGCCCACGAGTATGAAATTTGCTGCGTGAGCCGAAGGCGAGTGCAGCAATTCATACGAGTGGGCAATGGCGGCTCGTGATTTTTTCGTGACAGTTGCTCTCATTAAAATCGCTAAGCAACAAACTTTCATGCAAAAACAAAATTTATTCGAGTAAATTGCCATCACTTATGGTATTACTTGTGATTATACATATGAATTAAAAAATTCAAATATAGATTTCTACTAATTGACATTGAACAAATTTTTATTTATTAAAAATATACGTGATATTGATACAGTTATGAAACGTTCTTGGAGATCATGTATATGATGGAACATTTACCGTAGGGTTTAATTTTGTAACAAAACTACTCTTACTATTAAAACTTACCATTATTTTGCGTAAATTTCAACTCACTCGCAATTTTATTTTGACGTTTAATTTCACGTCAGAAAAGTCAACTCAAAAATCAAATTTTATAATGTTCGTATAATATTTGCGTGTAATTGAAAAACGTTATATTTTGAATTTAAGGAAATAATAATAATAATCTTTATTCCGTAGACCATATAGTGTACACAATATACATTTATAGTATTAGAAGCGTCAATATACAAACTTAAAGTATTATTTCCTACATAATATCATCACATAAATTATAAAACAATTTTTCACATGTATTAATTATAAAAAACGTTTAGTCTGATTCAATATTAATATTATTAATACTATGTTATTGTAATATCCCTCTCCTGTTTAACTATTGTAGCACTAGTGCTCCAATGGAAATATTGTAACACTAGTGCTACAATATATATATATATTGTAGCACTAGTGCTACAATGGTTGCTATGACAATGAATATATAATATATACATAACATACAATGTACTACTTTGTATAATCAAGCAATAACCTACAATTATGTTATTTCATTATAGAAGTAGAAAAAAATTTTGTCTTCTATCCTGGACATGAATATATCTGCTAGCAGAGGGCTCAATGGTGATCCCATTGCCAGTCCGGTGGTTTGTTTAAAAAAATGTATTGTTAAATTGCAAGTAATTTTGGTTCAGGCATAGTACGAATGCATCAAAAAGTTCGGATTTTATTACAGGGTTTATGCTTGTTTTGTCTAAAATGTCTTTAATAATTATTAAACATTCTGGTGTTGGAATTTTTGAAAACATGCTACAGACGTCAAAGGATACTAATTTAGAATTTTTTGGGGTAGTGACTGAACTTAAGTGGTTTGTGAGTTGTTGTGAATTTGTGATAGAATATTTCGCGGTGAAGTTGGTGTGCTTTTTAAAAAGTAGGTTTATTTTTTGGCTAGGATTCTGTTAGGACTATTGATATATATAACAGAAGTCTTTCGGAAGACATGATTTCCGATGATCTTATGGAGGTCGTACAGGCCAAGTTACTAGTCAGTCCGGACCGTCATAAGTTTCAACTTAAACGGCAATCTCCCTATCAGAAATGACTAAAACACTCATCCAGTGGAACTGCAATGGATTCTATACACGATTGCCTGAAATTAAATGTTATGCAACACTGTCCAACCAGTCGCCTTATGCCTCCAGGAAACTCACTTTCACGAAAATTCAACACCATCCTTGCCAGGCTTTACCTTTTTCACGAGGGCCAGCGCGCCTGCGGTGGTGTAGCAATTATGGTATCACATGGCGTAAATAGTGAGATAATTAACAACGACATTCCGTTGCAAGTTGTTGCAGTGAAATTGCATCTTCCACAAATTATCACCTTGTGTTCTGTATACCTACCTCCAGGACAAATACTCGCTTTACAAGAAATCGAAACCTTGTTGACTTGTTGGTGACTTCAACGCCTATAATCCAATATGGGGATCGACATATAGGGGTGGTCTTCCTGAGCAACTTCTCCAAAGCAATAATATTGCTTTACTTAACACAGGTGAAGAAACACATTTTTCAATGGCAAATGGAACGTTCTCGTGTATAGACCTTACATTTGCATCCCCGTCTATAGTCTTGTGTGGAGGGTGAAAACGAACCTTTGTGGCAGTGATCACTTCCCCATCCTATGTCAAATAGATAGTCAGCTAGATCTCTACAGTTGACCTATAAAATGGAACGTTGCTAATGCCGATTGGCACATGTACCAACAAGCGCTCGAATTGGATAATGTCGATATGTCATGCGCGAACTCTGCAGTATTATCCTTAACAAATCGCATTATTAAAGCAGCTGATTCCGTTGTACCGAAATCTCTCTCTTAATTGCACATCACGCCCCCGTACCCTGATGGAATGACGAATGCTGCATGCAATTAGAGATAGAAAGAATGCACTTCGCACGTTTAGGCGCAACATGAATCCACAAAACCTAGCTGATTTTAAGAGAAAAAGGGCTCACGCAAGACGGATAATCTCAGAGAGCAAAATGCAATCTTGGATGCAGTTTGTATCCTCCATTAGAAGTTTCACTACCTCCAAGGAGGTATTTGAAAAAATTAGAAGAATAACCGGGAAAAAATCCTATGGACGAATAGCAGGTATTGTGGTGGATAATGCCATCATTACCTCTCCAAAGGACATATCAAACCATCTAGCTTCTACTTTTGCTCATATCTCAAGCGAAGAAAACATCGATAGACGCTTCTTGGCTATTAAAGCCTCATCCGAACGCTAGAAACTATCTTTCACGTCTGACAATACTGTTAAAATGAAGTTAATGACTTGAAGAGCGATTGATCAATTTCAGGCTGACTAAAACACCGAAAATGGTCGGTACAGTGTGATTTCTCGATTTTATATACAGGGTGAGTTTTTTTCGATGTTCTCTATGGGGATCTCGGAAACTATAAGAGATAGAGAAACGGTTAAATGGGGAAAGAAGTATAGATTTACGAGACGAATAAAATTCCACTTTCAAAGTTTTCAAAAAAGTCAAGGGTATCTAGATATTTTGAAAAAAGTAAAAAGTGTCAATTTTTTCAAACCAATATATCTCGGTTATTATAACAGATAGAATAAAACTGTAAAGAACAAAGTTTTAGATAATTTTATGTAGACTAATAAAAAATAATCAGAAAATTTTTATCGCCATTATTTTCTGAGATATGAGGCAAACTTACATTTTTTTAATGGAAACCATAGTTGGCTATGGCTTAATTCAAAAGGTACATTTTTTCTCTTTACTCCAATATGACATACGACATAGTTATTTCTAAAAATAAGTGAGTTATAATCATTTAAAATTTTATTATAAATAAAAAATGGGTAGCCATGAAAAAGATGAAAGTAAAACAATTGCAGTTGTTTATAATAATAGCAATATTGTATTAAAATCCTTTAGTTCGTTGTAGAAAATTAAATAATAAATTTAAAAATACGAAAACATTTCTTGAATCTACAACAATGAGTCTTACTAAGACTACAAAACAAATTAATTTGAAACAACTACTTCTCTAGCTAATACTTCGACAGACATTGAATAATACAAATTAATTTGCGTGTTACAAATAGTACAACTATTAAAGCAACACTAATTTGAATGAAATTATTTCTGTTGAATAAACTAATAAATGATAAAATGTACTTTAGATTGTTTAAATGTAACTATAACATGAAAAATTATGAAAAATGAATTTTAAACTGATTTCATTAAATTAAATTAGCAAAAGCAATTAAAAAATCTAGCACTCAAGTTTATAATCATCTGCAGACACGTGTTTCGAACTTTCGCTCTCTTCAGTACAGCTTTATTATAAAATTGATTGTCAATACAAATAAAAACACTTACTAAAATAAATATAATGAAATATGATAATAAATATAATGAAATATAAATAACTTACTCAGATATGTACGGCAACTGATATAAATTAGGTATAAATTCAGACCTTCAGTCGATTATATTTCATTCTTGTGTCAGTTGCCGTATATATCTGAGTAAGTTATTTATATTTCATTATATTTATTATCATATTTCATTATATTTATTTTAGTAAGTGTTTTTATTTGTATTGACAATCAATTTTATAATAAAGCTGTACTGAAGAGAGCGAAAGTTCGAAACACGTGTCTGCAGATGATTATAAACTTGAGTGCTAGATTTTTTAATTGCTTTTGCTAATTTAATTTAATGAAATCAGTTTAAAATTCATTTTTCATAATTTTTCATGTTATAGTTACATTTAAACAATCTAAAGTACATTTTATCATTTATTAGTTTATTCAACAGAAATAATTTCATTCAAATTAGTGTTGCTTTAATAGTTGTACTATTTGTAAAACGCAAATTAATTTGTATTATTCAATGTCTGTCGAAGTATTAGCTAGAGAAGTAGTTGTTTCAAATTAATTTGTTTTGTAGTCTTAGTAAGACTCATTGTTGTAGATTCACGAAATGTTTTCGTATTTTTAAATTTATTAGCAATATTGTAATTATTAGTTCTACAAAGTTAAACAAAAATGAAAAAGCAGCATAATAATAATAATTATTAAAACACTCATAAATGAATTCAAGACGGACGTTTGGTTAAAAACTTGTGACAAAATTAACGACTCAAAAGGGAAACAATTTTGGACCGAAATAAAAAAACTCAGTAAATATAAAAAAACAGACATTTTACAGAAAATTTACGACCCGTCAACTAACGAGACCATCACAGACCCTGACGCAATTGCACAAAAATTTGCTGACAATTTTAAGACGACCTATTTAATGTCACAAGACCCCAACTTTGACCGGACAAATTCTAAAATAGTAAACGACTGGTACGTTAAATATTTTGCAAAAAACAACTGTTCAGAACCGACGGACATTTTCACACACGACGAATATTTTAGTGTTTTAAAGAAAGGGAAAAGTACAGCGACTGGACATGACCACATACATAGACTCATCCTAAAATCCTTTCCATTCCACATCTACGACTACATTCTGAATAACATTAATTTTCTTTATAAAAAACAGTACTTCCCTGATGTCTGGAAAACAGGAATTGTAATTTGTATTCCCAAACGCGACCAACCCTCTTCCTTATTATCCAGTTACCGTCCCATTACTCTTTTACCCGTTATTGGGAAAATCTACGAATCCCTCCTTAAAAACAAAATTATCTCCCTAATTTCCAACCAGATCCCCAAATATCAATTTGGTTTTCTTCCACATCGATCAACCTCCCTCCCACTCACTATCCTTATATCAAATTTTCAAACATCTCACCTTGAAGGCAAAGCTTCAGCAGCTCTATTTTTAGATGTCCAGAAAGCCTTCGACTCTGTCTGGCATCAAGGCTTACTTTACAAGTGTCACCTCTTAAATATCCCTCCCCATATCATTTTCATTATTAAACAATTCCTCTCTAATAGATCCCTTAAAGTCAAAATCCACAATTCTTTCTCTTCTTCCTTTACTCCTGAGCAAGGACTTCCTCAAGGCTCTCCTCTCTCACCTCTGTTGTATAACATTTTTTACGTTGATATCTATAACCCTGATCCTCTCTACTTCAATCCATCCAAATACCTTCTGCAATTCGCTGATGATACTGCCCTAATTACACATGCTCCCACACTACCAAAAGCCCTTCAATCCCTTCAAGAGCTAATTGACTCCCTTCAATGCTGGTTTGCAAAATGGCGCATTAAAATAAACCCTCATAAATAGCAACTCCTAATTCCTTATCATCGCACCAATAACTCACCTTATAAAATCCATATTTCCCAAACTATGATCCCTCCCTCAGTTTCCGTAAAATACCTGGGCATAACCATAGATCAAAAAATCAGTTTTAAAAAACATACAGCCATAATAAAGAGCAAAATTACTTCTAGGGCAAAATGCTTTAGGAGTTTAACGTATAAAAACAGAGGTATTAATACAAGAACAGCTGTTAAAATATATAAGATGATCTGCCGTCCATTACTTGATTATGGTTGTGCCCTCTATCCCAACCCCACCAACCCAACCTCCCGCAACATCGAAGTTAGCGAGCGAGCATCCCTCCGTATCCTAACCAAACTCCGCCATCCTCTTAATCCTCTACACAATCCTTCTAACCAACTCCTCTATGATACTACTTTAGTTATCCCCATCCTAGAACGCCTTCGATTCCTATTAGAAAAATTCTCCAAAAATCCTTTCAACTTCCACATATTATCCTTATATTGTCTTTCCAGAAATCCTAGTATAAACCCTAAATTTAAAAATCCTAATTCCACTATATTTGACTTCATTTCATCATTTCATCCCATTACGCATTAACGACTGACGCCATATGACTGGACAAAACAAGGCAGAAAGGCATCTGGTCGATAGCCTTTTGACGAACTAACTCACTAACTCATCATTCATTATTTATTATTTAAATGTAAACATGTATAAAGTTTGTCAATAAAAATGTGTATTATTAATAATAATTTTGTAATTATCAAATGGCCTTCTGTATGTAATATAAACCCATTTGTCAAGAGGATAATACGTTTCTTACAAAAATATTATGAACAGATGAATCACGATTCATTAATTGAGGTATTTTTAATCGCCACAATGAACATAGATGAACTCAAGAGAATCCACTAGAAGTTTCACAGAGAAAACTACAAATTAAATTTGGGTTTAATCCATGGGGTGTTTGGATTAATAATTCTCAGTCCATATATTTTTGAAAGCTCACTAAGTGAAAATGATTACTTTCAGTTTCTTCAGAAAACATTTGAAGAAACGCTCGTTTGTTTAAATTTATCATTACAAGCAAGATTGTAATGGTTCCAATATGACGGTGCTCCACTTCATAACATGTTAGCTTTACAAATTATTTGATGATGCTTTTCCTAACTCATAAGTGGGAAGAAATAAACCAATACCAGCGCCACCTAGATCTCCCGATCTGCGCGTTTTAGATTTTTTCTGTGGGGTTACGTAATAAACAAAATATATGAAAAATCATATCAAGCCGTGGAGAATCATAAACTAGTTGTTATTGAAACATTTAATTCATTTTACATGAGAATAGTCAAAAAAGCCATAAATTCAATTTCAAAAAGATTAATTTATATCATATTTTGACCATATTTTTTTAATATTAAAATTTCTCTCCCATTGATATATTGATAATTACAGAATTACTTTATGCTGTTGTTTCATTTTGGTTTATCTCTGTAAAACTAATAATTACAATATTGCTATTATTATAAACAACTGCAATTGTTTTACTTTCATCTTTTTCATGACTACCCATTTTTTATTTATAATAAAATTAAAAATTACTCTAACTCACTTATTTTTAGGAATAACTATTTGGTATGCCACATTGGATTAAAAAGAAAAAAATTACCTTTTGAATGAGGTCACAGCCAACTATGGTTTCCATTTAAAAAAATGTAAGTTTGCGTCATATCTCAGAAAATAATGGAGATAAAAATTTTCTGATTATTTTTTTATTAATCTGCATAAAATTATCTAAAACTTTGTCCTTTACAGTTTTTTTTCTATCTGTTATAATAATTGAGATATATTGATTTGAAAAAATTGACACTTTTTACTTTTTTCAAAATATCTAGTTACCCTTGACTTTTTTGTAAACTTTGAAAGTGGAATTTTATTCGTCTTGTAAATCTACACTTCTTTCCCCATTTAACCGTTTCTCTATCTCTTACAGTTTCCGAGATCCCCATAGAGAACATCGAAAAAAACTCACCCTGTATAGTTACAGAATAATTGCTATAAAAGAAGAATCGGATGCGATTTAAAAAGAATTTTTTGTCTAAAATTTTGTTTTTCTGTATAAAGTGTAAAGATCTGTGAATAAAATATAAAGTTTCTTCATAAACGTAAATTTTGTATATTCTCTTAATCATCACATAATTGACAAAAAAACAAGTTAAAGTATGTCAATGACTACCTAAGTTAGCAGTACATTCTTGTTAATTATAAAAATATTTTTATACATTTATTGCCTCGCAAGAAGATAAAATGGATTAATCTTATGAAAATATTTTATTCTAGGCTATCAATAATAAAGTTTTCATAAAACGGGGTTAAATCCGTTATTATTTAAAGTAATATTATTCTATTCTACTTAAGATACTAAAAAACTCACCATATAACCAAGTTTTTGCTAATTTAATAGCAAGTGACGCATTCAAACCAAGTATATTCAAAGGCGGCTGTATGCACTTCTTAATTAGCTCATCTTCTGTGAATCGTACGATATGTAACTTACACTGAAATCAGGCTGAATTTATCACACACGATGATTATTCTTGATTTATTTATACCTGTTTTTCTATACTTCTCTCTTTAATAACTTTAAAAACCTCTGGGTGTTGTGGTACGGTAAACATTTTGCCACCTTTTTTCATAATACCCGATTTATGCCAAGCAATACTTTCCAGAGTGTTTCCTAATGACGATGTATGCTCAAATCCTATAGAAGTAATGGCTGATATAGGTACAATTCTAAAAAAAAATTTGGTTAAAATGTTGTATTTGCCCTGAATTTTATGTTTACCTAAAAAAATTGGTAGAATCATATTCTCCTCCGATACCGACTTCAATTAAGGCAACATCTACATTTTCTGCAATAAAAATGCTTATGGCAACTAGAACTAACATTTGAAAGTAACCAGGCATGTCATTAGCGTTGCTCCTTTTCAATTTATTATATATATTCCAGAAATGTGTACAGAATATATCCTTGCTTACCACAGCTCCATTTATTCGAAAGCGTTCCATCACGTTTACTAGATGAGGGGACGAAAAGAAGCCTGTTTTAACGCCATGGTTTCTTAAGATGCTTTCACAGTAAGCACACGTAGATCCTTTTCCTTTTGTTCCGGTGACATGGATCACGGACAGTTTATCCACACTTGCGAATGTCATTCCAGACCTAAGTAAAAATACGAGTTACGAACGAAAATATAAATATCAAATGCCGGTAGTGGATGCATACGCAGCCGCATCATCGTCGCTAGTTTGGTTCAGCAATTGAATTGACGGGATCGATGAGTAACAAACTCATTTACACACATACACAAATATCACGGCGGAAAGATCACGTGGTTGATAGATAAATCTACTACTACAAACTAATACAAAAATGAAATATGAAAATTATTATCAACCTTACCTACCTAAGTTAGCAGTACATTTTATTGTAGAAGTAATTTAAAAATGCGAAACATGTAAATCTAGTCATATTAAGACTACAAAACAATAACTTATTGAAACATCTACTTCTCTGGCTAATGCCCCAACAAATGTTGTATTATACAAAAGTAATTTACGTGTAATAAATAGCACCTGCCAAGGCAAAAATAGTTTGAATGTATTTATTTCTTTATAATAAACAAGAAATATCTAAATTGCGTTTAAAAGTTCTTAAGTGAATTTGATAATAGGTGAAAAATCAATAGCTATGTGCTAAATGTACTTTCCCTATATGAAGTACGAAGTATTCTGATAGTGATGTTTTTTGATGTCATGAGTTCCCGTCTAGATGACATGTATTGCGAAACGAATCTTCTCTAGTCGATGGAAAAAGAAGAATCTGGCTCTATTCCCGAAAGAATATAAGCCACCGGACCACCTATAAGGGTATCATCTAATATTCCTACTGTACAAGGCAACTAAAGTGTTCAAAAATATCATCTGCAACCGGCTAGAAGAGTTTACCGAAAGAGTCCCTAGTCTGTCATCTAGCCAGTACGGATCCCGGAAGGCTTGGTCTATGATGGATGTCATTTTCGAAGACACCGAACGCTGGGTCATTATCAGTAAACGGTGGATGCATGGGGCCAAGCAGTATTGTGCCATCGTCAGCCTTGATATACGACTGAGGAAAATGGAAGTACATTATGCGCCTGATGTACTGTACTGTTAGTTGATACTTCTTACATAATATACAATATAAGACAGCGCTGCAGTAAAGCTCAGAGAAATGCACCGGTAAATTAATATTTAATATATTATACCCTCATCATGAATTATGTTTACTTACCTTATTAAATATTCACACATCTGCTCAGGTTTCTTACTTTTGATTTTAGTGTTATGTAGTGTAGCTTCTGCATAATTTAAAACACCTCCTTTGAATTGTAGAGAATTTAGTGCATTGACTGTAGTCTGCAATAAAAAAATAAATTAAGATTATACAAGTATTAATGCTACGATAGACCAATTGTTTTTAATATGCTTTAACCTATCTGCATGGAAATTGACACTAGAAACGTGTAAACTATGTATCTCGAAAAATACAAATTACGTTTTCAATGTTGATCACAAAACGGACTATGGAAAAAAGCCTATCTACGAAGAAGAAAAAAATAATAGAATAAAAGAACGAGACAGCAACAGTTGAAGTAAATAATATTACAAAGTACTATATATTTTTAACTTAAATTTCTTATATTTTATAGATGCAGGATTGACAAAAACGTTTAACAATTCTAAACTTTTGTACACTTTAAAGAATATGCAAGCAATAAAATCAGAAGTTAATTAACCTCATATAACGACTAAGATCATATAGTAACGTTTTTCGTGGGTTCAATTTGTGTACCCACATGCTGCGGTGATGAGCGCCGGTACGGAGATGAGCTCTTCTGCTCGGTGGGGCACTGGTACGTGGAAGGAGGTGGCTCCGTTAATGCTCCGGTGTTTGTTAATTCTGGGTGTAAGAAATAATTCTCTAAGGTTTTTAGGTTCTTCTGTGAGAAACACGTGACTCGAGTCAAAGCTGGTTTGAATCTGATTTATTTCCAATGTTTCTGGCATTTTATACATAATTTATATTTGCATAATATACGTCATGACTAGGATTACAATACTAAAATCTAATTTCTTTATTATCAGTATACAAACTATTACTAATTATATGTACAGAGGATCTTAACGATCGAAAAAGCGGCGCGCTTATCTACTCTTGGTAGTCCGTTCAATTATTGAATTGAACAACTCGGGGCCTCCACAGGTCAAGGTTCTATCAACTCGAGGCTTTACTGGAATGTTTGTGTGAGACCGGTTAAAGTAAATAAATCCTATGCTACTACATCCGATGGCGATGATACCTACCATGAAGATCATAGAATATGTTGCCAGGTTGTGATGTTGTGGAATTCTGTTCCAGGCTGTACTCAGATTTTGACCCTCTATATACTTTTTCTTGCTGAATCCAGAATTTGATGCGTGCACTGTCTCTAATGGTAGTGTGGAAGCCTCGTCAATACTGATATCCTCAATAGAAACGGGTTGTATGTAGTACGTATTCCATGTTGTCGACAGAATATCTGCTTATAATTTGAAGAAGTCCAGTACCATTCAGTAATATGTTTGTCCTCTCTGCTCTGCAGATGGCTGCTACTGTCCTCGGTTCGCCTGTGATGAACATCCAGGTGTTAACTGTGGCATCGGTTTCCAGATCAGGATACGTAATAGATGCTTCAGCTTTTGTGAGCACATGGCTCACTATTTTGATGCACTACTTCAATGGCACAGTTCTTCCTAGCACCTTTTTTTTTTATTGGAACAGGATTGCACATTAGTATTTCAGCTCTTTTTATTTCTTCCTACATCGTCGTCTTGTTGTAGGTTACTTGTATGTGAAAACTCCCTTGTTTAGAAAAACGTTCCCTAGTTGTTCTACTAGTATACCATCCGGAACCTTCTCCACGTCAAATCTTGTCTTTGTTGCTGTGATAAGTCCCATTATTAGTAACATAACCCAGTGACAACTTATTGGTGATTTTGTGACAGTAATGGTATTAGCTTTGTGATGGCGCGTGTATATGTTGTCCCTTCTTGTTCTTTTACTGTTACGTTTCTTACTTTTCCATCTTCACCGGGATAAGTCTCCTTTATGCGTCCTTTTCCATTTTTCTGTATTGGCGTCGGTTTCCTTGAGTATCACTACTTAACCACTTATATCAGAGATAAAGGCGTGTCACACTTTCTCCATATCTTGCCATTTAAGATATAGACTTCCATTAATGGAAGAGTTGATAATGTTTACTATTCGATGTAGACTTGTCCAATAAGAAAATGAGCCAAACATAATAGTTCTACATTGTTGGTAGTTTAAAGAAGAACGCATCTTGTATTGGATGCCAAATAATGATTTTCTTTCTGGGCATGTTATCTCAAAATTAGTTTGCTAGACCATCTCTGTAGGCAAAACGATAAGATTGCACTGTTGCTGCTCCATTTTCGAAGATTGAATCCACCTTCAGGTCAGCCTGGAGTGTCAATGCACTTTGTACATCCATAGAACTAGAAAGCACGTCATCTACATAGGTGGCCTTTGTTAATACTTCAAACACTTCTAGTTGCATTACAGCTTCATTGGATGGCACTTTATGTAATGGCCTGATTGCCAAGAATGGCGCAGCTTTTGTTCCATACGTTACAGTGTTTAACCGGAATTCTTGCAATGGTTCTGACGGATGTAACCTCCACAGAAATCGTTGGCAGTGTTGGTCATTTTCAGTTACATTGAACTGTCGGTACATTTTTTCGATGCCTACAGTAAATACTATTCTATGTTGTCTCCACCGAAGTAATATGTCGGTGATGAGAGTTTGAAACTGCGCTCCTGAAAACATTTCTTCATTTAGGCTTCTGTTGTATCACATTTTGCACGACGCATCAAACACTATCAACAACTTTGTTGTGCTATCTATCTTGAGCACATTGATGATCTAGCGGTTTCATATGAAGTTGAGTTTTATATCCTTTTGTTGCCGTTTTTTCTGCTGGAGAAACCTTTCTACTAAGCGTTTTTTTGTTATCTGCTTGTAGTATTCTTCGCATGTTTCTTCGTCCTCTGTTTGTGATTTTGTAGTGGGTATTTTTTCTAATTCCCAGAACATTCCTAAAGCAAAAAAGCTATTAAGCAAGCAATTTCTTCTGGTAATTTGTTGTTGCCTCTAAGTACAATCTATCCTATGCTTCATGAATACGGTTGGTTAAGCTATGACAGAATTTGAGGTGTGTGGTTTGAGTTTCTAAACCCTGCAGTGATATCTCAAAGTCTTTTATTCTGAGTGCTAATCCCATATCTTGCTTCAGTTGTAGCGAGTTGAAGTACTTGCATACATCAATTTGCCAATTTTTGAAAAAACCTTGTGCATAATATAGATGTTCTGGTAGATTTAATTAATTGAATTTGCCTCCAGTGTTATAGGTTGAGACCAAATTTTGTTGGCATCCGTAACGATTTTGCTACGGACCTGTGCTGTTGACTGCTTCTTTGCGTCTTCGTATAATCCCAATAACTGCTGACCGAACATTTCTTGTTGGTTTATCCATGTTACAGGATGTTTTTTTTATGTCGTGCTGATGTGTTGTGTAACTTGATTGTTGTTAAAACTTCTCATGTTGGAGCTTCTGTTTTGACTCGGGTCGTAAATCCAAATCAAAAGGTTACCTCTCGTGTGGAGGTAGTAGGTAAGGAGCGTCCTTTTCGGAGAGGTTTTCCACCGCGTAGCTGCTATTAATGAACAACGTGCATAGGTTCCGGTACTCGATCCCCAGAGTATGCCTAAAAATTCGCTGGTGAGGGTGGCGAAGTTGTTCGTT
Organism: Ontholestes murinus; assembly: GCA_963969525.1. Taxonomy (NCBI): domain Eukaryota; kingdom Metazoa; phylum Arthropoda; class Insecta; order Coleoptera; family Staphylinidae; genus Ontholestes; species Ontholestes murinus. The sequence continues at coordinate 51,314,172 of OZ018388.1, read as the reverse complement.
TTTGATTTTTCTTTGGAAGACTCTGGCACTAGTGTGCAGCGGGTTCGGTTCCAAGGATGCACACGCTGCGAAGATGAACGCCGGTACTGAGATGGGCTCGTCTACTCGGTGAGGCACTAGTACATGTTTGGAAGGAGATGGCTCCGTGGTGTTTGTTGACGCAGGGTGTAAGGCAGCGGAGGTCTAACAGGGTGAGGGAGAAATTGTTCTCTGAGGTTTTTAGGCTCTTCGGTGAGAAACAAGGGACTCGAGTCAAAGCTGATTTGAATCTGATTTATTTCAAATGTTTCTGACATTTTATGCATAATTTATATTTACATAAATACATCATGTCCAGGATTACAATAGTAAAATACAATTTCTTTATTATCAGTATAAATCCATAACTAATTATATGTACAGTGGATCTTAACGATCGCTCGGAATGCGGTTCGTTAGATAAAACGGCGCGCTTAACTACTCTTGGTGGTCCGGTGCGCTGTTCAATTATTGAATTGAATAAATTTAAATTATTTTTAACACTTGGGCATTATTATTTATGTGAGTTTATCTATATTTGCAATTATTTATTTTCACGTAAGTCACTTCATATGGAGGCACGGCAAATTTATATTGCGCCGCATATTTCAGCGCGCTCAGGTTTTCTCTCGTTACTACTGGATGTGTCCGAAGCCATAAATTATTAAAATGCTTCTTTGCCGTTCTGCAACAGGATCATCAAAAATTCTCTATTAATAAATAATTTTTGATCTAGCTAACGAAGGTTTACTGCAGAATCAGAACTTTCAGATGTGGCTGATAGGACATCTGTTATTGTCACTAAAGACTCAACATCGAAATTCTGTTTGGGGATGCATGGTGACCGTATGAGTGTCAGACGAAGACGTGGAAACGACACAACATAAAATTTTCTGTTGAGAGGATTGTGTATCAAACTCTAGGGATTATGATATGAGGTGTTATAACTAGTAGGTCTCATTGGGTATTCATCCGAGGCAATATGAACATGTGGATGAGGAGATAGAACCCCATATACTTCAGTTTCTTTAGTAGTTAGAGAATTCACTTTTTCTGCAAGACAATGCTCGTTCCCATATTGTAATTATTTATATGAACCCATTTGCGAAGGATAATTTTAATTTCTTGCCATGGAAACCCCGATCTTCTGATCTTTCGATAATTGAGCATGTATGGGACATTATGGAAAGCAGACTAAAGAACACCATCCTTTGCAGACCATGTTGTTTATCAAATAAAATATTAAGACTCAATCATTTCAATTGTGATACAACCAAAGTAAGCTGAACGACCTACCGTCGATAGCCACGAAGAAAAAAAAAAGAAGAAGACGAATAATCACCAAATTTTTTATAACTACTATCTTTAATAAAGATGTTTTCTCTCTCTACAAAGAGTCAAATACCTTGCCAATGCAGACTGGATAGTGGTAATTCCTCATATTTATTCGGTCTCTTGGCTCGTGTAACGGTATACTATCACTGAATAAAAAATACTCCAGAAAGTAGCGATGAATCGTATATAAATCTGGTTGAAGTAGTTAACGTGAACAGACATTTTTTTTAGAAAAATAATGGTACTCAGTTTGGAACAGAATTGCAACTATCAAAAAAAACCTTATGCACTCTGCAAACCTAATTTTCCCACAGAAAATTCCTAATTTATAATTTTAGTAAATGCGACATAAAGAACTTGGTACAATTTAACGTTAAGAGATTCTATACACAAAAGAAATTAAAAAAATTCAACTGGCAAATACTTCAAAACTTCGAAAAAAATAATGAAGTAAATAAAAACCATTGAAAACAAATTACTGAGTTTTATAATTCATTATTTTTGAAAATCTTAAAAGTGCATTTTTATTTTAAATATATTCCTTATATCAATTGTCGTTCATGTTTTCTGTAAGTTGTGTAAGTTGATACACTTCATCCCATAACGATTGCAACTTTAGGGAGAAGCCTCAACTTCCTTGTGGATTAAAAACTATATAACAATAATTCATTTGACAACCCCCGTTGTCCTCCACTTATTCGCAACTTTCCTTCAATTGACCCCTAGTCTGTTAGACTTTGGAGTATACTTGCTCGTGGATTCATTCTTTGCCTCAAATCACACACATAAATCTACCCTGTCATTTCTTCTTTCGGGGTGTAGCTAAATAACAAGGAAAAAGTAGTTTACGACTCGTATGGCGGTGCTCTCTGAAGTTTGTTTTTTTTCATATTACGCTGATTGATAGGCGAGCAAAAAGAGATGAAAATATCGGGTAAATCTTTTTGATGACCTGAGACTACTTTTAATAAATATCGATTGCTAGCTCTAATTAAAGCGTTTTCTTATACCATCTGATTGAGGATGAAAAAGTGACCACGGCGATGTATTAACTTCCAGAAATAGTTCAACAACATGAATTGCAATCAGTTTAAATGGGCTGCCGTCATTGTACTGGTGTAGAGGGGTTTTCCTCCTCATTGTGAGTCCTTGCTTGACGTAAAAATTATGAATTTTTCATATTCAACTGTTCAGAAGAAGATTAATTGTCACTAATTCTCACATTACTTGCGTTGGTATCTAAAACGAAAAAAAAAAATGATAATGGATAACTTAAAACTAGTGCAGTTGTAAGTGAATTCTTCAGTGTTTAAAACGTCTCCTAATATTCCTCCTTCCATCGAAACCTTTCTTTTTATTATGTGAGGTGTGTAAAAATTCCGACACGTAAACAGTTTTAGCATGATGTGACAAGTATACAATTTTCACACTTCTTCTTAGAGCTTAATGCTTATAAGCTATCTTTTGGTCGGCATTTTTTAGATCTCTGTCTGTAGTTGCTATCAATGGACTACTTCTTGGCCCATAAATGAAGGATACGTGGCAGTACCTTCAAATCAACCTGCAGTATTCAAGGCAGCATCAAGTGCCTTAAGCAACATGCTGGCTAGGAGGAGAGTCCGCGTGGGGCCAATTCAAGAGCTCTGGGTTCACGGAGGAGCGATTAAAGGACTTCAGAACCCATCGTACTATCTGGTATGCAATACAACGTGCGGCAGGGTACAGGCCGCCCTGATTTTCAGGAAAGACACTAATTATGCTCCCATACCATAGTTCGCCACACAGGACCTAGTGGCAGCGGTTGTGGACGTACCAACCAAGTGACAAGAGGCAAATTGTACTTGCCTCAGCCTACTTTTTAGAGGACGAGGACAACCCACCAGCAGAAGCAGTACAGGACCTCACAGTCCTTCCCCCAGGAATGGGAAACATCTCATCATGGGCTGCGACGCTAATGCGCAACACACAGTGTGGGGCAGATCGATAAAATCATGACCACAGCAACGACGTCGCTCTTGGCTTGTTGGCGGCTTATGGGAAAAACCTGGGGATTAAAGCCCAAGATCACGTATTGGCTGTATAGAACGGCGGTGGGACCCATTGTCACCTATGCTGCCCTTGTGTGGTGGAGACCCAAAAACTAGACACGCAAAAGAAGCTGAGTAGACTTCAACGTTTAGCATGTCTAAGCTTTACAGGGGCCATGCGGAAATGGAGGCAATCATTGGCTCACACCGATCCATCTAGTGTCGGCGATGCCATAATAATAATATACAATATATACGTTGAGCTTTTACAGCTATACTAAATACACGCATTTGCTATTTTGTTTTTCCCTAAAAAAAGTGGCGGGTAGTTTCGCGACAGACGTAACCACTACGCGACCACTAAAAAACACGCGTATGTGTGAATACATAGATTTGATTCTATACCTTGCGAGCAGTCGCGCCAATTTTCGTGGTCGCCCCTCGCCTCAAAACGAACTGCTAGAACCGTTCGTGGCACGACTTTTTTTTCTAAGGCGTGGCTGCGTTTGAATATCATCATTTACTTTCAGCCTTCGTCACTTGCAGCGCTTCTTTTTACTTTCTCGACCTGTAGACGCACTGACCCCTGCGAAAGCCGAGTTTCTAAAATTGTGAACAAAGAATTTGTATTTGTAATTTAAGAAGAAGTGCGAAAATATTTGTCACATCATGCTAATACTGTTTATGTGGCGAAATTAATATTACTAAACAGCTAACACACCACGCACAAGAAAAAGAAAAGTTTCAATGGAACGAGGGATATCAGATTTTAAACAATGAATAATTCACTTACAATTGCATAAGTTTTAAGTTATCCATTATCAGATGGAAACTTCGTTTTCCTTACCTTATCACGAATCGAAACCGGACAAGACAAGGTAATCGGATACTTTAGTAGAACCAGATAGAAGAAAATTATTATTAAGAACAAACCATCCTGCCTTTAAGTGGCTCATGCAGTGCAAGAATTCTGAAAGATAACTGAAAATGCTTACGAGTTCATGAAAAATATGAACAATTAATCTTCTATTTAACAGTCGAGTATATTGAAAACCCTGAGAATATAACATAGACGTGAAAGAATGGTTAAAAATGCATAGTTTGTATGGCAATCAAGGGTCCAGAGGGACGGAGGATATGCGCCAGTACAATGACGGCAGACCAAATATGTCGTGTCCATATTCTTTTTTAATTTTATGCGAATCAATTAAGACATTTTTAATCTAATCTCTTTAGAGAGGTATGCAGAATCCTTAACATTAACAAGACAAAGGCAGCTTTTCATCCTTAATCCGATGGTATGAGGGAACGCATGAATAGAGCTATCAATCGCTATTTAAAAGTTGTCTTGTCAATCAGCATGACTTAAAATAAGCAGACGAGCATCGCCATAAGTTGTAAACTATTTCTTCCTTGTTATTTAGGTGCAAAATTCTTTTTGCGCATTTCTAATTAGCATTAAATTGACTCAAATAGCTCACGCTATATGAAATATCTGGTCGTGTAAGCACACTTAAATACATTAAACTACCTATAGTTGTTGGTAAGGAAAATCTTCATTACATTTTGTATTGCTGGGTTTAAATTGCAATTTCGATTCCATAGGAGCCTTAACTGGTTTACAATCAACCATTTTAAACTTTTTCAGCAATTTATTCACATAGTTTTCTTGATCTAGAGTTATTGTTCCTTCTTTCCAATTCGTTTCAATTCTCATCCCTAAACATTGTTTTGCTTCTCCCAAATATTTTAGTTTGAACTTGGAGCCTAAATCTTGTTTTAGGAACTCTAGTTCCAATAAGTCTTTTGATAAAATGAAAAAATCATCCACGTATAGAGCTATTATTGTTAGCTTGTTTTCTTTACCTTTCATATATATACAACTTTGATCTTTCGTAACCTATCTTATTAAGTACACTTTCAACTTTCTTATTCCAAGACCGATTAGTTTGTTTCAAACCATATATAGCCTTTTTTAACTTGCATACCTTATTTTCATCTACTGCGAAGCCTTCTGGCTGCTCCATATATACTATTTCATCTAAGTCGCCATTCAAAAAAGCTGTAGTTACGTCAATATGTGTTATGGTCAAATCCAATTTGACTGCTAAAGCCATTAACATTCTCAAAGTTGAATGCCTTACAACAGGTGCGAAAGTTTCATCATAGTCCCCTGTCTTTGAGTGAAGCCTCTCGCTACGAGTCTCGCTCTATAACGCACTTGGTTTTTCTGTTGGCATCGTACAATCTGTACCCTTTTGTTGTTTCACTGCATCCTGCTAATATCATTTGTACGGACTTCTTTTCCCATTTGGTTCGCCTTTATTTTGGAATATGAACCATTACAGGGCTCCCTAAGATTCTGAAATTACTTACATCTGGTTTGTGATCATGCCAAACTTCATAAGGAGTTTTTCCTTCTAAACCTGATACTATTGATCTGTTTCGCAAGCAAACCGCTGTATGTACAGCCTCAGCCCAAAATTTGGTTTTTAAGTCTGCATCAAATAATAAGCACCTCGCTTTCTCTATAATAGTTCTATTCATTCGTTCTAATAGACCATTTTGTTCAGGGGTGAAAGGGTTTGTTTTCTGATGTATGATACCATTTCTTTTGAGTAATTTTTCCATTTCATTATTGCAAAACTCACCACCATTGTCTGATCTTATTTATTCATTCTGCAGTCTTTCTGGTTTTCCAATGGATTGGAACTATTTAAATTTGTTAATAACTTCATCCTTTGTCTTCAGAAAATACACAAATGTCATATGACTGTAATCATCCTCAAACAACACAAAATACCTGTAACCTCCCAAGGACGTAATTTGCATTGGACCGCCCACATCACTGTGAATAACTTCCAAGATTCTGTCTGCCCTTGTTCCTTTGTGTTTGAAAGACAGTCTCGCCTGTTTGAGTTTACAGCAAACTACACACTGTTTTTTTCTGACTTTCTTTATATTGAATTCCCTTAACCACTCCACCTTGCAACCTTTTAAGATCTGCATAATTGATATGTCCATATCTGCGATGCCACACGTCACTTGATTTCACACTTAGTCGGACTTTCAATATTTAACTTATAATCACTTTTGTAAATTTCCATAAATGAAATACGATAACACTTTTAAATATTTATTTTGCTGTTCGCGACAATTGTTTCGACACACTGTGTCTTCTTCAGGCGAAGGAATGATACAAGAAATTTTACATTTAAAACTCGCCTGAAGAAGACACAGTGTGTCGAAACAATTGTCGCGAACAGCAAAATAAATAATAATCTCTGTAACATCTTCTTTCTAATTAGTTATTTTTGTAATTCCTTTGAGAATGGTCGTCATTGACCGAAACACGTGTCAGGAAACTGAATATTACAATATGAAACTAAACAAGTGTTTTAATTTGAAATTACCTAATATTATATTTTTGTTTCATCAAGAGTGCAGTGAAGAAAGTATATACCGTATAAAAGGTGTTCAATTTTAATTACTGAAAAATTAATCTACGATTTATTCTGTCATTTTTAGCAATATTCTGGATGATCATTTTGAAAGGAAATCTTAATTATTTGTAACAGTTTGTGTATAATAAAATTATACAGGGTGAGTTTTTTTCGATGTTCTCTATGGGGATCTCGGAAACTATAAGAGATAGAGAAACGGTTAAATGGGGAAAGAAGTGTAGATTTACGAGACGAATAAAATTCCACTTTCAAAGTTTTCAAAAAAGTCAAGGGTAACTAGATATTTTGAAAAAAGTAAAAAGTGTCAATTTTTTCAAATCAATATATCTCGGTTATTATAACAGAAAAAAACTGTAAAGGACAAAGTTTTAGATAATTTTATGCAGATTAATAAAAAATAATCAGAAAATTTTTATCGCCATTATTTTCCGAGATATGACGCAACTTACATTTTTTTAAATGGAAACCATAGTTGGCTGTGACCTCATTCAAAAGGTATTTTTTTTCTCTTTAATCCAATATTGCATACGACATAGTTATTTCTAAAAATGAGTGAGTTATAGTCATTTTAAATTTTATTATAAACAAAAAATGGGTAGCCATGAAAAAGGTGAAAGTAAAACAAATGCAGTTGTTTATAATATTAGCAATATTGTAATTATTAGTTTTACAGAGATAAACCAAAATTAAACAACAGCATAAAGTAATTCTGTAATTATCAATATATCAATAGGAGAGAAATTTTAATATTAAAAAAATATGGTCAAAGAGTCCACTATTAATACTATTATGACATAAATTATATCTTTTTAAAATTGAATTTATGTCTTTTTGGCTATTCTCATGTAAATTGAATTAAATGTTTCAATAACAACTAGTTTATGATCCTCCACAGATTGATATGATTTTTCATATACTTTGTTTTTTTACATAACCCCACAGAAAAAAATCTAAAACGCGCAGATCGGGAGATCTAGGTGGCCCTAGGATTGGTTTATTTCTTCCCACTTATGAGTTAGGAAAAGCATCATTTAAATAATTTGTAAAGCCAACATGTTATGAGGTGGAGCACCGTCATATTGGATTTAATCTTGCTTGTAATGATTACAATTTAAACAATCGAGCATATCTTCAAATGTTTTCTGAAAAAAATTAAAGTAATCAGTTTCACTTAGTGAGCTATCAAAAATATATGGACCGAGAATTATTAATACAAACACACCATGGATTAAATCCAAATTTAATTTGTAATTTTCTCTGTGAAACTTCTCGTGGATTCTTTTAAGTTCATCTATCTTCATTGTGGCGATTAAAAATACCACAATTAGTGAATCGCGATTCATCTCTTCATAATATTTTTGTAAGAAACGTATTATCCTCTTGACAAATGGGTTTATACCACATACAGAAGGCCATTTGATAATTACAAAATTATTATTCTTAAGCTGGTTTTTCATTTTTATTTAACATTGTAGAACTAATAATTACAATATTGCTATTATTATAAACAACTGCAATTGTTTTACTTTAATCTTTTTCATGGCTACCCATTTTTTATTTATAATAAAATTTAAAATGACTATAACTCACTTATTTTTAGAAATAACTATGTCGTATGTCATATTGAATTTAAGAGAAAAAATTACCTTTTGAATGAGGCCATAGCCAACTATGGTTTCCATTTAAAAAAATGTAAGTTTGCGTCATATCTCGGAAAATAATGGCGATAAAAATTTTCTGATTATTTTTTATTAATCTACATAAAATTATCTAAAACTTGGTCCCTTGTAGATTTTTTCTATCTGTTATAATAACCGAGATATATTGATTTTAAAAAATTGACACTTTTTACTTTTTTCAAAATATCTAGTTACCCTTGACTTTTTTGAAAACTTTGAAAGTGGAATTTTATTCGTCTCGTAAATCTACACTTCTCTCCCCATTTAACCGTTTCTCTATCTCTTATAGTTTCAGAGATCCCCATAGAGAACATCGAAAAAAACTCACCCTGTATAAATACATAAATATGAGTATTAGTAAATAAAACCAGCATATTATTTGTTATTTATTTGTATTTTTTTTTAATCTCAACTCATCTTCATATTTTGCTTTATTTAATAATGAAATGGCCTGTTGTTTTTCAAGTGGGCAAATTCCAAACTGACTGTGCAATTCGTTTTGTAATTGTCCTAATTCTTTTAGTACGAGTACGAAGGTTGGCCTCATTCACAGCAGTCCTTTTACTACATTTACCTGAAAAAAAATCGGATTTTATGTATATCTTGTCATAGTTTACTTACTTAATTTGCTCCACAGTTATTTCCACTTCTGCACAATTTGTTGTTAGTAAAAATAGAAATAAATGTTATTAGCTTATGAAAGAGATGTTAGGGAGGGAGGAAAAGTAAATGGATAAGAGGGAGTTACGGGTGAATGTAGGGGAAATGAAGTTGATGAAGGTGGTACTAGAATACATGGAATGATTTTATTTTTTATAGAATGTAGTTATGTAGATTTGATTTTGCATTTATAAATTATGCCAAATAAAGGTTTGTAATACTATTATTAGATTTTTTGGATTTTCTGTAGCTTACAGTAAAATGTTTTTAAAAAATAGATGGTGCATTTTACACCTTAAATTCTATTTAATTATGCATAGGTATATAATTAAATAACAATCAAAAGTGTTCATTAATCAAAATTAATATTATTAGTTTCATACCTTGGTTATTATATGAATGGGAGCAGGATTGCTGCTACGCAGATTATTCTTCCCAACCATTCTGTTTCTCTTGAGAAGTGGCATTTGTTTCCTTGTTTTTTATAACGGAATAACTGTATATTTACAAGCGTTGCAATTAAACTCTTCTCCATTTGCGTATAGTATTTATTTCACTCCAGTTTTGTAACTACTTATGAATTAGCGAAGCAAATTTTCAATTATATCAATAATTCACAATAAAAGAAAGCAATTCTACCATTTTGATTAAAAATAAATATCGATCGTACTTACTTTAATCTTGATGAAATTAAAAGACAATACATATTCCTTGTCCCTTATCACAAAAACAAACTTTGCATTTGTTTTTAACTGACACGGAATATATATAATAATAATAAACTTGATTTAGCACTGTTGCTATATAAAAATATAGATATAAAATTCATATTGACAATTCCGTGACGCCAACGTAAAACCAGGGACATTCAAATGTTACTAAAAAATTACCAAATACAGGATTATTTCTCGGATTCGCCGACTCTACCCGAAGCCGTGACTTGTAGAATTAGTGTTTGGCAATCGACCACGTGGTCGTTCCGCAGTGTTATTTGGATCGCCCCCGTTACTCTAAAGCACCATTAATTGTATCCCAATGGTGAATGGGATACAATTAATGAAAGAGATGAAGATTTGTATTTCTTACTTATTTCGCCAATACCCATTTTCCTAAAAACACAACACTATTATTCATACGCCAATCCATGAATTTACCGTAAACACTTCGTAACGCGCTATGGATTTTTCCGGGAGAAGATCCGCTGCGGTATGTTTTGCTAGTTGTCTAATTTCTGATGGAGTTCCAACAATATCTTCTGTGGAGTCACTTTCACTCATTTTAACAATGAATAAATGAATTATTAATAATAATTAAATCGAAATAACGTTAATGTAATGTGTATTCAACAACGATAATAATAATAATGGTTACGTAATATATTACGTGCTACTTTTTTCTTCATTACGTGCATGTTTCATAATACCATGGTTACTAATCAACAAACGATTGCGCTATTGCCTACTTACTACTATGGGAGTAGAAAAAGTATTTTATCGCCAACGGTCAGTAAAACCATGCATTACCATAGTGATTTCCGGAAGTAAACAAACACTTTATTTAACTGTAAAATTTGCGGCAGGTAAAGTGTCTTTATTGAACTCGTCTGTTACTCGCCTCGTTCGCTTCGCTCACTCGGCTCATAATCTCAGACTCGTTCAATAAAGTATCACTTTACTGACTAGGTACATAAATAACTATTATCGCCAACCGTCAGTAAAACCATGCATTACCATAGTGATTTCCGGAAGTAAACAAACACTTTATTTAACTGTACAATAAAAGTTATTTATGTACCTAGTCAGTAAAGTGATACTTTATTGAACGAGTATGAGATTATGAGCCGAGTGAGCGAAGCGAACGAGGCGAGTAACAGACGAGTTCAATAAAGACACTTTACTGACGTGGTGCATACAAACTTTTATCGCCAACCGTAAACATTTATAATTAAAAATATTAACATATCAAACTTGTCACATTTCCATATGTAAAACGTAAACATATATATCAAATTTGTTTTAAAAAGTTTGCATAAATTACCTTCATTATCAAGTAGATTTCATCCGGTGCACTTGGTAAAAATCTTCCTTTTTGTTTTCTTCCACTATTTTATAATAAATATTTCTCGATTAAATTTTCACTGTTGGAGCTGAGTCGGCGAGACGCACGATTTCTGTCAATGTCATATAGTCATGGCTATGTCGATAAACATTTGCGGCAGGTAAAATACTTTTTCTACTCCCCTAGTAGTAAGTAGGCAATAACGCAATCGTTTGTTAATTAGTAACCATGGCATTATGATACATGCACGTAATGAAGAAAAAACTAGCACGTAATATATTACGTAACCATTATTATTACAAAACTCCAATCAAGTAGAATAGACAAATGAATTTGACATTATTCATTGTTAAAATGAGTGAAAGTGACTCCACAGAAGAAATTGTTGGAACTCCACCAGAAATTAGGCAAACAGCAGAACATACCGCAGCGGATCTTCTCCCGGAAAAATCCAAATCGCGTTACGAAGTGGTTTACGCTAAATTCATGGCGTATGAATAATAGTGTTCAGTCTTATTCGGAAAATGTGTTATTAGCCTATTTTTGCGAAATAAGTAAGAAATACAAACCTTCATCTCTTTGTATGTATTCGATGCTGCGAAGCGTTTTAATAGTGAAACATAACCTCAATATTGCAAAGTATTCCAAATTATACTGAATGGGAGTAGAAAAAGTATAGTACACAACTTGAGGTGTAAGTCACTTACGTACTCGTGGAATTACTGCACTCGCCTGACGGCTCGTGCGCTACTTTTTCCACTCGTACGTAATATATGACTTACAACTCTCGTTATGTAATATACTATTATCGCCAACCGTCAGTAAAACCATGCATTACCATAGTGATTTCCGGAAGTAAACAAACACTTTATTTAACTGTAAAATTTGCGGCAGGTAAAGTACTTTACCAGCCGCAAAACTGTACAATAAAGTATTTTACCTGCCGCAAATGTTTATCGACATAGCCATGACTATATGACATTAATCAAAAATCGCGCGTCTCGCTGTCTTGGCTCCAATAGTGAAAATTTAATCGAGAATTATTTATTAAAAAATAGTACATGCCGCGGCGCCGCCTGAAATTCAAAGGGAGTCATTGGAGATGTCTTTCAAAATTCTTTCTTTAATTATAAATAAAATGTATTAAAATCCTTTAGTTCGTTGTAAAAAATTAAATAATAAATCATTATTTAATTATAAATGTTTACGTTTGGCGATAAAAGCTTGAATGCACCACGGCAGTAAAGTGTCTTTATTGAACTCGCCTGTTACTCGCCTCGTACGCTTCGCTCACTCGGCTCATAATCTCAGACTCGTTCAATAAATTATCACTTTACTGACTAGGTACATAAATAACTATTATCGCCAACCGTCAGTAAAACCATGCATTACCATAGTGATTTCCGGAAGTAAACAAACACTTTATTTAACTGTAATAATTGTACAGATAAGGTATTTTACTTGCCGCAAATGTTTTTCGACATAGCCATGACTATATGACATTAATAAAAAATCGCGCGTCTCGCTGTCTTGGCTCCAATAGTGAAAATTTAATCGAGAATTATTTATTAAAAAATAGTACATGCCGCGGCGTCGCCTGAAATTCAGAGGGAGTCATTGGAGATGTCTTTCAAAATTCTTTCTTTAATTATAAATAAAATGTATTAAAATCCTTTAGTTCGTTGTAGAAAATTAAATAATAAATTATTATTTAATTATAAATGTTTACGGTTGGCGATAAAAGGTTGTATCGTTGATTGAAATATTGTACAATATTTCAATCAACGGTTGTATGCACCACGTCAGTAAAGTGTCTTTATTGAACTCGTCTGTTACTCGCCTCGTTCGCTTCGCTCACTCGGCTCATAATCTCAGACTCGTTCAATAAAGTATCACTTTACTGACTAGGTACATAAATAACTATTACCCGCCGCAAATGTTTATCGACATAGCCATGACTATATGACATTGACAGAAATCGTGCGTCTCGCTGTCTCAGCTCCAACAGTGAACATTTAATCGAGAATGATTTATTAAAAATAATGGAAGAAAACAAAAAGGAAGATTTTTACCAAGTGCACCGAATGAAATATACTTGATGATGAAGGTAATTTGTGCAAACTTTTCAAAACAAATTTGTCATGAATGTTTACATTTGTTTATTTTGTCATAATAAAATGTTATAAGTTTGATATGTTAATATTTTTTAATTGTAAATGTTTACGGTTGGCGATAAAAGTTTGTATGCACTACGTCAGTAAAGTGTCTTTATTGAACTCGCCTGTTATAGTGTATTCGTATATACTCGTATATTCGCCTCGTTCGCTTCGCTCACTCGGCTAATAATCTCAGACTCGTTCAATAAAGATTCACTTTACTGACTAGGTACATAAATAACTATTAAACAATCAATAGGACGAATATTAAATTATATAAATAATTTACCTGTTCTTAATTTCCTTTGATTATATTTGTTATTGCCAAGGACACTATTTATTGTGGAGAGTATAAAACGGCGTTGTTTTTCTAAATGTACATTGTTGTTTCTAATATTTATTTATTACAAATATAATTGCGAATTTACCTCGTATGTATGAATTAAGTTTTCCTGCATGACTGCCATAACAATAATGTGCACTTCAATTATTTTGCAACCTTATTTGAATCACATATTAATCACTGTTACAAAAATGGAACGTTGATTCTATACGCGTTTGCCCTAGTAATTGACTTCTATTATTGGCAAAGTTAATAAATCAACTAAAATGGAAATGGTAAGTAAACAAAATGGTGCACAGCAGCAGTGTAATGTGTGGTATAATTACGTGCGTAATGGACAAAACATAAGAAAGTGAGATTTAACATAACTTACAGATCGCTTTCGCCATCTATCAACGTTGCCCAGAACTGTTAAATACTAAACGTGACTCAGTGATATTGTTGATTAAAATATTGTAATATACAATATTTTAATCAACGCTTTAACCTTAAGCTTTTATTCTTTATTAGAGAAGATGAAATAAAATATATATATATATATTTAGTTCGTTGTAGAAAATTAACTAATAATTTAAAAATACGTAACATTTCGTGAAATTGTTGTAGATTCACGAAGCTGAAAAGTTTATAAATAATTAATTAAATTAAAATTATGGGTAATAAATTTTTTTTTAATTTAAACAAATTGCTTTTCTTGTTTTCTACGTTTTTGTATTATCAAAAAATAATGTTTAATCAACCAAATATTTTCTATTTTGTTCAATCATTTGTCATCGATTTTGCAACTTTATGATTTCGTCTTTCGAATCTTTGGTCCTTTTCAGCAAAAAACTGAGCCAAGTGAGATTTAAGGCCTTCTTCATATGAAGGCAACGGTTACATCTCCACCTCCGTCCTCGAGATCCTCACGGAATTAAACAAGGTCACCAACGAGGAATTGGACATAATAATCGCTGAAATTGATTCCGACTACTCAGACAATGGAAACTTCACAATTTTTTTTGAGCTTGACCAGCTTTCTTTCCTTTACGTCAATAAAAAAATAAAATATGCCGAAAATGTTCGTTTATCCCTCCATTTTAAAAATGTCTTACAACTAACAGGAACAAAGGAAAAATAATCGTTAATGTGACTGTACAATATCTAGCACTAGCACAGGTCATTCATAAAAATAAAGCAAGGCATATGAGCGATTACCGAAATTACTTAGTTGCCAACCCAATAACTGTAGCGTAAAAAAAATAGAGGGAAAGATTTTTTTTAATTAGTAAATCATCAAGCAAAGTTATGTATAAAAAATTTGAAAAAAAACAAAACACTTTTATTAAAATCTATACCTTCCAACAATCAGAAAATATTCCTAATTTCATTTTCCTTGTATTTATTTAAGGAATATTCAACACCCTGCAACTCTGGGTCGATCAAACTTAATGTTGCACCTACCAGATGTAATGAACCTGTTACAAGCAAATCGTATTTATCACATTTAAGTATTTTAATAGCCTCTGCTATTGTAGGTTTTAAAATCACTTTCTGCTGGAGATTCCTCTCCTTGTTTAATTCCTTCCACGACTTCTTGTGTTGAGAACATCTCATCAGCTGTGCAGTTTCCGGAAAGTTAAAATTCATGGTATCTAAAACATATCATAGTTAAATTGATTTGATTGATTACATATAATTATCAATTGTATAATAAAACATTTTCCATGTAATTTTAAGAATCAAGAAATTCGATAAACAAATCTTTATATTTAACATGCATGTTATTTAAACAAATTATTATAAATAGATATGAATACTATGTACAAGTTATTCCTTAACACAATAAAACACAATTATCTATAATTTATTCCATTATCTACTTAACAATAATACATTCAAAGTTGGTGTATTTAATTAAGAACCAATCCATTAAAATCATACCTGCGGATTTATTTAAAATTGCAGTGTTTGGCACAAAAAATACTACATCAAAATCATATTCATTTAGAATAGTGAGTTGGCTCTCTGAATTTCTGTCACCTGTATTGTTGAACATAAGTGCTTTTTTGTTGATTGAATTTCTGGTCATTTCTCGGAACCAATTCAAACACAGTTTTAGGCTTTCATCTGTGTGTGCACCATCGAGGTAATAATCTATTTTATTGGTGTGAAATACTTGATACCTCCCAGGCCAGTTGGTGTTACGGAGGCCTTCTTTTATTTTCTCAATCGACACATTCATCCCTGAGATAAAAAGATAAAGATAAATACTAAGATAGAAAATAAATAACAAAACACACTATAAATGTCTTGCTATTTAAGTGCAAAAAAAGTATAAAAAATGCGCTATAATTTCATATCTGTTTAAGATAAATAATAATATATAATATTTTTAAAAATCTAATGTTATAGTGTGGTAGATCAAATGGAAAACTCGAGTGATATCGATTGTTACAAACAATGGGCACATTAAATAAAAAATTAATTCAAAAAATGTTATAATGTTTGTCTGTTTTGATTAACAAATATAATACATAATTATAGCTAATAATCAAATTTACAAGTTTTAAAAAATAGGTTCTTTTAGCTTTTTTCTAAAATTCATAATCAATCGAAATTATTTTAAGATCTTAGCCACGAAATACTTTTTTGATATTTATTTAAATGTAGAAAATATTACAAAATTATTCAAATAAAAATTTAAGCAAAACAAAAAACTAAATAGATAAACTTTATAAACAATTGTTGTTTAGTTAATGATTTAAAAAATCTAATGTCCAAAGTGTTCTCTAATTGGGTGTATACACCACCGACAATTATGGCAAATTCTCAATATTGTCAATGTTGCAATAATAATGTGAAAACATTGAATTATTGTTTTATTTTTAATAGTTAATCTGTATGTCCAAAGAAGTTGTATGACAGTTATTTTTGTTTAATTAGTTTTATGCTACCTACCATTCCTTTCCAACCAAGTACTTGCTAATTTTACAGCTATAGAAGCATTCATACTGAGTACATCATGCGGCGAGCGCACACATTCTCGTATGTATTGATTCTCTTCAACAATTTCTAATTCACACTGAAATTATAATACATAAATTGATATATACACTTTCAATAGTCGTTTTCGCACCTGCTTTTCTATACTTCTTTCCTTCAGTACGTTCATTGCTTCAGGTAACTGCGGTGCCGTGAATACTTTTGCCCCTTTCTTCATAATACCGGATTTATGCCAAGCAATGTTTTTCAGGGTATTCCCTAATAAAGAAGTGTGATCCATTCCAAGTGAAGTAATTGCTGCTATAGGTACGACTCTAGAAATATGTAGTATTTAAAGCATAATTGAAATATCAGTTTTGATTTAAAAATAAAAAAGATTAAAATCTGTTAGTGGGTATAATGAGTATTTCAAAATAATTTCCACTTGCAACTATTGTTCTACTACTTTTTTTTAACAAAGCTAAATAAATATTCTGTATTCTATTATTATAGATATAAATAGATTATTAAAAATTTAGGATTTATGAAAAGAACAACATAGGAAGGGGTAGAGGTCGTTCGTGGGGTTAAAAAGAAGAAAGGCTGGGTCCGATGGATATGTGGAAGGAAATAGGAAGTGAGGGTAAGAAAAGGTTCAGGGAGATTTTGAACCAGATATGGAGAGAGGAGGAGGAGATCCCGGGATCGTGGAAGGTGGTGGCAATATTCCCTATACACAAGGGGAGTGATGATGATATACGCCGGATATAATGTAGGGATAACGATAGTGAATAACAGGCTGGAGGAGCAGAAGATATTTGAAGAGTTGGAAATACGAAGTGGATGAGATTTAAGAATAAAGGGGGACAATGTATGAAAGGGTATGTTTGTCAGATGAAAGGGTAGGTTTGATGTGGAGAGATGGATGTATAAGAAGGCGAAGGAGGTGAAGAGGCAAGAAAGTGAAGGATATATGGAGAAAAGTGGATATAATGAGTGATGTTGGGAGTGGCTGGTGCATGGGAGGAGGCCAAGATACCAGGAGGAAACCCATTTGGAAAGTGAGGAAATAGTGACTTTAGCAAGGGCGAGATGCGGACAGAGGAGAGAGGGAGAAAGAAATAGATGTGCGAGGGATACGGAGAATGCGTGTTGTGTAAGGACGGAAGGATATGTGAAGTCATCTGGCAGAGGAATGCAAGGGAAGAAAAGGATTGAGTGAGACGGAGCCAGTATAAAAGTGTTGACGAGGCGTGTGCGGAAAAGAGGAAAGAGAAGGGATGATGGATAACAGAATTGCAGAGTTATAGAATGAAATTATGTATGTAATATAGAGAATATGCCAATTAAAGGTTTTTTTATATATTAATATACAAAAATTTCATTTAATTACACATTACCTTAAAAAATTTGTAGAATCATATTCTCCACCAATGCCTACTTCCAATATAGCGACGTCCACTTTTTCCGCCAAAAATATCTTCAGAGCCACTAGCACTGTCATTTCAAAATAGATGGGCATCTGTTCGGCCATACTTATTAGCAAATTGTTGTACACTTCCCAGAAATGAGTAGAAAATATGTTCTTCTTTACAGGAGTACCATTGATTTTTATACGTTCTACCACATTTACTAAATGAGGGGAAGAAAAGAAACCAGTTTTGATACCATGGTGTCTCAAGATACTTTCGCAATAAGCGCATGTAGATCCTTTTCCCTTCGTTCCAGTTACATGTATAACTGATAGTTTATCCAAAGACTCGAAGTTCATTCCAGATCTAGGTAAAATTAAAATATTAATTGTGTTTACTTAATTGACCAAGAATAAAGAAGACTGAAAGTAAAGAAAAATAGTGTTTTTATTTAATCAGTATATGCTTACAAGAGTTAGTATACTTTTTCGTAGGCTTTATTATTATTATTTTTTTTTTATATATATTGATCATACTTGAAACTCAATGATTAGAAAGTGTCCTATAAAATTCATTGTTGAAATAGCTATTATAGTTTCCAATGAAGGGTGCTCTTCTAATACAAGTTGTGTTATTTACATTTAGCTTATGTTATACTTTTTGTTTTCTAGTTATATTTTTAGATAAGTAGTGATTAATTTTTAATAAATGTCATTTCAATTATGACAACTTACATCTCCAAACGACGGTTTTAAATTTTGACATTTTTTATTTTATTTTTGTCTTGACGGTTATACTTATCTTCACAAAACGCAGATACTATTCAACTTTTGACAATCATTAATTTAATTCTTATCAGATAATTTATATCTACAAATAGCTAATTTTCATAGTTGATACCTTTAACAATTGATTTTTCATGTATTAGTTTAGTTGAAATTATTTTCTTTAACCGTTATTTAACTGTTGTTACATGTTTAGTAATTATTTTATGTCGTCAAATTAACTATGACAGTCAACATTCTGTAGTATGTATATATTTAAATGTCACAGTTTTGATAAGTGATACTTCATTTTTTATAACTTCTATTAGATTTTTTACTTTCCCTATATACGAAGTATATATAGGGGAAGTATGTGAATTTAATTTTTTTGCGGAAATATCCGTTTTGAGGTCCCCTGAGTTCATTAAACTAATTTCTGGAAAAAATTAGAAATATTTTTGAAACATAGCGACGGTAATTATGCACCACTTTGCTCTTAGATTTTTTTCGATAGCTCTTATCGTAAGGGAGCTATGGTCCGAGGCGTCTTAAGTGCCACACCCGGTATATTTAGCACTTAGTTTATATATTAACTTAAGTTTTTGATTTTTCTTTCGGCTTATGCCCTTATCAATGTACTATTACATAAAAGGACTAATTTCTAATATTGTTAATTTGATTTATTTTAAGACTTTATGTATGTACACTTGTTTTACTTCATTTTGATAGGTGTCATTTTATATCAAAAAATTAACTTATATTCAAAACATCTAACTTTTATGTATCACGAGTAGTAGTAGTAGTAGTGTTAGGCTATCGACCACGTGGTCCTTCCGCCATGTGTGATTTGTGTATTTGTGTGTGTGTAAATGAACTTGTTACTTTAAAGGATCGCCGCCGTCACTCTAAAGCACCAATAATTGTATCCCAATGGTGAATGGTACCGGTCACCCATCCAACTGCTGACCCGAACTAGTATCACGAATTATTCACTTTTTGTTGTGCCTAGTTTCCATCCTATTCGGATATCATCAAACGAATACAATAATTACAATTACAATTCGGTTTTTATATATTAGGGTGGAGCAGGCAAACGTATTAAATATTGGCGAGTATATTAAATCTGTTGGGGTTTTCCGGATTAGATTTGTTTTTATGTATCTCCAATAAGCCCAGGTAGTCTCTTTTTTCGACGAATTGCATTATTTCCATCGGATTTGCATCTGGAATGTGGTTATTATGAAGCATGTGGTTCGCATACATTGAATTCTATTTTTTTATTATTATATTATATTCATATACGAGTTGAAAAGTTCTTTAAGGTGAACTGTCAAAATAACAACTAACAACTGGACTGGCTATTAAACGGAAGAACATGAGCCCCATTTATAAACCCCTAATTTTTTCTTTATTTTTTGTTTGGAATTAAATATCAGAGTGTTTAATTTATTCATGGAAAACCTCATCAAAACAATCTCAACTATGAACTGCAGGGGCATTTATAATTACCATAAAGGTGTAATTATAAATGCTCTGACCTTCTTTCTTGAATTGATGGAATTTGCTGAGTTTCAATCCAAAATAACTTAATTGTCGGAAAATGAAGCCTACTTCATATGGATCTAAACATTTTTCCCATCATCATTATATTGTTTACAGATCTTATGGTATAGATTTGTTAATATTGTCTCCAGGAGTCATTTAATAGTCACAAGCATGAAAAAACAGCATAATATTTAATTGTCTGAATCTTGTTCCTACTGTAATGGGTTTCAGGCTTTGAGAGCTACATCCACAATATCTGCTTTTAAGCTCCTTGATTCCTGTTTAGTAACGTTATTAAGTTAGCGTAAATCAACACAAAAACCGGACTATTAGATAGCTCTATATTGCCCTTGTTCTTCATTTCGTGCATAGTATAGCAGATTCTTATGTTGCAGTTTTTAAAATTCATATTGTTGGTCAAATATTTTGTGGTTTTGATAAAACATCAGGTCCAATTTTCCACCATATCTTACTTTACCTAATCTGAATTTTCCTTGAAAAATTTTCAAGATGATTGATAAAGCATCTCTACCAATATTGAACGAAATCTAGGACTTCCAGCTACACTTTTAATCAGACACTATCATACCCGTATATATATTTTTCTTCAGAATTTTTATTACATTTTTCACATAGCTGAGATCAATATAGCATTTAAAAATGTTTAATTTTATACACAGACTTATGACAAATAACTTTAATAAATTTATGTGATCTATTAAGTACAATAATTATTGACTGTAAAAGTATTTATTGCAAATGTTAACTTATACATCAATAACATATACATTTATCAACTTGATATGTCAAGTTGATCCAATTACTCTTAAAGACAAACATCATAAAATTTTATAGGTAATTAGTGATCTACCCGCAAGTAGATAATTTCATTTCTATTTAAAAATATCAGATTTAACTATGCCAGGTGTTTGTTAAATAATTCAGTCCAACTCCATAACTCTGTTAGTTATTAACCGATTGGAATAAAAAACAAATTCATTGGCCGTTTAAATACTATGAAATGACATTAATTATATATTTTTTCAGAATTAACTTCATTAGTGCTAAGTCAACTTTAAATTTTTAAATTGATGATTATACTTTTCTTATTTTATTATACTAGACATTATTTTTCTGAATCCAATGATGCCCAATATGTTGATTTAAATTTAATATTAATGTTAGAAAAAATAATAATAAATCTTATTTTCCAATAAATGTAGTTTGCCTTGAAAAAAACTCGTAACAAACAAATGTCATTTGTTGTAAAGTAATGACAACCATTTGTTATTAGTCTGTGTTTCTGATATAATCATGAAAAATAGTGAGTTAATGGACATGTTCATATCATTCTGTACCGGTTATGCTAAGATAATAGAATAAGATAGATATTAATTGCTATACAGTTCTTAGTACCAAAATGTATGAGTCATAGTTCTTATTCAGGTATTGATTGGATAAAGGATTAATTTTGTAAGTCATTCTCATTAAGTAATAATTGGATCTGTTTTTTTATACAATTCTACTTTCTGATCAATTAAAATTAGACAAGTTAATGTCACATAATCCATATTATTATTATTATATAAAAATAAAGTTTAGTTTTATAATTATCTCTGTATGTTGAATTAGAACATGAAACAAGTATTCACCTACATTTCAGGGAAAACAAAAAGTGTTGTGCAATAAATCAACACGCTTCCCTTATCACCACAGGTAATTAAATAAAGGTGTAAAATATACAACAAACAAAGTATTTATTTACCTTATCAAAAACTCACTCATCTCTGGTCTATTAACACGGTTAGCCTGTGCATGGGATCGCACATTTTTCAAGTAAGCCGCATTGCTTTGCAGAGAATTGAGTGCTTCAATCGTGGCCTAAAAAGAAAATTTAAAAGCAATAAGGAAGTAAAAAAAAATAGGTAAAATATAACCTCATACGTGTAAGTAGTAATTGTTTTTATGTTTCCATTTTTTCTGGAATTAGAAAATAATGATTTTTCCATTTGTTGCATGATTCTGAAACTGTGTCTGAATGACATGGAGCAAGAACTTCTTTTAAAGGAATGCTATTGTGTTGTGGTTAAGAAATGAAAATTCTTAGTTGTATTAACGTCATTGACCATAATTAGTTTTTTTTTATTCATAACGATGTTTGCTTGTAATTGGGTGAACCCGAAACTCACGGTCATTACATTGGGCGGTGTACATTTGAAAACACGCTTATTTAGTTTTTGAAATTAGATATTTGTAAATATTAACTTTCATTATATTAATGGTATTATTATGTTTTATATTTTTGTTATATACTATTATATACTAAAATAATGTAGTAAAACACAAACTACTACCTATTATTTTAGTGTACTGTGGTAGTAAAACGAATAACTAGTGCCCTCGCTTAGTTGGTATTGAAACTAATTTGTAGGTTAGCAGAGGTTAACATAAACTGTATACTTATAAGTAAATGGAGCCAATTTTGAATTGTACATCTTGCAATAGATGGAGCCAGTTGTTATCATTACGATTAAAAATTTAAATTCCACATTAAGAAATTATGTGGTAAAACAAAGTTAAAGTGTTTTAATTATCTTATTAAAATGTACCACCAAGTTAACGCCGACATCATTCAAGAATTTAAATTCCTTTTGCTTCGACAATTCGGCCACAACCGTATGCGTCCACTACCGACGTTTCATTATTTTTAATTATTTTATACATGTTTTCAAATGAATCGTTTGAAAATAGATATAAAATAATTACGGAACAAATTTAACAATTATAATTTTATGAACTTATCTTAATATTTGTACAAGAAATAAATTAAATATTCAGAATTCAAAAGTTTTACTCTAAAATTTAGTATTAATTGAAAACTTCCTATACCATTTTGGGCCTGTAAAATAAATCTTAGAATTACAACCACTATAGAAATGTATAGCGGTTACATGAAGAAAACCACCAAGTTTCACATTTTCATGTTGATTTTTCCTAGTTATTATTAGTATCTTATTTAAGAAAAATACATTCCAAAGTTTTTGTTTATTGTATTATAGACGTAAATGAATTTTATGATAAATCATTGACAGTATTTACACGACCTAAATTCAAGATGGTGTTTATGTGCATGATTCAATAAATAAAAACCCAACAAAATAACTTATTCTTCCTTCGTGAATTTGATTCATAAGCAAATATACTCAACTAAAAGTTAATGTGTACACTTATGTTTTATCTGCGACTGTACTTCATTTAATTATAATTTTAATTTCAGGTGGTAACCCTAAATCGCAATCAACGTGAAGTTCGTGCATTCGTGTAAAGTCGTGAGATTTAAATGTCCGCAATCGTTTCCGTTAGTGGGGGAAAGGGCTGCTGTGGAAGTGGACGCCAAGCGTTAATTTAACGCATATTGTTTACATTCAAAATTTCACTACTTCCTCCCGCATCTACCAGTTAAGTGTACAGTGTATGTGATAGAGGGTGCCTGGAATTGTTCATCCCTTATACGAATTGCACGTAGGTTAATTAAGAGGCGTCACTGTCATTTAATGCAGAGTCAGAAAAAATCGTGACTTTTGAACTCCTTACTATCAAGACTTTATTTACAATTAGTGGCCTCAATAAATGCATATCTAACGTGAACGCACTAGCTAACACTGCAAGCAAAATATGACGAGTACCGATGTCAACGATAGAATTCTCCAGCAAAGTAAACCGATGGTGGTGAGGAAGTTGTTTAGACCAGGTGGGTTCGGGGAACCTGGTGATGTAGTGAACTACGACAGGTACATACCACAGAGAGCCAAGAACAATTGGTTGACAGATTTTGCGACAATACCGGATTCTGTAAGGAGCACACCAGCTGGTAAAAAAACAAGGGACACAGCGGATTCACCTAGAGACACATCTGCTTATAACTGTTTGCTGAGGAACGAATTGCTCGGGGAAAATATTGAGGATATTAAGACGCAGTGTGATGAACGTCAGGCTTTAACTCCAGTTAAAAATAAGAATTTGTTTAAATATGGAACACCAAGGGTAAGTTTTTCCTTAATATATATAAAGTTATAAATAATTAAATACTGACAAAATTTTGCCCTACACTGAATGGATATTTAAAAATAATTTGTTTCATAACTAGATAATTACATATTTAATTAATTGCATCTTTTTGTTTGTTAAATTTTTTAAATAATTTTAAATAATTAATAATAAAGTAATTATTTTATTTCTTATGGATAATTTAAAACAAACATTTTTTTAAATTATATTAAAAAAGAGAGATATTAGAAGACAATTTGTAAATAAAAACCAATTCTATTAATAAGCTCTTACAATCTGCCAATAAGCATTTTTAATAAAGACTAAAAATTCTTTATTTTAGTTTATTAAAGAACCAGTTTATTAAAATAGTATGTATGTGTTCTTGAGTTTTGTGAAGATTATATTAATAATAAAAAAGCGGTCAAATTCCTTTCTTTACTGTTTTTATTTAGGCACTAAATGCACATTTCGGACACTATGTGTCCATTATCAATAGTTGATTATTAAAGTAGTTTAAAAGGTAGTTTATTAATAATATGTTTAACAATTTATTAATAATAAAGTGTGTTTAAGAAAAATACACTTACACTGCATTATTAATAAATTGTTCTTTCTTATTCTTATTATTATTATTTCTTAAAAAATAAATAGTTTTTAATATCATTGATTTAATAAGATAAATAGTATGTTAAAATGATAAAAAAACATTTATCAATTAAACTTGATAAAAGAAGAGTATAAGGTTACTTTTTTAAATGCAACACTACAGCCCTTTTAAGCAACATTACAATGTTATATACACCCAAAAGAATTGCATTAAAATTAATGAATCAATTTAATTTTAAATATTATTTTATGTACTAAAAATAATAGTATAAAGTGTTAATTTAGTAGATGAGATAATATAATATTTTATTTCTGTTGAGATACGGTGAGAATATATTGCATTCTTATTACATTTAAAAAGCTAAAGATACTAATGATTACAATTAAAATTATATTTTATATTTCTAACTGAAACAATTTGTTTATTTATTTAATAAAGATCATGATGGTATTATGTGCAAAAAATATTTTTTATGGTATAATAAACTAGTCTAAATACAATATTTCTGAATGTTTATTTTTCTATTTCAAATACTACTAAAAATATTTTCATGTGAAGAAACCACATGTAATGAAACATATGTGATATTAAAAATAATCCAAATTTGTGAATTTTAAGGTATATCTTTTTATGAATTATATTTGAAATATTCATAGAGTATATTTAAAACTTTCTTAACTTTAAACTTTCCTTAAAATATAGATTATACAGGGTGTCCCGTTAATGTGGGGAAATGGCTGGACCATAGATTCCTGGGGTCAAAATATCATGATTTAACACAACATATCTATATTTGTCTTTAAAGTATCAAAAAATATTATTTCTTTTGTTTATAACAATTGAACGCGATTTATTCGATTTGATTGAAATTTGTTATTAATAACTTATATTACATCATTTAAGATATTGTGGTCATTAGTGATTGACAGGAAGTATAGAAGATAGTACCACCACTTAAAAATAAAAAAAAATACTGGCGCATCCACTAAAAAAACACTACATTCAATTTAAAAACTTTTTTTCACGTAATAATATTTGATATCTTGACACTCGGTAATTATTATTATACATAATTTATATTTTGTATGCAAAAACGGCCACTAAAAACATATATTTTCGATTCGAAAACTAGATTTTGTTTTTTACTAGATTAAAATAATATATTAATTTTTTTGTGAGAAAACGGTAAAAGAAATGAAATATTATTAACAGACAAACATATTTTTAAATTTAATGATGGTCTTTCAAGTAGTATTTTTTAAGTTTTATTTGATGCACCAATAAAATATATTTTAGTTTTTAAGTGGCTGTATGACTGTTTTTTCTACTACTAATCCATAATAACTTAAATGATGTATTATATTATGGTAGTTATTAGTAATAAATTTCATTCAAATTGAATAAGGTGTTCAATTTATTTTGTATTAATATGTAAAATGATTTTTGGCATGATGTCTAAATATTTTATTTTGGATATAATAACAATATTTAATAAAAATAGCTACAAAAAAATGACGCAAGGAATTTTTGATATTTATATTTAAATAAATTAATAAAACTATTAAAATACTTTTGAATTACAATCAATAAATTCAATAATAATAAATTTATTAATAATTTAATAATATTACAAATATTTAATTTATAAAGTGAAACAAAATAGCAATTCGGGCAAAAAAATAGGTGAATGAAATCCTTCAAGTATGATCCATTCCAATAAGCAGCTCTTGAACTACAGACGAAATTCTTTTTTATCATAATAAACTTTGTGGTCAAATGTTTGTGTAATATTGTAGAGTTTTGTTTTAATTTATTTTTATTATTAGTTATATGGTTTAATCATTATTATCTACTAGAATTACTAAATAAATGTTGATTATGTTAATTGAATATCAGCGGCATTCACATAATACTACAAATACATTTTCACAATTAATTTCTTTTTCTAGATTGCACATTATTAATAGCTTAGAAGGGATCTTATTGCGACTATAGTTTATATTTTGATGAGATCAAAACTATAGTTATTAAAGCTGTAAAAACCTTTATTTCCACTTGTATTTATACCAGATATATGTTTAAGATAAATAATACATAGTTTTAAGTGCTTTAATACAATAAAGAACAGAAACATTTTGTTGCTTTAGACATAAAAATATATCTTTATATATGTGTATTAAATATTCTTAAACTAATTTTTCATAAATGATTTAAATTTACATTAAAAAAAATTGATTTTTCCAGAAATTAGTGGAATTGTCTCAGGGGACCTAAAAACCGATATTTCCATTAAAAAAATTTAAAAAAATCAATACTTTCCCTATATTCCATGTAAGAAAAGGAAAAGTAAAAAATATATTTATTATATCAATACATTTTCGATCATAAACAGTTAGGGTACCGTTGAATTCGCACTAGCTCAAAGCTGGAATGGAATTCGCATTTGTGCCCCCTCGATGGCCCGGCCTTACTCGGTCTATGTCCGTCCTATTGTAACCATTTTAATAACTCCACGAGTCAAGACATGAACCCTCGTTGAATAATTCATAGGAACATACGCATGAATTGATGAGTTGGATTGTCATCTCTATATAAATTACATTAAGTGATGTAAATTTAATCTAATTGTCATTGCGTTAGCTTCATCACATAAGAAAAAGAATGACAATCTAATACACAGTTTACAAGTCGATGTACTCTCATGCTCTTAATAAATTGAAAAATATTTCTTTCCTAAAATTTATTCATAATCTACTTCTGTAAATTTTAACATACTTACAAATTTAAATGCTAAAGCGATATTATGCAGATAATAAAAGCAATAATAATTTAATAGAGATTTTCTACAATGAAGTCAAAACTTATCATATTCAACTAATAAGAAAAGTTTTCAGTAATAAATCTGTTATCAACTAGATGCCATTAATTTTGCTTTATTATTATTTTTTTCTATTGTATTGTTAGCTACTAAACTTTTATTGATACCTTTGCTGATATTTTTAAATTTTCTTTACAGTTAACAATTGTATATCACTAAGTCTATCTAGAGTACGATAATTTCAACTAAAATCTTTCTATAAAATAAAAACAAAACATTTGCATTTAATAGCCCAAAATTCTTTTTAACACTATTTTCCTACGGAAATAAAAATAACAGATAGAAATTATTTTTTCATTTTCCCTACATATTATTTTTTATAGTTTTTACTGCATTAAGAATAATAAACTGTTTTTTGATCTTGTTCATGTCGTTGTGTTTATCGCATTTTAAAGGTATTACTATCTGATTTTTAATTTCTATATGTATTCTATTTTTCCTACTTATAACAAATTTAAGTACATATTTTAATTTCAACATTAAAATCAACTTGTCAAAATTCACTTCTTATAAACATATTTCGAAAAGTACAAGATCAACATGAAACTTAATTGAATTAGTTAATTTCGCCCATATATGATATATGTGAATACATTAAAAAACTATTCCATAAGTGCACTCGTAATATCGTCGTAATGATAATTAGGTTCTTCCTTTATAGCAACTAAATGCGAGCCAATTTCCCATGTTTTATCTACGGATAACGATGTGCTCATTATGTTTCCATTCACATTATCCACCCAACCCTTTTTCCATTCAAATATACCCTTTTGTCCTCTTAATCATTAAATTATATTTTTATCTTAATTATCGTGGCTTTTGTTTATCATTAAGTTAAACATTATACGAAATGCAAATATTCCGCATCTTTATCTGATAATTTAATAAAATTGTTTATTCATAAAGACGTTAAGGAAAACAGTGTCACGTTTGTCAGACTTCATAAATGCAATGTAAATTACAACCTTTATATGAGTTGTAATTTAAAATTTTTGTGACTATCAAATTTGCCATTAAGAAACCTAAATAAAGTTACAAAATTAAGGTTATACAGACAACATGGTCGTGATATTTTTTTAACTATTAATTAACCATTTTAATCGGCATTACAGCAGTGACTCAAGTCTATATTCCAGCTTAAATTCAGTAATTGTGTAAAGCAAACGTAATCGTGTAATTATTTATTTAAGCAGTAAAAATGCAATTTGGTAATGATATTTATTTAATATTGTTTTCATACATGTAAATTATTTTCTTTGCCTATCTTCTATAAATAAAAACAACACAGGAAACTATTATCTTAATATTTATTCATTATGAACGTTTACATAAAACAAAAATATTACATCCCTAATAATGATAAATCGGTTCGTAATTATCTCTTAATGACCTTTTTAAGTCATCACCCAAATTATGCCCCATTAAGGTGTCGTCGCTGTGCCTCCTAGTCGCGTTCCGTTTAAATAAGCGAACGTCGACTAGCTTGCAAACTGTTTATCAGATATATGTTAATGACTATCTAATAAGCAATAATTAGTACGTTAAAAGAGGACGGGCTAATTACTCTCAAATCCGTATTGACAGAACTACACAAACAAATTCTAAATTGAGGTATTGCTTAGTAATGCATGCTTTAAAAAATTCTAAGAGCTTATAATTATTATTTTTTTATTAATTGTAGTTTCAGTATTTCTATCTGAAAATAACGGCTGAAATAGTGCTTTTCTGGTCATAGCTGCGCCAATTAGTGAAAAAAATGTAGGTTATTCTTAATTATTTGCTCAATTTTGAATTCTTTATATTTACTTGTTATATAAATTTCATTTAGCTCCTATAGTAAATTAGCAATAAGCAAAAATTCAAAATTTTAAATTAAGAACAAAAAAATGTTTCAATAAAAATGTTTCAGTTTTTCATTCTCTTTAACTTTTGTTTGAAAAGTTATGTCTTATTTTGAAAAATTTGTTTGAATAAATATATTAAATTTTGTAATAATATTATGTTTATTTACGTTTTACTCGCTTATGTTTTACTGATTGGAGGGTGGGTTAAAGTTGAATAAAAGAAAATTAACAAAGTAAAATTTTTGATAAAGAGAATGGTTGCGACCGTTACTACGAGGTAATCCATACTTACTTACAATAATTTGTGGTTAAAACATATTCAATTTTTCAATTCAGTGAAAGAAGTAATTATTAGAAATTTTTTTAATTTTTGAAAAAAGTCTATATTTCTAAACGAATATTTTTTAAAAATTTTGGAGCTTCCAATAAAATCATCACAATTTAGAAAGCAGGTTGAATTAAAAAATCTTGAAACCTAGAGAAGAAATTAGTGGAAATTTCTTGAATTCTTAAAAACGTGAGTAGATTTTAGAAAAAAAATTCCTTAAAATCTAGGGCCTCAAAAAAAGAGAAATTACTGAACATTTTCTGAACCCTCAAGAAATATCTAGATTTCTACAAACAAATTTTCTAAAAAGAGCCTCCAAAAAATCTTTGTAATTTAGAAGGTAAGAAGATAACCTTGAAATCTGGAGGTGAAATATCTATCTATCTGAACCCTTGGAAAAAAAGTCTAGATTTCTAAATGAACATTTCCTAAACATTCTAGAGCCTCTTAGAAATTTAGAAGACCAGTTGAAAAAATATCTTGAAATCGGGAAAAGAAATTACTGAAAATTCTTTAAACTTTCTCGACAATATGAAAGATTTCTGGGGGAAAATTTTCTAAAAAATCTAGACCCTCCAAGAAAAATTTCTAAATAAGTTTATAGCCTCTAGCTGAAACAAAATGTTGAATTTTAGAGAAGCAATTGCTAAAATTTACCTGAAATTTGGAAAAGAGGACGAATCAAAAAACATTTGGAGCCTGAAAATAATCTTCGCAATTTATAACAAAAATTGAAAAAAAAAATTTTTGGGAAGAAGTTATTGGCCATTTTCTAAACTCTGAACTAGAAAATCCTAATGCCTTTAAAAAAACTTTTGAACTCTTGAATAAATTGCTAGAAATTTCCTGAACCCTCGAGAAAATAATCTAGATTTCTAGCAGAAAATTCTATAAATTCTAGAGCCTCAAAAAATCTTTGCGATTTAGAAGACAAGTTGAAAAAAATCTTGAAATATGGAAAAGTAAAGAAAAAAGTCCAGATTTTTTAAAACAAATTTTCTAAAAAAAGTCTTCATTTAAATCTTTGCAATTTACTGGAAAATTCCTGAATTCTACAAAAATTTTATATTTCTAGAAAAATTATTTTTTGAAAATTCTAATAAATTCTCAATTTAGCAGCTTGAAAAAAAAACAATCTTGATATCTGGAGAAATGACTGAAAAGAGTCTACATTTCTAGGCTCTAAATCTGAATAAAAGTTACTGGAAATTTCTCTCGAAAAAAGTCTAAAGTTCTGGAAAAGATTTTTTATTTTATTTTTGAGCTATGAAGGAAATATTAAAATCTGGAACAGAAATTACTGGAAACAGCTTTAAAGAAAATTCTATAAATATTGAAACGAACTTTCTAAAAAACTTCCAAATAAGTCCTAAAAATTCTGGAAGTATGAAGAAGAATTTACTGTAAACTTTTAGAATCCCCCAAAAAAGTTCTAGAAATCTACAAGGAAAACTTGTGAAAAATTCTAGAATCTTCGATCAAAATTCTTTGTAATGGAAGATGCAAAAAACTAAAAATATGGAGAAGAAATTCCTGAAACTTCCAGAAGCCTCTAAGTAAGTGCTAGAATTGTATAAAAATTTCCTAATAAATTGTTAAACAAAATCTTGAAAGAACTTTCTGAAAAATCTAGAACTCTGGAATAAAATCTTTGCTAAAAATTCTGGAAATATCTATTTATTTATTAGGTAAGAAAAATAAATTACTAGAATTTTTAAAAGAGTTTTACAAATCTAAAATGAAATCTTGTGAAAAATTCTAGAAACCTCAATGTAAAAAAAAAACTAAAAGTATGGATCATCTGAGAAAATTATAGAAAATATTGAACAAAATAACAAAAACCACGAAGAAATTTCTATAAATAAATATAAATAATGATTTTCTGAAAAATTTTGAAAGTCTTGAATAAAATCTTAGCTAAACTTGTAAAAATTTGGAGAATTCTCGATGAAAGTTCTTTGGAAAGGACGTTGCAATAAAAACGTATTGCAAGGAGAGAGAAAATACTGAAATTTTAAGAATCTTTCTTTAAAGAAAAATTTTTTTCTAACAAATTAAGAGTTTTACGAAGAATGTGTCTTAATAAAACTTCTTCAATTTCTTATTCCCTTTAACTTTTGTTTGAAAAGTTATGTAATATTTTTCAAATTTGAAAAAATATCGAGAAAAATCAAAAAAAATGCCTCGAGTAAACTTCCACTTCCTGTTTATGAATGTTTACCAAAAGCTTTTCAGTTACAGTTTTTAACGATAAAACCTCAAGTTTAAAGTTTCATCTCAATCGGATCATTCGTTTTTGAAATTCAGCGACCAGGGACAATTTCATGCACGAAAACAATACTTCCTCTATATATACTAGATAGGGAAAGTAAAAATATGTTTTCATTTTATGTAAGGGTTTAGGAAATATAGTATACATTTGATAATTACACAGAAAATAATGCAAAAAGCACTCATTATCAATCTAATTTAGCGAATAAAAAATATTTTGTGAAAGAAAGTGTTACCATTATTTTCTGTGTAATTATCAAATCTATCTTCACGTAACTCTCAAAACCACGTTTCTATTAGTATACATTTCATTTTTGTTATTACACTATTTTATGTTGTCTATAGAAACGAAGGTTTAGATTAATTGTATTTTTTATTTCAACGTATTAAATTAAGGACGGCTACATGAACGTCGAAGATAATATTAAAATTACTATTTAATTAATCCACCCTGTATGTAGGTGATGCATTAAGATAGCGGTTGATAATGCAATCATTTGTGGTGTAATAAATAAATGTATTATAATTCCTTGTCCTACTTAACTATGCCAGTTAGAAATGGAACTGGAAGTGATAACATTCGTTTGAATGAAAACAAGTTTACTATTTTATATCTCCAACTATTAGAAAATATTGATATAATTTTTTAGGACTTACATACACAATTTAGCCCTAATTTTGTATTAATATATCATTATTTATTATGAATGTACACTGTACATTGCGGACCAAATTTCATGTTATAACAGGAAACAGGTAAAATTGGGCCACGCTCTTTTTCGAGGTTAAAAAATGAAAAAAAGTGATGTTTTGTTAATTAGGTCCAGTTTTTCACTGAGAACTTAGATTGAGGAATATATGAATATAGGCCTAATTTCTAGGCATTGTTTATTTTATAGTGCGTTGCTGCAGCTGCCTTTAAGCCAAGTTTACTTTCCTAATAAAAGATACCAAAACTATTATTAGATAATTTTGTAATGGTATTTAATAATAAATTTATACCAATGCAAAGATGAAGCTATAAGTAAGAATATTCGTATTACATGGTCACGTAGAGAGTTAAAGGAACATTATTAGCTTCTTCCACAATTAAAACACCATATTTTTTTTAAAATTTAGTTTATATGTGAACATTGAACAGAAATAAATGAGCTTAGGAAAAGCTAAAACATAGTATTTTTTGATAAAAAGCAATAGGTAATAAATTGTCGTGAACAGGTCTTTTTTAATTTACCATAAAGAGGTTTGAAAAGTTCCAGTTCCACAATATACAACAATTCCTAGTCAGTCAAGAAGTGTAAACGGTTTCGATTTCTAATTTACGCAAACCATCATCGGAAACGTCAAAATTGACTTATTCTCATTGTGTGTATGTATTTATTAGAATTTAGGTGTATTACTTGACAACAAATACTTATTCGATGTTATTATAACTTATCTGAACCTGGAATTTTGTTATGTGAGTTATTACAATAAAAGTTCTTGTTCGATAAGGAATGAATGCAAATAAAAACAAACGTTTTGTTGAAGTAAATTAAATCAACCTAGGGCTTGATTTTTGAGAAAAACTTAAAACATGTTTTTGAATGTGTCTCAAAT
Organism: Ontholestes murinus; assembly: GCA_963969525.1. Taxonomy (NCBI): domain Eukaryota; kingdom Metazoa; phylum Arthropoda; class Insecta; order Coleoptera; family Staphylinidae; genus Ontholestes; species Ontholestes murinus. The sequence continues at coordinate 51,280,170 of OZ018388.1, read as the reverse complement.
ATATTACAATTTAAAGGTTACAATCAAATGTTAAAGAACTGACGGACGAGGCACTTTCTTTCATTATATTCAATTAAATTAATTCTTAAATTTAATTTTTACTAAAAAAATTTAATTCTGCTTATTCCTGCATTCAATGATTTCCATAGTATACTCTACAGCCTTGCAATGCGCCGTTGAATTATGCAGTCCGAAGCAGATATATACGTCGCCGCATTTGATTTTATGAAAAATGCATTTTCTGTTTGTGTTTCCAGTTAGTACATTGTGGTTTTGAAATTGTAATAGTTATTTATGGAACATATCGCACTATCGTATAATTGGATGCGCACGTGCGCACTTCGAAAAATGCATTCCTTACCGGTCGCCATGGAAAACACGAATGCCAATTGACGATGCTAATTAAAAGAAAATACCTTTAAATAACGTCGTATATTTGTTTATACAGTAATAAGTAAATTTGTATATCAATTAAAACAAAATGTTCTTGTCTTTGCATTTATATAAAGTGCATGAATACATTATTAATCTTTCAATAAATACTGTTAATAATGTAAATAATTTTTAAAGATGATTAGGATTGTTTTTATATGTGCGTAAAACAGAATTAATATTATTGTTCAATCGTCACATTGCTCTTTTATAAAATCATGATTTAATTAAATTCGCTTGAGATGATTAATGTCGGGTGTAAGAAATACAATGAAATAGATAAATAGAAAATTAATTGTAAGATATTTACAATATTTTGAAGATCTGTGTAATAAATATAGAGAAGAAAATAGGAGATAACTTTATAAAGAAATTCCTACCTTTTCTTTTTTATGTGGTGGTATCTTTTTTAATATATTGATTAGGATTATATATTCACTGTGATTAAGGGTGTGATTGGAATAATGGATAAAAATAAATAAGGACGTCGGTTTAACTAGATATGTGAAACCAAAATGAGAGACAGGTGACACATATACTACGAATAGAGGAAATACTGATTTTTTTATTTATGTTAAAAATAATATAATTATTTATTATATAATTTTTATATAACTGGTATACTTTTAAATTTAAGAATTTTTTTTTCCAAATCATAATATTTAGGGAGGTCCGATGCCATTCGGGAAACATACCGTCTTCGTTACATTACCTGTGTCTGTAACAACAAACGTGATTTAAAAATAATATTTATGTTTTTTTTTACTAAGATTTTACCAGTTTTAGTAATTTATATTATTTTGGTTTTGTTCTAGAGAACACATACACATTTCAAAAATGGTCTATGTTAAACATATGTTTCCGTTTAAGTTTCAAATTCGAAAAAAAAAATTACATACAGAGAAAATAAAAATATATTAGAACTTTTGACAGTTTTAAAATGAGAGAAATATAAAAATACAAAAACAATGTATCAAATTTGTATATTTTAAATATAAATAAATCTACTTTATGCAAATTAATTTGGAAAAAATCGAGTATTGATTCTGAAGTTATGTGTTAATTAGAATTTACATATTTTAAATAATTTTGTTGATATTTTTCATGCAACTGAATTGCAGAGATAATCTCAAGGCACTAATTTGCATATCAGTACAAAAATAACTGCAACACATGTTTAATTAGGTTGCAATGTGATAACTTTTTTGATAAAACGCAAACGATCCGCATTATTTATCACATGCCTTGATAAACATTCGTGCAGAATTCTATACACCAAAATGCACGGAGGACAACACACATCGGACAACAATTCGGACTATTTACGTATGCGAAGCATTATCGAGTCATTTTTGTCACTGTCAGTCTAGGCACACCGCAACGGCGACCGATATGAATCCAGTTTTTGTCACGCTCCGGAAGTACGTTTTTGTGGCAGGAAAAGCCAAAGACCTGGAAAATATTTAACGTGCATTACCGATGTCCAAAAGTGGCCCTTAACATAAATTACAATAACCCATTACTGGTTATCTATGCCTCGTGATATAATGGTTTGATAATGTTTTTAAAATATGCATCGAAGAACTATTTTGTATTTTTGGCGCTAAAAGTACTAGGATGGCCACATCCCCATTTTTATCTTTACCTTTATTTAATGTACCTTTTATTTAATTAAAAAATAAATTTTGTTTGTTTTACAATCTAATATAGACTAAAGCTGCGCCGGTGAGATGTTAAAGATCGAAACACGTGTCTGCAGATTTTTTACATTAATTTTTCCCTTCATTTTTACACCTATTATATTATTTTACACCAATGAAAAGTTTTTTAATAAAAATTAAAATTTTTGTAGGTTTTTCAAATAAAAACAATCAAACTAGTATTGAAGTGATTTGTTTTATAGTCTAAAATCATTGTGTTTAAATTAAATTAATATAATATATATATGTAGAAAAAGAGTTTGAGAATGGTTATTTATTTATTTCAAAATTTTACTAATGCCTGAGCGTAATAATTACGAGATCTTAGTACGTAATGTGTGATTAATTTTATGAAATCTTTAAATTATTAATTAAATCAATTCCGAATTATGCAAATGCAATTTGTTCCTTTATTTTTAAAACCATTGAATGTGCCAACGAGTATAAGTGTCTCATATGATCTCAATAGCGCGAATTTCAATGCACATTTTGCATAATATCGACGAAATCCGTCGAACACGCAGTTTCGACACGTCTGAACGTTCAATATAATCGAATGCAATATGGCAAAGCGTCAAATCAGCGCGATTCCCACGTGAGCAATAAAATAAAACCATCCATCACAACTAGGCCAATGCTGCTCGATAAACACACATATACATATATTTTCCACTCATATATTCATATCTTACTTCCATTGTTTTCAGTCGCACATGACCCATTTATAATTTACATCACAAAGGGCCATTTACCCCTGAACTCTAAAGTATTGAGCCCGTTCACAGTGTAAATTAACAAGCATGTCCAATAGATAAGAACGTAATTATACACATTTTATGTATCAACTGTTTCGTAGACAAATATGAATTGCTTATTTAAGTAAATCATATTTAAGTGTAAATAAACTATATACATATTTGTGTGTTACGAGGACGTTCCTAATTTTTGTTGTCAAGTTCAACAATATTTGCTTATACAACCCATTTGTATAGATAACATTCCCACAAAATAATATTCACCGCAAACAAAAATGGTAATTTTAATACGAAGTTAAACCAAAATAGAAAAATAATGAATCCACTAATATAGATAATATTCCCGCAAAATAATATACAGCAAGACAACTAATACATATTTAATTTTCAAAAAACTGTTTTTAAGCTCAATCTATGAATACGTATCCCAAGGTAATGTTCTTCGAGCAAATCGGCCACGTGCCGTGCTGTTGATAAAACAATGGCATAGCATTCTTGTGGACGAATTTCCCCGACCGTGTTAATTCTCGACATGGTCACATCATTTTACCGTCTAGTCAAGTCCCCTAGACTTTTTCTTTTGTGGTTTGCCATTTGTTGAGAAATTATGAGTAACTACAAAAAGAGTTACGATTTTAATATAATTTTGCTTCAAATATTTTTCTCCTTATAATAATCATATATTACTAGTATTTGAAGAAAAAAAAACAACTACAATTGGTTTAATTAATAAAACTATTATTATTCCCCAGAGGGGGATTAGAAGTAATTAAATATAAATTTCTTTAAATGATTGACTGATTCTCCTAAATAAACTTAAAACTTTCTGTCCAATTGTATTATGTTATTTTCTGTCAGCTATTTTATTAAGAAACTCGACTTATCTTATTCATCCCTGTTAGTGAGTAATTTAATCTTCTCTTTGAGTTTTAAGGTAACCATTTGTAACCTTATATTAACTATTTCTAATATAGAGATAATAGTGCTTTTGGTAACATTTATAAAAGAAGAGATTCCTTCTTGTACATAAGAAAAGTTAGCTTTGGAAAAATTAAGATGCTTTAATAGTCATTAGCATGTCTAAATATCCAATGAGTTGTTGATTATAAATTAGCAATGTTTCTATAATATCAAATCAAAATATAAATTATTATATAGTAGGTGATATTTTTTATATATAAATGAATGAGCTACTTTCTTTATTAAATAAATTATTTTTCAGAATGAAAAAACTCCTGTAAAACTACAGTCCAGCCCGTACTCCCTCTCACCACTAAGTCATAGTAGTCAGCGCCTGTTGCGGTCTCCGCACAAAGCCACGAGAAAGATCTCACGGATACCCTTTAAGGTGCTGGACGCCCCTGAATTGCAAGACGACTTCTACCTGAACCTAGTAGACTGGTCTGTACAAAACGTCCTAAGTGTAGGTTTAGGAAACTGTGTTTATCTCTGGTCGGCGTGTACGAGCCAAGTTACTCGGCTGTGCGATCTGTCGGGAGACAATAATGCAGTCACTTCAGTGGCTTGGAGCGAACGAGGGCACCTGGTGGCTGTCGGAACACATCACGGATACGTGACGGTGTGGGATGTGGCTGTTAATAAACAAGTCAACAAGCTGCAGGGACATACGGCTAGAGTGGGAGCTTTAGCGTGGAACGGTGACGTCTTGAGTTCAGGAAGTAGGGATAGGATTATACTGCAAAGGGATACCAGGACACCACGTAAGTAATCTTTTTTGGATTCATAATTAAAGACACCAGGGACAATCAACTGTAATAAACTTAAAATAATTCGTATTATTATAAATGACATTACAAATTAGGTTTTATTCATATTGACTTTAATTCTTTTTTTATTGGCAATATAAGGAAGATAACCTTTATTGTCGGCTATGGCTTTAATAGTTTTTATTTCGTTTTTGTATGATTCTTTGAATTAATGTGTTGGTGAATGTCTGTAATGTTGAAATAAAATGTTTTGTTTTCATTCCTTGTAATTGATATATCTAGATATTTGATGTTGTAAACTTCTTCTTGTACTGTCCCTTTAAAGCATGCAATTACTTCATCCACACACCTATACCAAAAACAGCATGAGATTTTTTGAAGAAGGTAATTTCAAAATCGTTAGAGTTATGTTGTGCATGAAGACTTCAGCAAGTAATGGTCTTAATGGTGAGATCATTTCCAGTCCCTCTTTTTATATTGGGAGAAGTAATACACTTGTTATGTTCCATTTGTTTATTATCAGGTAACTGACACGTGTTTAGGTCCTTATGGATCATTCTCAAAGTTAAAACTTTTTATTTATATATCCCTTAAAATAATGATGGTCTAATATGAGTATGATTAGTGTTATAAATTTCTGTATGCTTACTTGGTTTACAGAAAAGTTTCCTAAAGTTTGTTGTGTTATGCAATATTAGGGTGGTATGCCTGGGAATGTATTGGATGAAGTTGGGTTGAAGATGTTGAAGTTTTTAGGTTAATTCTCCAATTTTTTTCTTGACTTCTTGATTATAACATTTTACATCACACAATCCAGTTTTTTAATACTCATACTAAGGCAACAAATGGAGATAAGTGGATGTTATGAATAATAATAAGTCAGTAATTTTTGCGATATGTTGAAGATTGTTATGGAACTTATTCAAGTTTATCAGGATGTTATTCTGTTATTAACTATGCAATTGCTTAGCGATCAATAATATGTGTCACTTATCCCTCTTATATAATTTGCCCTTATTTATTAACCAATATCAAGTTTTGTATTAATCGCTATTTTGCATTACTTAGAAATAATAATTTATTTTCCTTAAAGTCGCATAACTCAAACTTTTTTACAACAATCTAGTTTGTTAGATGGTGAAATGTGCATATTAATTGAATATCAACTCTTCGTTCAATTTATTTAATCAAGTAAACGTTTATTTAAAATGGATCAGAGAAGTATGGTAATTCAGTTAGGCAAAATTATTTTTAATTTAAAATGTATATTTAAGTTATGTATTTAGGTTAATGATATATATATATATATATATATGTGAAACGAGAATTCTCGTACAATATGGTAAATAAATAAATACAGAGAAGTAAAAAAAAAACGTGTTATTTTAATTGAATAAAAATACTTTATTTTAATGTTACAGCTACAGTTATTGAGAGGAGATTGGGTGGACATAGACAAGAAGTGTGCGGTCTTAAATGGTCGCCTGATAACCAATACTTAGCATCTGGTGGCAATGACAACAGACTATATGTGTGGAATATGCAGTCATTATCACCCGTACAGACATACACAGATCATTTAGCAGCCGTCAAAGCAATCGCATGGTCTCCACATCATCACGGCCTACTAGCATCTGGCGGGGGGACGGCCGACAGGTGTATTCGTTTTTGGAATACGCTAACAGGACAACCGATGCAATATGTTGATACTGGTAAATAAACATAGTTTCTGTTAACTAAAGACTTGTAGACTTATTAAATGTTTGAATTATTAATTATTTACTCTTGATTTGGAACTGAAGTACATTGTACTCGAAATGAACATCTAACTAATAAAAATCAATTTGTGAAAAAAGTGTAAGTGTCTATTAGAAGCTTTTTTTAAACATAGTAAGTACTTTTTATTAAAGAAACATCAGCTGAAAATTATTCAAAAAATGTACATTTTTTAATTTTGAAATTGTGGAAAGTTTTTTTAAATTAAATTCTGTCAAAAAATATTTACCAAAAAGCACTTTTTAATTTTTGAAAGGAAGCAATTATTTAATTATTTCCCCTGTTCCCAAAGTCAAATTTGGCCATTTTTTAAATGTGTATATGTGTGCCTGTCTGTGGGAACTGTATATCAAGAAATATTAAAACTTTTATTCATTGTCAAAATTTTGTCAGTTTTTACTGGAGACACTTTAAGAGTTAATTTAATAATAACTTCAAAAGACAATAAAATAAAATACATGGAAATTTATTTGTCAATACTATAAGACTTGTTTTTGACAATTTTTAACTGTTTTAAGAGTTTAATTATTTGTTTTAATTATTGTTTGTTAATAGTTCTAATTCATAGTTTTCTTTTTGTTTCTGAGACCGTAATATTTTCATTTTCATTGTTTAATTTACAGTTTTTTTTTTGCTATTTATGACAATTTAAAAGTTTTTAAGTTAATTGATATTTTTTATAGGTTTGAATTATTTCTTTACATTTAGTATTATAAAAATCATACTGAGGCCACCATACCTCCCCTGTAGTAATCATTTGATTGTCATTTAAAATTATATAAATTAACTATTATAATGTCTCAATTATAAAAAATATATTAGTAACTTACAAGTCACTAAAATCCTAATAAAAGCTTAAATTTAAATACAAATTTAAACTAATAAAATATATTTTGTAAACCTGTAACAATAAGTTTTGTAATTTGTTTTTATAGCCTTGGCTAGAGTTATTATTGTAGATTTTACAAAATGTTTAATTATTAATTAATTTTTCTATAACCTCATAAATGATTTTAATAGATTTTATTCTTAAATTTAAGTTTCATTTAAAAACCAAAATCTCGAGAATTATAAAAGCACACTATAATTTAAAAAAATAAGCAGCTCTCTCATCTTATTTCGGAGCCAGTAATGTTAATGTTCAGAAATTTCATTGTACTATCGTGAAACTTTTCTTGAAATACAGGGCCCATGAACAAACAGTATACACAGAAACACTTTTCAAAAATGTCAAAATCTTCTTCGGGAATTTTACATATATATGAATTGAAATTTTGAATTCCAAAAATTCTCTATAATACCAACCTAGAAAAATGTAGGTCAGAGGGAGCCCTGTTACTCACTTTGCTTCAGGGTCACCGTTTAGGTTAATACATGATTGTGACTTACCTTTTTATAGACACACAGAAATTTTATCAATAAATAATACATTATCATCTTACACTGTATATGAATTAGGATACAATATCTGATTTTTTATTATAATATATATTTTTAGCATATTTTTTTCTTATTATAGGTTCTCAAGTGTGTAATTTGGCATGGTCAAAACACAGTTCAGAATTGGTCTCTACGCATGGATACTCCCAAAATCAGATCTTGGTTTGGAAATACCCCAGTCTCACACAGGTAGCCAAACTGACCGGACACTCATACAGGGTGCTATATTTGGCCTTGTCTCCAGATGGTGAAGCAATTGTGACAGGTGCTGGTGATGAGACTTTAAGATTTTGGAACGTGTTCAGCAAGGCACGGTCACAGAAAGAGACACGATCTGTTCTCAGCCTATATACAGGTATTCGATAAAGTCTCGAAAAACACATATCGACCATTGTGTAAATGAATTTGATTTGTTTTACAATAATAATAAATTCAATTATTCAATAATAAATTCATTTACATAAAATATAATTAATTTACAAGTTTATACAAGCTTACTAATTATACCTCAGATTTATATTTATTTTATTTATTCCACAAATTGAGTGGCTATAGTGTTGATTTGCCCATTTACAGCATATTTGTGATTAAATATGATCGTCTTTTATTTGTACAAATTAGTTTTAGGTTTGATTTATATTTTTGTGTATAATTACAAAAAAAATAACGTCTGTATATATATATGTATAATTTTAACAGTTGAAAACTGTTTGTTTTTTTTTACACATGTATATAAAGAATTATATATATATAATTAATTAAATCGTATATAATGTTTATTGATAAATTGAGTGGAATTGCAAAAATAAACTGTGTCTTGATATGTAATTTTATTTCCATCATTTCATCTGGTATACAGTGATTAAACATAAAGTATTAGCATGCATTTACAATTACCCAACAACAAATAAACATTTTATTGTTACAACAATGATTCCTGTCTGACAGTCGGATAAATTGGAGTATAGTAGGATATTATACATTTTTAATTTGTATTTGGAATTAAATTACATAAAATATTTGAAATAGAGTAATAAAGGCGAGGCCCGACTGCCCCTACAAAAACATTTATTTCTAAAAACATGAATAAAATTTAAAATAAATAAAACACTAATTGACCATCAAGGATTGAATACATAAGGAAACATTGAAGGGTTCTTGTTAGTGTGCACATTTTCGATTTTATATCAATGGGAAGACATTACAAATAAAACATTATTATATTAATATAATATAATGTATGTAATTGTTAACAATTACATACAATTACGTATGCAGGATACAAATATAAAATATATTTTTTATGCTTACAACAAACTAGTAGATACCACCATAATCATTCATCAACAAATCAAGTGCCCTTATCTTAGTCTCACTAAGAAATTGTTTATTCAAAAACCTTAAACTCTTTTTGCCTGACATTAACATTAATTGTGACAGAAGTATTATTAAAAACACTGAACAAATTGCATTACCTAACCTGAATGCAATTTGAAATATACACTGTATGAAGACATTTGGATATTACATCTCAGACATATAATTTATAGCCAATAATAACTGCAAAACAAAATGTTTGAAATCCATAAATAATTATTCAAAAAAATTGAATATTACAGGCCATTATTATAAGTAACTATAATAAAAATGTACATCTCAGACATGTATAATGAGAAATGAGATTCAATTAAAATAAGGCTAGACAAAATGTTAAACTCTTTCTGCCTGACATTAACATTAGTTGTTACGGAAATATTATTAAAAACACTGAACAAACTGCATTACTTAACCTGAATGCAATTTGAAACATACACTTTATGAAGACATTTGGACATTACATCTCAGACATATAATTATTAGCTAATAATAACTGCAAAGCAAAATGTTTGAAATTCATAAATAATGATTCAAAGAAATTGAACAGTACAGGCCATTATATGTAACTATAAATAAAAATGTATATCTCAGGCATGTATAATGAGATTAGATTAAAATAAGGCTAGACAAAATGTTCAAAATTTTTAAAATCATGATTCAAAGAAATTGAAGAAAGAACAATTATTATCTAAATACATATTACACTGTACGAAGACACATAGAAATCACATCAAAGACATATACTGAGATTAGGTAACAATAAGTGCAAGACCAAATGTTTAAAAACCATAATTAATAATGATAATATTAATAAGAAATTGAAGATAGATCCTATTATATGTAAATACACATTTCATAGTATGATGCCATTTAACATTACATCTAAGACATGTACTGAGATTAGGTAATAATAAGTGAAAGATAAAATGTTTAAAACCCATAAATAATTATTATTTAAAGAAATTGAATATTAGAGGCCATTATTTGTAAATACATACTGGAATAATGTTACAACAATTAGTTGATAAAAATAGTTGTATATTGTAACCAATTGAAATTATCAGGAAGCACGCGTAAATTTAATATCAGTCAAGTTATAAAAAAACTAGAAATAGATTAGAGGGGTCACTGCTTATATATATATAAAATGCATTTAAGTCGATGAGCATTGTGGTAAGCCCCACTATAAAATAACAGGTTATTAAGAAAGCAGAACATAAAAGGAGAAGATACAGTAAAGATCAGTCATGGTGGTTAGAGACACTGTTAGTAATAGGACTGGCCTGTTTTAAAACATTTGCTATACTGCTGTTTGCTGTCAGGTGGGTGGAGTCGCCGGGTCGAGCTTTTGGCACAATACGAGGCACGAGGAACAGAGCTATCAGTGCTAACACATGAAGGCACAGGTACATATGTCTGAAACAAACAATTGTATACAGTATATTAGAACCCTGAAAGGTTTATGTTGGTTATTAAAATAAAATTCATAATCACTCCTTTTTATTATAGAATATCTTTAATCATTGTATATGTTCTTTTTCAAAATTCATATATCCGTGTATGTACAACAATATCAATTGCTATAAAAAAGCAACTGTTATTAAGAAACATTAGATGTTTGAAGAAGTGAGGAAGCTTTTTTATATACTTACAAATATAATCTAACTCCAGCCCAGAATTCTAACAACACAAATGTAAAGGTGATATATGCCATTACAAAACGGGTTACAACGAAAGTTATTACATCATAGAAGAACTTATGTTCTGCATTACCGGTGAAGTAATCTCTTATTATACGCCGTACCTAAAAACATAAATATAGAAGAAATTATATATTTCAATTTTAAATGGTAATAATGATTGGCCATCGATCACATGATCCTTAAGACCTAGTACTTAGGTGTTTTTGTGTGTGTAAATGAGCTTAAATAACGGTAAATAAATGTGCAATATAACAAAAGGCATTGTTATTGAATTTAACCAATTTTTTGTGTATTAATAAAATAATGTTACTTACAGTTCTTGCGGCGAATGTGAACAATGCTCCGTTGGCAAATGTTAAGTAATATCCTGGATAAAAACCATGCCACAATGCAGACAAAGAGTATGTCAATACGATGGCATACTTATCTACTCTTTCATACACAATCATTCTCAACCACAAATTGGTCCCAATATTCCACGCTTCGATGCACTCCTTTAAACTTTTTCCAAACTATAACAAATATATTAAATCATTAGTATGAGTACATTAAACACTAAAATATAAAAACAACTTGTTATATCATGCAAAAACAACTATGTAGTTATACCATAAAATAGAATAAAAAAGGATTGATTAACACAAAACAATTGTCTCTATGGGACTATACTGTGAGGTATATAATTAAAATGTCTTTTAAGTACATATATGTTTTTAGTTTATTTACTACTGTTGAATGTTTAAATTTGTTTTTTATTTATTTGCTTTTAATCAAGTAATCCTAAAACTGCTGCTTCATTTTAAAACCAGTCTTGATAATTATGTTGTACTAGTTAGGGCCTGCTTCTAATATTTTTTTCTGTCTTTGGATTTAAAATGAAGGCATCTCTTCATGTCTGTCCTGTGGTGCTCAACTCTAACACACATGTCATCCATTGATCAAAGTGACTATTATAGTATTCTTTATTTTAAGGTTAGCACACACTTTTTTCCATTTTTGTGCCCCATTATATTTTTATATTGATAATGTAAAGACAACTTGATAATACTAATTTTGTTACTACAAGACAATTTACGTTTTACTCATATATGACCCAATTTATTTTGAAGGATATATATACAAATATACAGGGTGTCCCATTAATGTGGCGAAATGGCTGGACTACAGATTCCTGGGGCCAAAATATGATGATTTAATACAACATATCTATATCCAAAAGTTTATGGTTAAGCTGGAATTTGTCTTCAATATATGATATATACATATATAATATTTTTTAATGAATAATTGACAAAAAACAGCTTCAAGTATACACAATATCTGGTGCAAGTTTTACTCAAAAATGTTAAGCTCCTCAGACAAGGAAAGATCAGTTAAAAATCTTTGACGTATAATGAACACATATGTACATTTCAAAAATGAATTGAATTGCACTCGAAGCACCTCAAAACATATATTTCTGTTGAAATTTCAAATAAAAACCACATGATTACAATAGTTTCCCATAATTTGTACAGGGAAGATAAAAAAAAGGTTGTATATCATATACAAAACAAATTATTTTTATCTTTATATTATTTCACAACAAGAACAACCTAAGTAATTTTTAATAGTTTATCACAATTGGCTTCTTAATATATATGCATTATTCAGGTGATAAGTACTAAGCAGTTAATGGCAGCTGAGAAATATCTTGACTTTGCTATTAACGGCAATGAACTCTTTCTTTTCAATAATTTCCTCCCAACGGCTTTCAAGATTGCCAATTTCCTCGAAGTAATTCTGCAGCTTGATCGAAGTATTGAAATATCTTTTAGATAGCGTGTGCTTGTTGTAGACGAAATTCAAAAACTCCTGATCATAGACCTTTTCCAGCCGGCGTATATTCAAATGGCATTTGGTTTCCTCATATGTTAAAAGTATACAATTCCACGGCGCCCAATCTTCATCCTTAAAGAACCTGCACAGCCTAAGTTTATAGATGTCATTGCATTCACTGATGGCAGAATGGGATTGCCAGATTTGGGTGATTATGTGATGAATGTCTTTCTCGGTAAGGATGAACGCGATGGAACTATGAGAGAGTTTCCTGCGCTCCTCTCTGCGAATACATTTTAGTAAATAGTGATATGGTTGAATGTCCATCCAAGGTTCCATTACGCGATCCGTCCATGAGCAATTGTTGCACACGTGTAGAGAAGTGGTGTTCGTTTCGATTTGAAACTGGTCGTGTGTTTTGTAGGTTCTGCATCTATCACAGTAGAAGAGATTATCTTTCATTATCTTCTCCTGCACACGGAACATACGCCTAGAAACTCCATCACAACACTCGGGCATTTTAAGGTGACGTAAAACTGTTGCCTCAATGCGCTTCTGCAATATTTCCAAATTAGATTCAGATAACCCACGTGCAATCAAAACGCAGGCTCTATCTATAAGATTAACTATTTCTAATCCAACCTCACAATTATTATGATCAGCTAGTGAAAGTTTTAAATCCAAATAGGCTTTTAATCGACCTTCTTTACCTAATGTATGATCGCATAATGCTTTGTACAATTCGTAATATTCTCTTCCTTTCTGTGTTTCAATAGTATCCATTTCTATATATAAATTTTTATAATCACTATTCCACGAAAGAGGTTCGCTAATAGTCTTCATAAAATTAATATCTTTTTGTATCTTCCTGTCACGTTTAACAATCTCCTTCTGTTTTTCGATCGATAATAACATGTCTATTTCTTTTTCGAGTAATAAATACATTTCAGCCATTTTAGAAGGTCCGCATGCCATTAACTTAATTCGCTCGATTTCCTTCTTTTTCCAATTTTCTAACATCGTGTACAACATGTAAAAATCTGCTTTGGTCCTAGGGAATACTTTTCCGATTAACTCCCGATTCTTCCTTTCCGTATCCATCTGGATTTGATACTCTTCTTCCTCTGTTTCTTTTTGCAAACGTTTTCTATATTCAGCACACAGTTGCTTTAACGCCTTGCGGAGTTTCCACGCACGGAAGTATCTTTGTATAATACGGACCTTACCCTCGATATCTATGCGAGCTGCTCGCTCGTCAGCTGTTTCATACGGACCAGCTGTTAAAATAACATCTGTAACGTTGGGTATGTAGGTATCTTGAGTACTCATCTGTGTAGCACGTGAGTACTTCGTGTCAATCTTTCTGTTCCTCATCCAGTAAGTTTGTGTATCTCGATGATTTTTCATCCATGGAGGAACTTTTGCGGGCGGAGGACCTGTCTGTGTATACCCATGGTGGTATTCTATTTGCGTAACTTTATGTAAATATCCGCCTAAATAGGGTTTTAAAATCGATTTATTAAAAATTTCTACTACTATGTCTTGCGTGCTTCCATCCTCGTAAGTTACCGAAACTGTGATTATATCCGGAACAGTTAAATCTTTGTACGCATATTTAGCTGAAATATACCTTTCTGGGTCGTTGGAATGTAAACCGAAATCCAGAGTGCAATGTATTCCATAATCAAAATCCCTTAACATCTTATTATCCGGTATTATGGTTCCATTATGTGTCAGTACGATTATGCCCAAAGGTACATGAAACACCTCCTGCAAGACTTCCTTTATACTACCAATTTTGATAATTTCGAAATATGACTGTGTGAAAATATCCTGATCCAGAGTCGTGAATTTAACAGTCACCACTAACACCTCTCGTCTTTTTTCCACGACGTAATCGAACAACTCATTACTTTTAATACTCGGAATGTCTTCCGTTAATTTTCCTTTTAATTTCTCGACCTTTTCATTCTCCATGTTTAGTGCATGACACGAAATCAGTACCGACACTGACTGACGTCTTATGTGGTTTATTATTTTATTTGGCATTGTTATGGTAACCGGCATAGAAATTTTTCAATTAGTTTTGTTGATAGTCGCCACGGTAACGGAAGTTTGTTATTGATTTTTTTAAGGGCGGGTTTGAATTTATAATCAAGGAGTGTGATCTATAAATTATAAAAGGAATAAAGAAATTAATAAAATATTATAATTTAGACACTAGATGTTACCTTAATAGTATTTGATTAATTAAATAGTTTACGTTTTTCTTGAATTGGCTAATTTATGTCCGTTTTTCATTTTCCCGCGGATTTGTATCTTTAAAACTAAATGCAATTTTCCTAACTAAATTGAAGGTTTGCTTTTTGTGAATATATGCCACTAAAACATTTACTTTAGGGTTTTTCTTAATACAGAATATTTTTTATATTATTGAGAAACTAACCTTTGACAATAAAGTTCAGTGTATTGTCTTGTAACATTAACGTAGATGACATATTAACGAAAGTTACCTTACTGTCTCTCAAAATAGTCACCTCCCACAACTATGCACCGCTTAGATTTGCTATAGAGCATGGAAACTTTTCAAGAATGATTCATTTAGGATGGAGTTCAAAAGCCTCATCACGTTTCGTTAGATGTCAGGTATATCGTCAAATCTCTTTCCTTTCAAAGATAGTTTGAATCTTGGGAATAGGAAGAAGTCGGGAGGGTTGAGATCTGGCGAGTGTGGTGGATGTTCAATTTGCACTAACTCCTTTTTTGCGTGAAATTGTTTGACGATATTGGCTGTGCGAGCATTGTCGTGTACAAAAAACCATGAACCATGAACCTTGTTGTGCTTACCCTGCGTAGACGTTTCATGAAACGGTTCAAAATTTCAATGTACCTTGCAGCATTGAAAGGAGAGAGCGACGATATTCCTGACATCCAATGAAACGTGACGAGGCTTTTGAAATCCATCCCAAAAGAATTCATTTTGACATTTTTTCCAGGACGTGAATAGCAGATCTCGGTGGTGCATAGTTATGGGAGGTGACTATTTCGAAGGGCTGTAAGTTAATTTTAGTTAATATTTCATCTACGTTAATGTTACAGGTTTATTCACCGAACTTTATTGCCAGAGATTGTATAAAATATAATGTTAAATTTACGTAATAATAATTTTAAAGGTTAATATATCAATTTAAACAGGGAAAGTCGTTTGATGGCCACATCACCATTTTCGTTGTTGGAAATAAATTATAATTTAGAGGCTGAAATAACGCGGTATTATTACTAACCAATAATTTAAAAACATAAAATAATTTCAATTAATTTATGATAAATAAATCTACAACAATAAGTTTAACTACTATACGTTAAACATATCGTGAATAAGTATGGTGTGAGAAAATGTGAAAAAGAAATGTTATTAGGCCGATTTATTTTTTTTAATATCATTAAATTATAGTAGTATTCTATATAAAAAAACGTGATTTTCAAAGTTCGATATCTCTAAAACGGTCAAGTTCATGATTTTGTTTAGAATTTCGAAATGAATTGAAATATGGAAAAATATATAGGGTGTTCCATTAAAGAAAAGGCAAGTTTGTTTCTTCCTGACTTTTTGACTGATCCTGCATACTTAATTTGTCTTTATTCTAATAGCTTTAAAAAAACCCTAAAACTTTTGTATCCTAACATGTTTCGCTAGCTATCTTACTTTAGGAGATATTCGTCCGTTTCCATACTTATCAGCGAGGTATATAGAAAACCCACGCAACCTATAACTACATACACTTCCATTCCAATTCACCCATGAAACATAAACCAGCAGCATTTAATAGTATGATTTACTAACCTACCTTTGACTGACCAAAACAGAAAAAAATGAACTTGATTTAATCTATCAAATAGCAGATTCACTGAATTACCCGAGATTCACAATAAAAAACCAAATAATAACACAAAATACATTAAACTTCAATATGTCCCTGAATTAAATCAAAACCTAAATAAACTACTCAAAAAATTTAATTTGCAACCAGCTCACTACACAACTTCAAAAGTGCAAACCTATTTAGGAAATACCTTCTCGAAAACTGACAAATTACAACAATCCGGCATTTATTCCATACAATGTTCCCATTCTGACAAACTCTACGTTGGCCAAACTCAAAGAAATATTATCACAAGATTTAAAGAGCACATGTATCATATAAAAAGTCTTAATGGAGAAAAGTCGGCAGTTGCCCATCACTCATTAACAACGAATCATAAATTTTCGGTAGACAATGTTAAATTATTAAAAAGTTCCAAAATTATAATCTTAACATGTTGGAGGCAATCCTAATGAAAAAGCATCATTATAATGTGTTAAATTTCGACTTAACCGCTTTGAATAATCCTTTGCTAGAAATACTAATCCCGAAAACACCCAATTATTAACACAATTGTTCATATTATCCTCCGAAACTAGTGTTTTATTTAAGCATGCAATCTGATAAAATAAACCAAATACGTTAGAAAAAGAACGCACTCTAAAATGTATAATAGTTGTAACATAAGTATTATTCAGGTGGAAGCTAAACTAAAGTTTCAATAATCTATTGAAAAATGTCGTCCAAACATTGGTGATCAACTTGTAGAATTATTTTGAAGATGAAAAGGCTGATTGTGGTCCATTATTACCTATTGCAGTAGTGCGAGAGGTAAATTTCTTATTTAAGTATGTTTATAAATTAACTAACCAATTTATGTTTTCCAGAGAGCAGCCAGCGCCGCATTAAAAATTAATATCAGTATACAGTATCGAGCAGTAATAAAAGCGCCATTCTTTCATCGCTAGGGAAAAAAGGCCCCTCCAAGGACTGTGCTCAACAAACTCTTTTAAAAGTTTTCGAAAAACAGAGGGCTACGATGGTAAGCGAATCATAATTTTACACACAGGGAGTAAAAGTGGCCGATGCATTTAATCCTTTCATACCGTCCAAGATTAGTGCTTCTTTTGACAGCGAGACACTGTCGCCAAAGGTTAGACTAATGCAGAGAACGGCAGCATTGGGAGGCAAAATGGTATGATGTCGTATTCAGCTACCGTGGAGGACGGCCTGTTCTTAGCTATTGAGAGGCATGTGCACAAGACTACTGGATGGTTTGGTGGACTATTGCTTATGGTAGGCGATCACCCCTTTTATTTATTCGAGGCAGTATGACAGTTGCATGTTATATCGAAGACGTCATACCACCGTCTTTATTGCCCTATTTAGATGGCCATCCAGACATACTTTTTCAGCAAGATAACTCATGTCCCTATATTGCTCGTCGAACTATGAACTTTCTTCATGAAGTTGGTGTTAATGTTTTGCCGTGGCCGCGCCGTTCGCCGGATTTAATTCCCATTGAACATGTATGGGATATCAGTTGATCTATGAAATTCAAGTTGCTTGGAACGAGATGCCACAAGAAGACATCAACCATCTCATTTTGTTGATGCCTAGACGTCTACAGTAGTGTATACAGCAAAGGGCTCGCCAAATACATTATTATTTTTTTTAGTTTGTTTGTTAATAAAATTTCTTGAAAATGTGATCATTTGATTCTTGATGTAAGGCAAAAAATCAAGTTAAATAAATAAATCCTTCTGGGTGTAACGCTTCTAATGTCATTGTAATTATTAGTACTTAGAAATTAACTATTTGTTTTATTTCACAATTTAACATTTATTCCTTGTTCCGATTAAAAATTATTAAAATAACTTCAATTTATTTATAAAAAGATGAAAGTAAAACAATTGCAGTAGTTTATAATAATATCAATATTGTAATTATTAGTTTTACAAAGACAAAAATGAAAAACCAGCATAAAGAATAATAAATAAAGGAAATTTTGAACACCAATAAATATAAATAAGTTAATAAATTTAAAGATTGCTTGTAATTATTACAAAATATGAAACTTGTTTGTAGAAATTTTTCATTTTTGTCTAGATTTTATAGCTAATTTTTATTAGAAAATAATTTAATTTTTTAAATAATAAAGAGGACAACTGTTTCATAAATTAAAATAATTTATCGAAAAAATAAACATTCCATTGGTTTAGTGAAAAATTTAATTTCATTTAACAAATTCTTTTGACCTAACAATATAAAAATATTATATTTGCGTAATAAAGGCCAACATTTACATCTAAAGTAAAGAAAGAAAGTTCGAAATGAATAAATCCCAAAGTTGTGAAAAAAATTATTAATGCCATAACCGATATCTGGCACTACCCAATTACTCTAAGTATAAAAATTGCGAAACAAAACAAATGTTTCATTTCAAAGTACTTGTTATCAAAATTATTGACAAATACAAAGGACAATGAGCAAATTTATAAAAATAGTATAAATGTAATTAAATCTTTGAAAATGGCTAAAAAAAGATCAAATTCAATACTTTGATTAAAATTTAATTTTAATTTAAATTGTGTAAATTAATTTTAAAAAGTCTGATCGTTTTATATTATAACTGCTGTAATAGTAAGAAAATGAAAAAAAAATGTGAAATTAATTAGCCTCCTAGACGTTATAAATTGAGAAAATTACATTTTTTAAAAATAAAATTTACTAAAAAATAATACACTGAATTGACTATGCTTTAACTAGAAATTATTATTGTAAAAATGTTATATAACTTGTAGATATAGTAATATAAATAACACAACACGACTTGAGTTTCAACGTTTTATCGTCATTATCAAATGAATTATAAATTAAAAACATTTTGAATTTATACTAATTAGTAGATGTTTGCGGATTATCTCGGGAGAACAGGCCTAGAATAAAAAGTCGCAAAAAAATAGTTCGGTCTGCTCGACAAGAAAATTTACTGATGGATAACGGTTCTGTTAAGCTTCAATTATTAAAAGAGACCTAGAGTATTGACTGAGTCGAAATGCACGAAAATTTTCGGAAAATCGAATTGTCACACCTCGTCCTAGATATACGCTATTGAATTCTGAACAACGGTTCTCACACAAGATTTTTTATCTTCTGCATTGATATGTTCGATAATTTTCCAGGGGTTTATTTTCCAAAATATGTAAGTGGGATGACTTAAATTAAAATTATCTTTCTTAGAAGTCTATTTTGAAAATATACTATATAAGTATAGAATGGAAATTATAGTTACGAAAGAGTAGTACGATGGCTATATTACCATATTTTGTATTAAAAATGAGTTGGTAGCATTGTCAACTTTTCGCGATGTTTACTTTTCTAACCTAAAAATATGTTATCGATTACGTTTAGACCGCGAGTGTTTTGATTTGTGCGCGCAAATTTGGATTGTTATTGTAAGTAATTAGCTTTTTACTCTTAAAATGCATGCAGTATCATTTTAACACAGTGTATAATCGTGAATGCTTCATACTACAAATGGTGCATATCAAATAAAAAAAAATACTTTTACTTTGGCAAGATACATTCTCTTACCGGACCGAGTAATATTGGCAACTTAGATTGGTCTTTAAAACGATATATCTTTCTCTGACACCTACTTGATTGATATTTTAAATGCCTACGGTAAAAGTTATAATCTTCCTTTTACTTTTCTATAAAAGTTACAACATATATTCTTATATACTGACCTTACCTTAGTAACGTATTGTAATAGTATATTAAAGGACGAGTACAATAAGCGCGATTTTCTTGCACGCGTTCAAGTCCTCGCTTGGCTCGTCGCTTTCTAATGGGCAAGTCCAAAAAAGGCCTTATGAACGAGTTTTTTATAGCATTTTTTCTATTTTGCATTTTTTAATAAAAATTTAGATTCATAATTTGGGGAATTTTGTATAGGTTGACATTCAATTTCAAATTGTAAACTTCATTTTAGTAAGTTGTGTTTTCAACGCAAACGGGGCGAATATAATTTTCTCTAATATTATGAAATAATATATACAGTGTTCCCGTGGTTTTGATTTCAATTTGTTATAAATGAATATTGGATATTTAACATTTAAGGGTTGGCTGCGTTGAAATTATTAAAGCACCAACTTTGAAAAAGTAAATTGTACTAGGCTATAAACGCACTGCTAGTAGTGCGTTTAGAGTCTAAACGAATCAAAATAGAAAAATATTGTAATAAATTATATCATAGTGTTTAATAATATAAAATAAATATGTTATTAAACATAGTCCAATATACCTCCATAAATAAGTCACATATTAGTAAATTGTAATTAAAGTATTATCACTTTCTTCACAAATTGTTTTTATTGACTAGATGTACATTTCGAAACACGAAGTGTTCTTTATCAATAGTTAAAATGACATTGATAATAATTTAATTACACTTTACTACATAATAATCTTCACGTAACTTAAATATATTTCTACAAGTCACATATTGTTTTTTCAACATATATAATGCTAGTATTTTAGTAATTATATTATTAGTTAATTAATTATACTATTAGTTATATTGCAATAACAAAAATAAGAATGTAATGTTTATAATTATTGATTCTTCGCAGTGTTCATTGGGTTGCATACGATAAATTAGTCGATGCTCAATGAAGGAACGGAGGTCGAGGAATACAAAAAGTAAGAGGAACCTCAAGGCACATCTCGGAAGACCAACAGTAGCGACGAAAAGAAGAAAAAAAAAGATTTAAAATGAATCTTCCCAGAGATGAGGAAGAAATGGCGAGTATTAAGAGAATAAATGAAAAAAAAATGAGAAAACCGCACAAAATATCATATATTATTAAGAGACATTTTTTTTTTAATTAAATGGTCTTTCAAGTAGTATTTTTTCAGTTTTTATTGAATGCACCCTACGGTTTCTTATACGTCCTTTCAACCAAGAATAGCCATAATAATTGAAATGATATTTTATATTTTGATAATTATTAATTAGTAATAAATTTCGTTTAAATCGAATAAAGCATTCAATTGTTATTAATGTCATGAGACGGGTGGGGAGAAGGGGTGCGTCATCGACGTGCCGACTGGTTCGAAATAATAAACAAGTGTCAGATATAAATGTCACATGTAAATACGTGCTGGTAATATTAATTGACTTCAATAACTCATTTGCAATTATTTACACACCCGTATAATGTGCAAAAACGTTACATTGGTGTCAGATGTGGGGTGTGTAAAATTGCAAACAAAATGGCGTTACAATAACGGACCTAAAAGTGGCTGAATTAAAAGTACAACTGAAAGAACGGGATTTGGATACGAGCGGCAAGAAGAGTGTGATACAACAGAGACTTAAGGAAGCGCTTCAAGAAGAAGGCCATGATCCAGACACATTTTTGTTTGATATCGGAGGCGACACAGCATCAATTATGGAGCAATTGAGGCAAAATTCCGATAAAATGACAGAAAATGTTGGAAATTTCTAGGAATATGGAAGAAAAATTAACGGAAAATGCCGATACAATGAAACAAGAAATGCTAGAAATTTCTAGAAACCTGGAAGAAAAATCTCTAGAAAATTCAAGGAAAATTATTGAAATTGAATATAAAATTAATGAAAATTTGGAACTCTTGGAAAAGAAAATATATCAGAAAATGACAGAAAATTCCGATAAAATGAAACAAGAAATGCTGGAAATTTCTAGGGAAGTTTTGGAAAATTCTAGAAATATGGAAGAAAAATTAATGGAAATAAAAAGAAGTTTCGGAGGAATTGAATTAAATGACATAAATAATTATCCTGTCCACTCGATAAAAATGAAACAACCTAATTTTGATGGCCAAACTTCTTGGAATAATTTCCTTAGACAATTTGAGGCCGCAGCATCAGCCAATGGATGGAACGCAACAGAGAAGGTTACAGCTTTAATTCTAACACTGCGTGGGGATGCAACAAATATCTTGCAGAGAGTGTCCCAGAGTGAGATGAATTACGACCAATTAATCAAGCATCTAGAAATAAGGTATGGTCAAACACACCTTGAACACGTGTACCATTCACAGCTTAAGAATCGCTGCCAGAAATCTGATGAGAGTTTGTAAGAATTTTAAGCAGATATAGCTCGATTAACACGACTGGTGTATCCTGATGCAACAGAGAACATCTTGAAACATTAGCTTTGCATGCATTTTTAGATGGATTGAAGGATAAAGACATACATCAGGCATTGATACTCGCTCGACCAATTAAATTAGTAGACGCACTGTCTCGTGCGCTTGAGATAGAAGCAGCGAAAAGGATACTTAGGAGTCAAGGCCGTATTCGGAAAATGGAAGATTCACGAGAAGGATTTGATGATCTTAGAAAAATGATACAAGATATCATAAAGGAATCGTTAGCAAACAGGAGAAGAATGTGGAATGCTGGAAATGTGGAAAACACGGTCATATACAACGTCGGCGCAGAGAAAGTTCAAATAATCGCACCAATGAAAAGTCGGAAAACTAGAACCAGCCGGCCACAGGGGGTGTCCGTCGGCTAAAAAACATCAAGCCTCTAGAAAAACTGCAAATGTAGCATACTTGTCACACCACGTCGATATGGTTTTTGTGGATGGAAACATTGATGGAAACTCTTGTCGACTGCTACTAGACACGGGTGCTACTAGGACAATTATAAGACCTGGTATTGTGTCAAAACCGCAAAATGTACGACCAACGACCTGGAAATTACGAACAGCAACAGGAGAACCTGCTAATATCCATGGTGAAATAAAATCCACGATTACCATAGGGAACACATCATTCCAAAACCAACTCATAGTAGCTGACATTGAAGACGAATTAATTCTCGGTATGGACATCATGAATACTAGAGGCCTCCTGTTGGATCTTAAGAATGGAATTCTAAAAGGTAATGGAGAGAAGGTGGTACTCCACAGACGGAATATTGCTAGAGTCCGGGTAACCCTTCCAACGGAAATATCAGTTCCGGAGAGAAGTGAATTAATTATTGAGGGCCATTTGGAAGAAGCATCCCATCACAAAAACATTATGATCTTTGAACCTATCGTTGATGACGATAAACTGGGACGAGGAGTAGCAATAGGAAAAACACTCGTTTGCACTGATAACAATGTAATAGTTAGAATAATGAATACTAACTATTACTCTGTTCATTTGAGGAAGGGAGTGCTGCTAGGACATTGTTCTGCTGCTTCATCGATATTGCGGAAAACCACAGCAGAGAATAAAATAAATGAAAGGAGTTACCCGGAACTACCGAAAATTCTCGACCGATTAGGCAGACAGCCAGAAGATTGCCACTGGCGAAGCGGGAGGAAGCTGATAGGATTGTGCTGGGCATGGGGAGCGAGTGCATTATAGAACCATCTAGTAGTCCGTAGTGGTATTGGTAAAGAAGAAGGACGGATCAACTCGCTTCTGTGTTGACTATCGTCAACTAAATAATGTGACCAAAAAGGACAGTTATCCTTTACCCCGAATTGACGATACATTGGATACCTTGGCTGGATCTACTATTTTCTCCTCACTGGATCTTAAAAGCGGATATTGGCAAATTGAAGTAGCTCCCGAGGGCAGAGAAAAATCAGCATTTACAGTAGGCAATGGATTATGGCAATTCAAAGTTATGCCATTTGGACTATGTAATGCACCCGCGTCGTTCGAGAGACTAATGGAGACTAACAGGACTATCTTGGAAAACATGTTGGGTTTACCTCGACGATATAATCGTAATGGGAAAATCCTTCGAAGACCACTTGAAGAACTTAAAAGAGGTGTTCCGACGATTAAGGGATTCTGGATTGAAACTCAGCCCGAAGATGTGTCACCTTTTCAAGAAAGAGGTGCAGTACCTAGGACACATTGTTTCAAGCCAAGGTATTGCAGTCGACGGCCAAAAGATCTCAACGGTGAGGGAATTGCCAGTTCCAAAGGATTTACACCAACTCCGGAGTTTTCTTGGATTATGCACGTATTCCGTCGTTACGTTGCGGGATTTTTAAATATAGCTAAACCATTAACCCGCCTCACTGAAGGAAAACAACGATTCTTCTGGAACGGGGAATTTCAGGAGGCGTACCAAAAACTGAAAAACGCACTTACCAGTGCACCAGTTCTAAGTTATCCGTTGCCAGAGGGAAGGTTCTTGTTGGATACCGATGCAAGCAATATAGGAATTGGAGCTGTTTTATCACAAATACAGGATGGACAGGAAAAAGTGATCAGCTATTTTAGCAAGACTTTATCCAAGCCGGAGCGGAACTACTGCGTAACGAGGAAAGAGTTGCTTGGAGTAGTCAAATCAGTAGGATATAATATATAAATAAATATTTATATGGAAGGCAATTCTTATTGAGAACCGATCATTTTGATCTTAAATGGCTTCTTCAGTTCAAGAATCCAGAAGGACAAGTCGCAAGATGGTTGAAAAGACTTCAGGAGTTTGACTTTGACACTGAACACAGAGCTGGAGCGATCCACAGGAATGCAGATGCTTTGTCACGAAGGCCATGCCCAGCAAATTGCAAGCACTGTAACAACGCAGAATCAAAGGAAAGTACTCCGAACAGCTGTAGAAAGCGATGACGATTATAATTCCAAAGAGTAGAATACCTGAAGTGATGAGATTCACAGTGGATCTTCCGGTGGACACCTGGGTATGTCAAAGACTTTAAACAAACTTCGGGAGAGATTCTACTGGGTGAACTGTAAGGTGACGTCAGGGAATGGTGCAAGAAATGTGTGATTTGTGCAGCAAGTAACGGTCCACAACGACGAAGGAAAGCACCTATGCGTCAGTACAACGTTGGTAGTCCTTTTGAACGAATCGCAATTGATGTCGCTGGACCATTCCTCGAGTCTCACCAAGGAAATAAATACATCGTTGTAGTAGTGGATTACTTCAGTAAATGGGTGGATGCCTATGCGTTACCAAACCAAGAGGCTTCAACAATAGCGGAAATATTAATTAAGGAGTGGATATGTCGTTTCGGCGTTCCCTTAGAACTACATTCTGGCCAGGGAAGAAATCCAATCTTTTTCAAGAGGTGTGCAAAATCCTTAAGATTCATAAGACAAGGACAACAGCTCTGCATTCACAATCAGATGGTATAGTGGAACGAATGAATAGGATCATCAATCGCTATTTGTCAAAAGTAGTCTCTGACCATCAAAGAGACTGGGATCAACGTCTCCATCTTTTCTTGCTGGCGTATCGATCGGCTGTACATGAAACAACCGGGCTGACTCCAGCGAGCATCGTCATGGGTCCAGAGCTACAACTTCCATGTGATCTAAAGTTCGGCTGCCCTCCGGGAGAAGATTTGGTAGGGGAAGACTATGTGAGCGACCTGAGACGAAAAATGGACGAAATCCATAATCATGTGCGATCCAACATCCAACGTGCTAGCGACCGAATGAAAGAGAATTATGACGTAAAAACGGATAACAATTGTTATAAAGATGGAGATATGACGTGGTTATTTAACCCACAAAGACGGCGAGGTCCCTAAAATTGCAAACATCATGGGATGGACCATACCAGATAATAGAGAAAATCAACGACATCGTATACAGGAGGAAAACCAAGAGTTGTCCATTTCAATCGTCTGACCCCTTATGCTGGCGAAGACTTCGTGGTTCAGCACTCTGATGGACGTAAGAGTCGTTTTGATGTAACGAGAGAAGAAAACGAGATCTATTCCAAGAACCTTCGGACTATTGTCTTGCCCATTGCGTGGCCCAGGATTTGAAGATGTCACGAGGAATTGCTACCGTCTTCAAGAAGAAATTTGGAAGGTTTGAGGAACTACGCACGCAATGTCCCAAAGTCGGAAACATAGTCCACCTAGATGTTAGTGCTATTTCTTTCGAACGTCAAAATATACAAAGGGGTCCCAGTGCAGGTATCGTCATAAGGTGCCGGAGGACTCATTTCGGGACGAAACATGCCTAAAGAGGGGGCAGTGTCACGAGACGCGTGGGGAGAAGGGATGCGTCACCGACGTGCCGACTGGATCGAAATAATAAACAAGTGTCAGATATAAATGTCACATGTAAATACGTGCTGGTAATTTTAATTGACTTCAATAAATCATTTGCAATTATTTACAAACCCGTATAACGTGCAAAAACGTTACATTAATAAAAGAAATAATATTTTTTAAATCTTTGAAGACTGTTTTCGACTTAACCGTAAACCTTTGGATATAGATAAGTCATGTTAAATATGTTTAAAATATATTATTTCTTTTGTTAATAACAATTAAATGTTTTTTAGTTTCTATCGGATGTACCATTTAAAAATATTTTAATTTTTATATAGTGGTACTACTGTTTGTCATACTTCTACCAATAATGGCCATAATAACTGAAATGATGTGTTATATATATGATAATCATTAGTAATATATTTCATTTAAATTGAATAAAGCATTCAATTGTTATTAACAAAAGAAATAATATATTTTAAAACTTTGAAGACTAATTCCGTATATATGTATATACAGGTTGTCCCGTTAATGAGTGTATTTGTCTTTAAATTTCCAAAAAAAAATTCTTTTGTTTATAACAATTGAACGCATTATTTGATTTGAATGAAATGTATTATTAATATCTACCATAATATAATACATAATTTTAGTTATTATAGCCATTAGTGATTGACAGGAAGAATAAAAAACTGTAGTACCACCACTTGAAAACTAAAATATTTTTATATTGATGCATCCAATAAAAACTAAAAAAAAAATACTACTTTAAAGACACTTACTTTAAAAACTTTATCTTTTAATACTATTTAATATCTTGTACAGTTTTCCCACAAAAAAAAAAAAAAATGCATTTTTTTATCTAGTAAAAACAAAATCTAGTTTTTTATCGAATCGAAAACACATGTTTTTCGTGGCCGTCTTTGTTTAAAAAATGTAAATTATGTATAATTATAACTACCGAGTGTCTTTCAATAATTGTTAACTTTATTATAGTTTATTACTTTCCCTATATATATAGTATATATAGGGGGAGTATTGTTTTCGTGATTTTTTTTTGAATTTTTTTTTGCGGAAATATCTGTTTTGAGGTCCCCTGAATCCATTGCACTGATGTCTGGAAAAAAAAATGGTGATGTGGCCAGCATAGTACTTTCCCTATATTTTACTCGAAAACTATGCGGTTTATGCAAAAAGGTTATTCTTAATAATTCATTCAATTTTGAATTCTCTACAATTATTTGTTATATAACTTTCATGTTGCTTCAATAGTTTATTAGCAATTGGCAAAAAATATCAAACATTTCAATTTTATTTTTTTTTCTCGAAAGTTAAAAATTTTATGAAAAATATATTTTAACAAAATTTGTTCAGTTTCTCATTCTCTTTAATTTTTGTTTGAAAAGTTTTTTAATATTTTTTATATTAAAAAAAATATCGGAAAAAAACAAAAAACACCTCGAGTAAACACCCACTTCCGGTTTATGAATGTTTACCAAAAGCTTTTCAGTTCCAGTTTTTAACGATAAAACCTTACGTTTAAAGTTTCATCTCAATCGGATCAGTCGTTTTTGAGATACAGCACCCACGGACAGACAGACAGACAGACACACACACAGACACAATTTTTACTTTCCCTATATATGAAGTATATATAGGGGAAGTATTGTGATCGTGATTTTTTTTTGAAAAAATTTTTTTGCGGAAATATCCGTTTTGAGGTCCCCTGAGTCCATTAAACTAATTTCTGGAAAAATTTTTTTTGTGTCTGTGTGTGTGTCTGTCTGTCTGTCTGTCTGTCTGTCCGTGGGTGCTGTATCTCAAAAACGACTGATCCGATTGCGATGAAACTTTAAACGTAAGGTTTTATCGTTAGAAACTGGAACTGAAAAGCTTTTGGTAAACATTCATAAGCCGGAAGTGGGTGTTTACTCGAGACGTTTTTTGTTTTTTCCCGATATTTTTTTTAATATGAAAAATATTACAAAACTTTTCAAACAAAAGTTAAAGAGAATGAAAAACTGAACAAATTTTGTTAAAATATATTTTTCATAAAATTCTTAACTTTCGAGAAAATAAATAAAAATTGAAATTTTTGATATTTTTTGCCAATTGCTAATAAACTATTGAAGCAACATGAAAGTTATATAACAAATAATTGTAGAGAATTCAAAATTGAATAAATTATTAAGAATAACCTTTTTGCATAAACCGCATAGTTTTCGAGTAAAATCGAGTAAAATATAGGGAAAGTACTATGATGGCCACATGACCATTTTTTTTCCAGTAATTAGTTTAATGGACTCAGGGGACCTCAAAACGGATATTTCCGCAAAAAAAAACAAAAAAAACCTAAACTTATGTCGAATCTGTTTAAACCGCGAGTGTTTTGATTTGTGTGGGGAAATTTGGATTTCTATTGTAAGTAATAAGCTTTTTACTCTTAAAATATATGACATCTCATTTCCACATAGTGTATCATCGTGAATGCTTCATATAGTTCACACTACAACTCATGCATGTGTAATAAAAAATAAAATTTTACATTCTCTTACCGAGTAATATTGGCAAATGGTCTTTAAAACGATATATATTTCTCGGACACCTACTTGATTGAGATTTTAAATGCCTACAGTAAAAGTTATAATCTTCCTTTTACTTTTCTATGAAAGTAACAACATATATTCTTACATACTGACCTTTCCCTTAGTAACGTATTTTAAATATAGTAATAAATTATATCATAGTGTTTAATAATATAAAATAAATATGTTATTAAACATAGTTCAAAATGCCTCCATGAATAAGTCACATATTGATTTTTCAACAGATATAATGGTAGTATTTTAGTAATTATATTATTAGTTAGTTAATTATACTATTAGTTATATTGCAACAATAAAAATAAAAATTTAATGTTTATAATTATTGATTCTTCGCAGTGTTCATTGGGTTGCATACGATAGATTAGTGGATGCTCAATAAAGGAACAGAAGTCGATAGAGCGCAGAGGAATATAAAAAATAAGAAGAACTGGAAAGCACATCTCAGAACAGCAGTAGCGACGAAAAGAAGGATAAAACGATTTGAAATGAATCTTCCCAGAGATGAGGAAGAAATGGCGAGTATTAAAAGAATAACTGAAAAAAATATGGTTTAAATCTTCGAATGGTTTCCAGACAGGAGTTACTTACTTTGAATGATTTCAAGATTAATTGAAATATCTGTTTAATATATACAAAGACATTTTATTTTCTATGTGAAACGTTATGTTTACTGAAATTTTAAGCTTTCAAAAAATTCACATAGAGGAATCAGAAGTCGTTTACAAAATGCAAACAATTATTACTTACAGTGGTAGTGACAGGTAATGATGAAAGTAGACAGTTATTTAGATTTATACAATTTTCAAAGAGTGGGAGCATGAGTTTAATTTGTTAAAATATATTGAGAAACAACATTTAAATGTTTCAAAAACGAGTCAACTATATATATATATATATATATATATATAATCTATGTTAACAACTCTTAATGTCAAAATAATATTTCGTAATATTATATATTATATATATTTTTCTACTCCTATAATGAAATAACATAATTGTAGGTTACTTTTTTATTAGGAAATGTAGTACATTGTATGTTATGTATATATTATATATTCATTGCCATAGCAACCATTGTAGCACTAGTGTTACAATACATCTATTGAAGCACTAGTGCTACATCACAGACTCTAGCACAATTGATCCATAAAATTCAAGCTGCTTGGAACGAGATGCCACAAGAAGACATCAACCATCTCATTTTCTCGATGCCCAGACGTCTTCAGGAGTGTATACAGCAAATATGTCGCCAAACACATGAATTTTTCTAGATTGTTTGTTAATAAAATTTCTTGAAAATGTGATCATTTCATTCTTGATGTAAGGCTACCATGTTGGCAAAAAATCAAGTTAAATAAATAAATCCTTCTGGGTTACTTCTAATACCATTGAGTATATTAGATAATTTCTGGCTTTCAGTACATAATTTTGATGAGAAGAATAAGGTTTGTATTGGGGAAGATGTTGGGTAGATTTGGTAGATTTGTTGGTAATTTAATTTGAATTAAGTCCTATGAGATTTGATGTTCAATAAGAATTAATAGAGAAATTGGAAAGAGTGGAAAAAATAGAGCTGATTTCTATGTAGAATATTATTATTGGTCGATTTATGCTCATAGTTTCAATAGACAAAAGGTAGTTTTGAAGCCAAAATACAACTTATATCGTTTAGAAACCTAATAACTACAATGGCTCAATTGAGAGGTAAAATCAGAGAAGGTGTTAGGTTTTAAAGATAGTATAATATACATCACAAGGCACATAATCTATATGTATGTTTAATTTGGAAGCATTCATATAATCGTGTATAGAAATTGATCATTCATTAGAGTTCTCTCTTTAGTGAGAGGATTGAGTGATGAGAGGTAGTTTAGATATTTAGGCATAAGAGAAAAATTAACAATATTAGAAATGGAGGTAGCTACAAAGCACTCTATATATGATAAGTGTGGTTTGCTTCTTTTAGTAAAGTTTTTAATTTATTAATGGTTTCTATTGCCAAAGGCTTGTTATAGGATAAGAAAATTAAGAAATCTTTCTCATATGAAATGGATGCATATAGAAATATTGAATTATATTATGTTTCTAACTATTACCGTTGATTGAAATATTGTATAGATACATCATCTCACGGGGCATAAGTAGTAAGTAGGCCGACTAACAAGCGGCGCAGTTCAGTGTACTGCAGCTTTTTGTAGCATCGAACAGTTTTCTCGGCGGCATGCGGTCCATGGAAGTAGTGCTTCCCTTGTAAAAATTAATATAAAATGATTTTCATAAAGTAAATCAGAGCAATATTTTTATTTAGTAAAAAATACCTTTATTGGCATCCTTTACACTCATAAACAAATAAATAATAATAATACATAATATTGATAGCCCCCTGTTCTCAGTCCCCCTTTCTTCGAATTTGTTTTTCCCGTCCCAGTTTTATCACAATCTCTTCGCCTGCCCCATCATCTCTAACCTATTCACCTATTCCTTTTATTTCCCCTATCATCACGCACCTCCTTGCACTCTTGGCCTAAATGGCTCCATATGTCCCTTCCACCCTCGCACAACGCTCACCTGCCATACCGTTCCCTCATCCATACCTTCCTTCCTTTCTCGTTCAATCGACATCTAGCCCTTGACAGAGTAACTTTTTTGGACCTTGCTCACTTTGTTTTCAATAAATACTCTGGCACCCTGACTTACACTTGCCAACTTCCATGCATTGGGTTGTACCCACTCCTTAGAATACACTCTTGCCGCTCTTGCGCTACCACTTCCAGTCATTTTTCCCTCATCTAAGGCGACACATTCACTCCCTATTCCAGCCAAACGGTTACTACCGTTTCCGCCACTCCCGCTCTTTCATACATCTTTTTTCTTTCTATGTACACTCTCATACCCCCCACAAGTTCTCCATACCTCTTTTACCAACCTCTAACTATTCCACGTACTTACATTCATCTCATACCTAGACACTCTTTCCATTGTCCCTACATGCATACTATGCCTATTTGATTCCTGAAGCAGAATATACATAGGAGTTGATCTTTCCACTCCTAGTAGCTGTTTCAAGAACGTCGTGTGTTCTCCCTCTCTCTCAATACATTCATAGACTTTCATTCCCCACGTTTCCACACATCATTATCGGCTTCACGCACGCATCCCACAGTTTGCACGTCATCAGGAAGTTTCCCTCTATCATATTTTTCCACCTCTCTTTTGCCATGCACCATGCCTTCCTTGCTTTCTGTTGACGTACTCCCCGTATTTCCCACCACTCGTAAACACAAATCCCAGATATTTAAATTATTTCACTCTCTTAATCACTTCTCCTTTCTATTTCAACTCTTCTACTCTTCCTTCTCTTCCTCTATTCTTTACATTCACGCGCAAACCCCTTTTATCCATATACCTCTCAACTCTTCCTAATATATCTTTTATCTCTCCCCATTCTCGCGCCAGTAACACTACATCATCCGCGTATGCCAATATCCATAATTTCAATCGGAACGGCTCGAATGTCACCGCCGCGCCGTTGATCTATGAGTTATATTTTTATATGTATAGACTCGTCTGGAAACGGTGATCGCGACCGCTTCTTTACCATTAGTATTTAAAATGATGGCGGAAACGTTAAGGTCACTGCGGCTCATAGAGTTTAAAAACACGTGTGCAGTTGCGGTGGGTGAATGTGAATGTGTAGTTTTTGTTTTATTGAAAAGAAAACGATTTTCTCAATTTGTGTTTCAAGAAAAATCCAATATAATAATGGAAGGTCGGTCGGTTCCAATTTTAAATTTGATTACGAAAGTGAAAAACTTTACTAGACATTTTAATGAAAATATATTTGAACAGGACGAGTAGTTAACCGGGTGCAAGAACATTGGAAAACTGTTCTGATGGCCTTGTATTTAATATTACTGATAAATCTGTATTTGTGTCTGTCGGCTATTGCGACTTGAATAATTTGCCTAAAAACGTCAAAAGACACGTATTAAGCAAATCTCATTAGTTAATAAAAATAGGAATATTAAAAAAAAATAATTGATAGTTTCATAGGGCACGATGAAGGCAATTACAGGGCTTTACTTCATTATTTTACAAAATATGATGAAACATTAAACCACCATCTGGATCAGTCCTCCACAGTATATCGCGGAAATTGAATTCAGAACGACTTAATAAACTGTTTAGGTTGTGTAATATTGAAAACAATTAAAAATGAGATTAAAGACATCCCATTTATTTCCCTTAGATGAAACTTCAAAAACTTACGCCAGCTTTCTGTGGTTGTGTGAAAAAAGATGCAACTGTTCAAGAGAGGTTTTTCGGATTTTTGGATAAACGGCTGAAGCGATGTATAAAATTTTATGCAGTATTATACAAAATAACCTTAATAGTGGTACGAAATTAGTAGTTCAATAAATACGAGACAATTTAAAAAATTTAATGATTTAAAATTTGTGGAATTGTGCAATTTTAATAAATACAAAAAATCTAGGAATGTTACAATTTTTAGAAGAAACTGGACTAGATAAAGCATATTGTGAAGTGACTAGACTTTGTGAATTAATGTTAACTATTCCAGCTACCAGTGCTTCGGTAGAACGCAGTTTTTCAGTTTTAAAACGCATTAATAAAAACTTCATGAAAAATTCTACAGGAGAAAAAAGACTCTCAAATTTGAAGAATAGAACTTCATTATAAATAGGTAAGTAAATTTAACTCACTTTCCTTGATTGCTTCCCTACTTTAAAAGTTCACCGCACGCCACTGAGTTTTCTATATCATAAATGCGTGTCGTGTCTATAAAGTAAATGAACAATCCCAGAATACCGCACATTTTTTTTGTTTAGATTTTAAATAAAAAAGAGATATTTAACACGATATGTTATTTTTGTAGTCGTTTATTTTCAAGAATGTACAAATATATTGAGTATGGGTGAGTAGGTGATAGTCTGAAAGCGGCGTAGCTGTCGTTGCGGAGAGCGTTGGGCGGCTAGGGCTTCTTCACAGGAACATGCATAGTTCGGGGCTTCTGTATCCTGGTATAGGGCTTGAAGGTCAGATATACCTCGACGAGGTACCGGACGTAGGGTAGTCACTGGCTGGGATTCCAGGTGGGGAGTATCGTAGTCGTAGTCGTTTCTAACGCGGTGGGTAGCGTAGAGCGATTAGTATGTCAATTAGACGAGTGTTACTAGAGAGAGCTGTTAGGTCGAGTAGACGAGCGCTAACAGAGTGACGATTAAATCGGTAGTTTGTCTTTAAGTAGGGCGCGAAGATGGGTGTGTGATTGAGTGGTAGTGAAGAGGGATGCCCTCCCTCCGAGGTAAAATGGGGTGGTGCGGCTGCCTCGTCTACCTGCGAAGGGTCGCGAACACGGTGTGGACGTTACACCCGCTGGTACTGATATCGTCCCGATTAAGTAACCAGTTTAGGCTGGGTCGTCCAGGGAGGCAACTTCGTAGGTAGTAGTTCCTTTCCTTTGGGTGATGACGTAGGGCCCGTCCTTATCTGCGGCAAATTTTGCTGTGTCCTTCGCTTGACCTAAGAGATGTGTATTAACCTAGACATGATCTTCTGGTGAAGATCTTCGGGTGGCATCCGCTAACTGCTTACAGGTGCCCTGTTTCTCGTTTGTCAGCTGCTGGGCGACCTCTAGGGTGTTATCTAACTGGAGAAGGTTTGGAGTGACCTCGACAACAAAGTTCTCAGCTAAGACGATGGTCCTTAGGTCCCCGCTCACATCACCCAGCGGTTCTGCGAGACGTGAGTTCATAGCGAACTTGACGGCCGCTAAAGTAGGCCAGTTGGGTTCGCACTCAGATGGAAAGCCAAGTTTTCATATCTCTATTGTTCGATTCCACCGAGTTGGCTTGAGAGTAATAAGTTGGGGTGAAGTAGTTCTGCACTCCTAAGATATACATCATATGTTGCATGACAACACTGACGACCTATCCCATTATTGGATATGAATTGGCGAGGAATATCGTAGCGTAGACAGACCTTATTAAAACGGTGGCATATTCTGTGGTTGTGGCTTTTTGCAGTGGCAGGATTTCGACTCATTTGCTGGCGATGTCTTCCATTATCAGAATAATGGTGTATCCCTATTCTTCTTCCAATAGTAATACTATGATGGTAGTAAGTTATGTGGAATCCATAATATCCTGACGTGGTGATCATGGAATGCTTTTAACAAGGCTGGTATTTCTTCAGCGATACATTGTTGAGCGTCCTCGTTGTGGCAGATCAACTTGAGGTTGATTTCGGTGATCTTTTGGGTGTACTTGACGGTGCTATAAGGCCTATTTAGATAGGCGTCCGGTAGAGTGCCCTCTATATAACCTGGGAATTTATCCAAGGCCCATACTATAGCTAGAGCTTTTTACTCCGTTGTAGTGTTGTTATGTTCAGCTGGTATGAGAAAGCGGCTTGCATACTCAAGCGAAATACTCCGAGGACGAAGTCGCCAGCGTCGGTTCTAATAAAGAACGGTTTATCGAAGGTGGCTGGCTTCGAGATTGGGGCAGTGGTTAGCAGCGTTTTCATTTGATCCATTGCGGCTTGTTGTATCTGCCCTTATTTCCAGGTGGGGTCTTTCTTAAAGAGGCTTGTTATCGGCCTGTTTAAGAAAGCGAAGCCGGGAATGAATCTGTGGTCCAGATATTTTTTTTGTTCGGAAAACAGGTGTTTTTTTCTCTATT
The DNA here is from genome assembly GCA_963969525.1 of Ontholestes murinus. NCBI lineage: Eukaryota > Metazoa > Arthropoda > Insecta > Coleoptera > Staphylinidae > Ontholestes > Ontholestes murinus. The sequence goes on along the minus strand of OZ018388.1, from coordinate 51,244,223 downwards.
TGCTGAAATTGACATTTCGGTAATAAGCTTAAGAAAGTCCTCCAGGCCTTGAAGGTGTTGACTCATTGAACTCAAATAGTCCAAAGGAGAAGGTGAATGCGATTTTCTCCGTGCCCTCGGTTACTACCGAAATATGCCAGTATCCACTTCTAAAGTCTATGGTGGATGTGTATTTTCCCGTCGGATACTGTGACGGCATTCAATACCCTGTAATTTACGCAGAGGCGCGAGGTGCCATTTTTCTTGAGGATCATATCGATGGGTGATGCTCACGGCTATGATGACGATTGAACATAATCTTCGAAGAGTCGCTGAATCTACTGTTCCAATTTCTCTTTCTTGTATGGTGATATCCGGTACGGCCTGGGCTCACAGGTGCGTTTTGCTCGATGTTAGTGTGACGTCGTCTCAAGGTAGTAAGCGGTTTGGTGCTTCTAAACGCTTCCTCATTGTCTTGAGGATTTGAGTTATTTTCCGTTTTTTCTCTGGATTTAGGGCCTCAATCGAACAGAGATCATGGAAATATCGATTGGTTTCGGGTAAAACTAAAAGAATGTCTTTTCTTTGGGCCGGATTTTCCTCGGCGGCTCCGGGAATAAGCATTCCTCAGGTTCGTTTATAATAGCTGTCGGCTTGTTTTGCTATCCCCATATGAGACTAATTCGTTCTCTTCAGATTTTCTCCATCGAATCTTATAGAATTTCCAGTCCTCGGGCCGCACTTCCACTTGCCTGCATATATTCGTCACATCCGCTGTGATTGCGAATTGTCGTATTCTTATCCTCAACATGATTGCGAATAACGACCATCAGGATGTTATTCAGCGATATTCCGGTAGATGTAGGTGATGATCCGTTAAATATGACGCGTAATTTTGTTGTTATGTTTGCCTCTTTAATGACACAGTGATGAGGTAAATAATAACCGATGTCATTATCGCCACTCGTTCGCTGCATATGACCTAGTATTTCGTATTCTTTAATGAATTCCCTGTATTATTTATAGTTGTTTGGTGTATTTGAAAGTCTGCGCTCAAACGCAAATAACTTGCGTTGTGCAGATTCACTAGAATTTCCTAATCGACTTGGGTTGTTCTTGAATAGTAGTGCTACTTAAAACCGTCCTGTCTCGTCGCGAGTAACCGTTGATTTAAAATGATTTTCGTTTCGCATTGTCTGTCAGTTGGCGAGCCACTTGCTTCTTTGTAATTTTCCATTTCCCAGAAACAAGAAATAAATCACTTCATTTAATTCCAAATGTCTTACTATTACGTCAACGAGTGAATCTCCTCCAAGATTCAAGTCGCGCGGTAGTGGAGGCATATAGCCAGACACAATCCATCCAAATTTTATATTACGTAGCATTAAGAAGCCGCCAAGAAGAAGGTCAATTTCCTGTAACAGGTGGAATTTTGGATCTGCTATTTGTGCTCCTTGAGAAATTTCTCGCGTCAATTTTGCGAGTAGATATTTTGTAACTAATGTTCGTAATCACGAGCGCATTTATTGTTGTGTTAAAAGATAAGATTCGTGACTCAATGTTAACACGTTCTCTTACCTCCTTACCTGTCTTTGTTATTAAATTCGTCTGGCTACCCGAATCTAATAATGTGCGTACATACTGTCCTTTTCCGTTTTGATCTTCAATTAACACTACACATGTCTATAAAGTAACATTCGAGGGACTGTATGCTGTAATAGCAACAGATGAAGAGTGGTTTGTTGCAGTGGACTGCTTATCTTTAAGTGGTGGTAAGTGTAAAATCGAAAGGTGCCTCCTTTTACATTTACGACTACTTTCTGCCTTATAATCATTGGTCATATGGTTTTCACTTAAACAATTGAAGCATAATTTACTCTGTTTCGCTTTGTTTCGTCTCTATGCTATACTAAGTTCGCGCAATTCAGGACATCGGTATATCATGAGTGGTCGTTCATACTTGTTTTCTTCATTTTTCATGAGAAAGGTTTTTAAAGATTTCGCATCTCAGAGTTTCAAAGTTTTCAGAATTAATGATGCTTCACCCTTTAATGCCGACTGCAGGTGGTGATAGATATTTTTAGCGACTGATTGTTGTGAATCAGTGAATTTCCTGTCAAAGTCAGATTTTTTATCATTGGAAGTCTCACTTGTGATGTTGGGTCTCGACGTTGGAGATTCTAACGATATCTCTTTCTTCAAGATTGATTTTGTTTTCTCAACGAACCCATTATAGGTTATTCCAAACTAACGTTGTTCGTTGGAGATGTCGATTTTCAGATCGAATAGCTCGTTCGTTATTTCAGAAAATTCATTGTGCGTGAGATTGAAAGCATCCAACTGACATTCTCGATTTCATTTGGAGCTGGAATTTCATTCACGGAGGTTAGAGCTTCTTCTTCTTACAGTTACACTTATCGTAGTTTGTCACAGAGGATATATAAGACGCAACAGGTCACGAATGAGATAATCACACACAAGGGGCATTTCTCAGGGGAATTGAACGGTTACACAATTGTTCACAAAGTTCACATGAGTTTTCACGTCCGTTTTCTCACGGTTTTTTATGTAAATCAAAGTCACTGTTTACTTTACCGGTTCGAAGGACTATGTTAGCGCTTATTTGTGACTTGTTTTGGTTAATTATAATACTTCGCTGAGAATATAATGATGCTTTATTGATAAACAAATGAGAGAGTGACAATTTGCGGGTAGATATTCAGGAAGACTGTATAGACCGGTCTGAGAACGCGAGAACGCACTAATATTACTTTGTTGTTTAACAAACAAGACAGTGACATTTCACGGGTAACAAGACCGCATGTAATGTTTTCATACATATAGAACAGAATGGACAATACATGAAAAATAGCCGTCTTTGCCATTGTATTACAAATACAAAGTCAGTTTTGGTTAACAATATTTAATTTAAAATATTTGACGCAATACAACAATAGATCCCTTCATAAAAGTTAATAGACACGTAATTTTCATTTGCTATGACCCCCCATATTTACTTAAAAGTCTAAGAAATAATTTCATTAATAGTATAATAAAGACTGTGGTAAATAACTTAGAAATGTCCTGGAAATTTGTTCTTGAGTTACGTGAAGATTTATTTAATACACTTGGAAAATAAAAAACACTACACTTTCTTCACAATTTGATTTTATTTTGCTAGATGTACATTTCGAGTACTATGTACTCATTATCAATAGCTTATGATAATGAGTACATAGTACTCGAAATGTACATCTAGCAAAATAAAATCAAATTGTGAAGAAAGTGTAGTGTTTTTTATTTTCCAAGTGTATGTCCTGGAAAAATATAATTGACACATAATATCGACAAAAAATGTAATGTTGCAAGAGCTATGCTCAAAAATACCTAAAAGCATATAACTCCGACAACTTTTGAAAAAATGTGTGTGAAATATCAGAAATTCAGTAATGTTTTTGAAAGAAATTAATAATATATTTGACTCATTAAACATAAAAACATAAACCTTTCAAGGTTTAAAATTTTGGAAAATGGTAAGAAATGAAAAAATAAATATTGCATACAAAATTTTATGTGGTCGATAAAATCTATTTTGCTTTTGTGGAAATCTTTGCAACTTGAAGATTTTAAATATTTATTAACGTCAAGAATATTTGAAGATCCTACTGAAAACTGTTTTTTAGAACTTAGCCATAGATGTGGTTATTTATGTATTTATTTATTTATTTTACAATGTCCTGTTAATGTTGGATATAAGAAACACTTTAAGATATACATAAAATATTACAAAAATATGTGTTCTTCTATTCAAACCCCCTTTCTTCTTAATGTGATCGAAATTCCTATCGATAGAGCATTTTTACCGTTCGGTAATATGCATCAGTAATCTGGTGGCCAAGAACGACCATGAAAACAGCCGTAAGGCTTCTAGATCACGTCTAACGCAGCGCTTTTCTGAGCGTGACAGGAGCAATGAGAACAACACCAAAAGTGGATATGAAGCCCTGCTGCAGCTGCAATCATTGGACATATATATCAGCAAACAGGACATATATAAACAGCAAACAGCGGCTCTTATAAGCCTACGAGCAACAAAAAGAAGGTTGTAGGGCTCATAACAGGACAGTGCCTGTAGGGGTGGTTGACGTGCACAGCCATTTGGGAGTAGCGACCCCACTTACCCGAGCCGTACACTGCACACACACGCACTTCACACACAAACACACACACACCCACACACCCATCCATACACACATATCACATTACACATACACACACACATCAACGACGCTGACCGACACCCTATATCCCATGAAGTAATGACAGACGGCGGTTCCGCGAGGTGGCAGGGCGACTTAGGGAGGTGGTTTTTAGTGTATACCGTTTCTGGGGAGTCCCATACTCCGTCTATAAAAGATTTTCCACCTACCAGCTACAAAAAAAAGACAGTGCAATTTAAGATCGCACCTGAAGAGATTGAGACTATACTCTAGTTCAAACCTTGCGTGCGAAGGGGAAACCGCCGAGCATGTGCTTCTGGATTGCCCGGTTCTATACAAGTTACGTGTATCCACAATGGGAAGGGGGTGTCTACAGTCATCAGACATCCTAAAAGTCCCTCTTGCTGCGATCCTGGTGATTGGCAATGCCTTGGGTTTGCTCGGCTATAGCAAGAATGTGGACTGATGGGAGGACGTACAAAGGGCCCACCGGGGCCTACGTGCTGCGGACCTCTCTGCTTTCCCATCGTACAAATCTAGATCGAGATCCAGAGTTGTCAGGTAACTGTGGTCTTTCAGCTTCAAAGCCAGAAGTAAAATATATCCTGTGCGGCACATTATCCTGCATTTTAACGTTCACCAATGGCCCATAATTGTCTTCTCTTGCATCGTGAATTGCGTCGTCGTCGCTGCTGCTTGTACTAGGCCAAGGTAATGCCCGATTTCTTTTGGTAACTATAATGTCACTACCACTAGTATCAGCTGCAGCTTCTTCGATGCAGCCTACGTTACTATTTTCATTGCACTCTAATTGTCGATCATAAAAGTCCACATAAAATTCGTCGTCACTACTCTCATATTAATTTTCAATGTTGCCTTGTAAACGTCGCTTAGGCATTGCGAACATAAAAAATAAAAAAAGTAATAGTACTATATAATTGATTTATTGATTTCACTTTACACGTTCACTTTGAAAAAAATATTCAAAAAATTGATAATAGTTATTTGTACAAGTGTGGAAATGTTATGCTTTTCCGCACGAAAGTAGGTTCTACTCGAGTGCGGAAAAGCGAATTTCCCACGCGTTGTACACACTATTTTTTCACATACTGCGTATAACATCAATTATAAAGGTGTTTGCGATTTCATTTTGGCCAATGACATATAAAAATTAGGTTATAATTACCAATAGTACGTGTGTTGTATATATTACTCCATGTATGTATCTGACACTGACATTGATTAATACCAAATAAAAGTAATGCGGAAAAGTGTATCTATGCAGAAAAATTCTACTTTTCTCAACGATTTTGGATGCGGAAATGTAAGGTATTTCTATTCAGTATGTGAAAAAAGTAGTTTATAACTTACTTAATAATTTAGAGCAGGGAACATGCGGGCGGAGTTCATGTAGTGTTCTTCCACTCAGACCCATATGGCTCAGTTTTGCTCATTTTGTATGAGACTATTTTCTGACACAAAACAGTCTCGGGTGGTGTTCGTTATGACACTAAACTAAATTTGTAACCCAGAAGTGAATGTTTACAAATATTTGAAAAAGTGAATATAATATAAACATATTAACGCATTAATTTTATTGAATTTATTTATTTTATATAAACTCGAGCGACTATAATATTTTCCTTATATAAATCAGAATAACCCCCCGCTGCTAATTTATCCACTTGATGACAGATATATACCTACAAAATATAAAATATGAAGTATTTAGTGCAGATAGTCCCCTGCAAGGCGACATACGAGCGCAACAGTAAAACGAGTTATGTTCCTCGTATGGGGATATACGAGTGCAAAGGGTTAATAACCAGTCACCTTTTCTACACTGATCCTTTCTGAGCTCTTTAGTATATGAAAAACCTTGCTAAAATGCCAAGAATCCCCATCGATTTCATCAATTAAGTGATTTTCAAAAAGGTCGCATTGTTGGTATGAAAGAGGCAGGCTTCAGATTGAGGGAAATACTCCGAAGACTCGAAATTACACCCTCAACTGTAATGCGAGTATGAAGAAAATGATCTGAAGAAAATGACTATCAGCGACAGAGACGTTCTGGTAGGCCTAGGACTATACAGGGTGGGCAAGAACGGTACCTAAGACTCCTTGCCATATATCATCACGACACTTTGCGACAAGTTCGAGATGCCTTTGTCGCAGCAACAGGGCGTGTGGTTTCTAGGCAAACAATTAATAGAAGAGTTCTTGCCTAGGCCTTTATGTGTTCTGTCCGTTTTGGGGAGCTACCGATGACATCGCTACACAAAGCTCGTCGCTTGGAATGGTGTCAAACCAGATTCAACTGGGATGTAGAGTGGAACTTCTTTTGCTTTAGTGATGAGTCCAGATTATATTTAAGGACCCATGATGGACGTAGACGTATCCGTCGATTTCGCGGTGAAGGGCAGAATGTAGAGTTTAACTTAGAACACAGCCAATACCCCTGGCATCATGTTATGGGGCGCTTTATATCTTGGAAGTAGGTCCCCTCTGGTGTTAATTAGAGGTAGTCTAACAGCCAAATGGTGCATCGCTGAAGTTTTACAAACTGTTGCAATACCAAACGCAATTTTTCAAACCATGGACTTTATACCTGCAAGATCCCCTGATTTATTGCCAATAGAACATGTTCGGGATAGCATTGGAACAACTCCTTAGCGATTGCCACAGCCACCAAGGACTTCGGACCAATTGCACATCTGTGTTCAACAGGCCTGGGACCGCTTACTACAAGACATCGACCACTTGATTTGGCCTATGCTTCGCCGAGTTAGAGAGTGATACAACAACCTCGGCGGGCCAATACGTTATTGAATTTTTCTTAGTATTTTCAATATGTTATATGTTCAACTTGCATCAAATTCTCATCCTTTGTTATGACACGAAAACTGAACATAAATTTAATACAAAAACATTTAAAACATTTTTCTTTTTCGGTGTTGCACTACTTTTGAGCTAAAGTGTATTTTAATCTTCACTATGTTGGGATGCTAAAATAACGTTAATTTTTACCTATGTGTGTGCATGCGCGTGCGTAAGAAATGTTGCTATAAAATTTTTGATTTTTAATTTCGTATGGCTTTCAAATACTTATTCCAGTGTATACATATGAATTATATACAATGAAATTCGATATTTACTGTAGAGTTTTTAGATTCAGGAATTCAAGTTAAAAAGAACAAATATATAGATTATTTGTTATACGGCCAATTAGCACAATTTTTTTACATTTTTAATTAAGTGCATTTATTCGTGACTTCTCTTTGATTAAAAAAAGATTTTACAGCAGCACGTCTAAATCACCATTACAACTCTGAAGCAAGCCATTTATGATCTGGTTTAGTATTAGAAAGCAGTTTAAAATTAAACTTAAAATTTAAATTCTAATTTAAAGACATGCACTTTATTTGAATTGTTTTATTTTTATATTTACTTATTATAATACTTTAAAATGGCCATAAAATGATAAATACAAGGATTATGTATTTTATTATCACGATGTTACATAAAGCTCTCTTAATGGAAAATTATTATCTCTAAAGTAATAATGGCAGGTAAATCCAGCGCAAGTTTGTTCTAAGTAGGGTCTTATTGGAATAACCATGTTCGATGAAAGTAGTTCTAATAACACAAAATACCTTTTGCTTGAAAACTGTCACGTAGCCTTCTTAAAGTAAAAGTTTACTTTGCATCGTCGTGATTTATTCTCGTCCTCGTTCGATTTAAGCCGATCGATGAGAACATGTACTGTATTAATAAAACTATTTTCTCCGACGTTGCATATTTTAATTAATAATTTAGAAATATGAAATAAAATCTAATAAAACTACAAATAATCACTTAACGCAGTATTAGAAGAACTCATTTATAGATTTACAAACTGTTTCGTATTTCAAATTATTATTGTATTTCCTATAACCACTTAAATAATTTTAAACATAGAATAGTACTAGTAGATAATTTTTATAATTAATTGCTTGTATATACTCACCTCAAACTTAATAATATTGATATTGGAAAACTTGTCCCAATTGTAAGATCCGTCCGGATTATAACCCTGGTATCCTAACCCTGAATTGTTGCATGTGGCGTCGGCGAACAACCATGCGAAATAATACTTGAATCTAACCAGCATTGTGGCTACGCTCAGGTACCAAAATTTATACAACAAAGTGGTATTTTCTACAAAGTCGTCATCCTTGACACCCTCAATATGAAACGCTGGGAGGAATTTCACGAATACTAGGGCACACAGCAAGGACAAGGTCACTTTCTTGCAGACAGCACCTAGCGGGGATGGCTCCAGTATTACAGTGTTGTTGCTCGTGTTGTTATTCAGATTGCTCTAGAAACAAATATAAGCATAAATGTAGGTAATAATAATTATAGAAGCAACAATACACAAATAAAAATTATATTTTATTCTAACTCTTGATATCATATCAATGTCATTGTGTAATTTTTATTTTACTTTCCGTTAATTTCTCTCGTTTTTATTTGTATTCAATTTCATGTCATGCCATATCATGTTAGCATTGTGCTATCAAATAATTTTACTTGTAGTTTTAATTAAAACATAATTGACTTTTCGTTGAAGTTTAAACGGTGTAGTATTTATAAATGCATCTATACATTTTAAAGTACCTTTTTCAAAAATTTAATGTACTATTGAAAAAATGTAAAATGTAAGTTACATTCAATAAAATTGCAGTTAGGTACAGTAGTATGAAATGTGGTTTTGTGCTGTATTGAACCGTTCTTTACTGTTAATAAGTAATGGTTTGGTAAAAGAAATTTATACAGAACAAATTTTTTATTATCTGTTGAAGCATGATTACTTTCGTTTAACAATTATAGTAGCAACAGTTAGTGTGATAAAACATATCGTGCCTCAATACTGAGTGACAGTTACCATCCGACGTTATATGTGTGCGCGTAAATGTAATGCCAAATTGTGACAATAAATAAGTTGAACAGTATATAGATAAACTCACATAAATAATAATGTGCGATATTTGTTAATTCTGACAATTTGTTGAAAAATTCTAGGAGCCCGAAGAAATATTACTAGGAAATTCTTGAATTCTTGAAATTTAAAAGTTAATGGAGAGATGTAGAACTCTCGAAAAGTTCTCACAACTTAGAAAATAATTTGTTAATTATTCCGAAAAATAAAACTTTTTAATAATTGCTGGAAAATTATAACAAGATAAAGCCAGAAATGGTGGAATATTTTAGAAAAAATGCTGGAAAATACTAAAGTCCGATGAAACGATAAAATGTAATAATAGAATAACAAATTAAACGCAATTAAAATAAAAGAAATCGTTTCTGAAATCTGATGATCTGATTACAGATTGTAACTTAGCACATAAAAAAGACCTCTCTAATTTAATTGTCTTTTTATTTCTCTGGTTTTACGATATATCAATAGTGAGTCATATAAAAATGATTCATATATAAATTTACCTATATTTTTTGTTATGGGGTAAGAGATCTAGCATTTTTGTTTTTTACGAGTTCGTAAATTTTTCATGAGTAGTTTCGTGACAAATGATTCAATTTTATTCATTTTTGTAGAGATGGCTATCTAAAATTTTCTTATAACATCTGCTATCGCCATCAGCAATTTTTTTGTTTGGACTACCGCAGAGAAAATTGTAGTTACTTTCCATCAATTAGTTAATGAAGAAATTTAAATCCACAATTCTCTTATATACAGGGTGCCCGTTTTTGGAGCTCAAGCATGGGGTTCTCGGTTATTTGAAAAGATACAAGGTCGGTTAAATTAGAGCAAAGTTGCCCAATCTGGTGTATAATATAATGCCGTTTTGAAACATAAAATATACCGACTACTTCCGAAGATATCCGAAAAAAAATCGAAATTTTCTTATGGGCGCCATCTTGTATTTTTACATTTTCTAATAGAGATTTTTTTACTGATTACGATGATGTGTCATGTGTTGGGGTTTGATCCAGCAGTTTGATCGAGATCCCAAAAATCCTGCTTTTGCAAAGAGTTCCTTGGAAATGACAGCTATACTTATGCTTAATAAAGCAATTTTTGAACCTTGAACTGACTTTCGCTTATCCTGACCTACAGTTACAAAATTGGTATACACTTATAACAAAATGTCATTTTCACGTTAATAAAAACGCGATATGCTAGAACTTTATTAAGCATCGCACCGAAATGTGCAAGTTACTTCGGAAACATACCTTCAGCGGTATCCAGAAAGACAATAACCTGCCGAAAATTATTTTCTGATTCTTCTTAACTGAGTTAGTCAATTTAGGAAAATAATAAACAACAAAATAAAATCGAATAATAATAATAAAAAGAGCGGAGTGTACGAGTTGAAGTGTGATGGATGTGATTTATATAGGACAAACTGGTAGGTCCTTTGAAACCCGACTAAAAGAACACCGTAACGACATTTTAAATAAAAAACAAACCACGGGTTTTGCAAAACATTGCATCACATTTAATCATATCTTCAATTCAAAGGATTGTAAAATATTGCATTTAGGTAATAAGGGATTATTACTTAACTACCGGGAGGGTCTTGAAATTTGTAAAGCCGTACAAGCGGGAAAAAAACGTGGTTAATGACAACGACGAGATTTGGAACTCCCCGATATTAAATGCCCTAATTACCTGATGCACCGTCAATGCATTTAAATACCGGTAAAATTCTTTTGTACATCATTCTTGATAATGGCAATAAGCGGAAACTAGTCGAAAATAAAAAATATTTGTGAAATAAACCAAGTGATTTTAATTATTAAACCTATATATTAACATAATGTTTCACCAAGTGATTAATGAGAAACAAGTATATGATATATAAGTATCGCCCCTTTACAATTCATATCACGCAAGTTTTGCATCCAGGAGATACTGAACGAAGAGTAACGTTTTGTAGGAACATCATGACGCTGTTATTGCAAAATCCCCATTTTCTTTTCAACGTGATATTCACGAATAAGTGCAAGTACACCAACATAAGCATGTTCAATCGTCACAATGAACATGCATGGTCCGTTGAAAATCCACACGAATACCAAGGACGACGACCACAAGCTCGTTTTTGGTCTAAATGTATGGGTTGGTTTATTTGGCGATAAGGTCATTAGCCCGTTTATTCACGAAGACAATTTGACTGCAGATGGGTATTTGCACGCTAGTGTCTGATTACTTGTCTCAAATATTACCCGGCAGAGTTATTTCAAATAGTGGGGACGTACGTTGGTGGGCACATTCGCCAGATCTTTCTTAATTGGATTTTTATTTATGGGGAGCTATGAAAAATATATTTTATAAATCTGTACCCACCGATATCAACGATTTGCGAAGAAAGATTATTACAACTTTAAGGACCAAAATAAGAAGAAGGGATATTGCCAATTTCCGTGCAGCTTGATTATCATTGTAGATTATTATGTTTTGCTTATTTTCTAAATCAGCTTCTAACTTTGCCAGGTGTATTCCTTCTTATGCATATTATGTCAGAGTCATGTATTCGGATTCACCAGTTGATTTCCCGCTGGCACCACCATTCTTTATGAAGCAATGAACAGTATAGGATCGTCTATCAAGAGAACATGATGCCCAGTCTGCATAAGTATGCACTTTCAATTCATCATCTTCATTCCTTAAGAATGTTAACTTCATGTCTCTTGTCCCTTTTAGGTAGCTGAGTACTCTTTTAGCAGCTTTCCAGTGTTCTACACCATAGAAAGCATTGAATTGGCTGAGATAACTCACCGCATGCGTAATATCGGGGCTAGTCGCCACAGATAAATACATCAGGGCTCCAATTAAGTTTCTGTAAGGTAAGTTGACATTTGGTTTTTCTTCTCTTTTTAATTTTAACCCTGTCTCTAGGGTTGTAGAGATAGGCTTTGAATCTTACATTTTAAATTTCTTTAGCATCGCATCAATATTTTTGTTATGGTCCATTGTTATGTATTCTTTTTCACATTTAAAATCTATTCCCAAACTGTATTTCAGTTTATCCAAGTCTTTCATATCAAATTTTGTTTTCAGACTTTTTATTACTTCATTTAATTTCTTTTCATTTCAGTATGATATTATTAGGTCAACAACATATATTGTGATTATAATTTAATCTCCTCCTTTCCTCAATATGTAAACACAAGGGTCTATTTCGGGTGGTTCAAAACCAATGTTTCTTAGTTCATAATCTAGTCTTTTATACTATTATCGCCCTGATTATTTTAAGCCGTATAGGGCTTTTTTAAGCAAACAGACTTCATTTCCTTTATATTTAAATGTTTATTTATAAGTTTACAAGCATACAAATTTTACGAGGAAGAAAAAAAACATATTTTAAAAGTAATATAAATTGTAAATTGCAAATAAAATATAACACTCAAAAGCAGTGATTGGCCGAACGAAATCGTCCAACATTGCTTTTGCTTTATTGAAGATGGTTAGGTTATCTGATACTATTTTTATTTTTAGTGCCATTTTATAGTCTATGATATTCATATCTCTGTCCTTTTTTATTATTTTCCAAGTTTAAATGTTGATATACGCTTTTATTTTATTACTTTCCCTATATAGTATATAAAGGGGGAGTATTGTTTTCGTGATTTCGCAATTTTTTTCTGGAAATATCTGTTTTGGGGTCCCCTGAACCCAAAACACTAATATCTGAAATTTTTTTTTGTATCTCTTTCTCCTGTGTGTGTGTGTGTGCGTGTGCGTGTGTGTGTGTGTGCTGTATCTCTAAAACGAATGATCCGAATGGGATGAAACTTTAAACTTAAGGTTTTATTGCTAAAAACTCGATCTGAAAAGCTGTTGGTAAACATTCATAAACCGGAAGTGGTTGTTTACTCGAGGCGTTTTTTTATTTTTTCGTAATATTTTTCTAAATATAAAAAATTGCTAATAAACTATAGGATTTACGTGAAATTTATATAAAAAATAATTGTAGAGAATTTAAAACTGGACAAATTATTAAGAATAACTTTTTTGCGTAAATCTCATAGTTTTTAATACTGGATTCTAAATCAGATAGTGAAGAATTGATTAACATACATGCATTAATTCTTGAACTCAGGAATGAAAACAGATTACTGCGTGAAGAAATTAATGTTCTTAAAAAGAAGTCGTAGGAACCAACAAATAATTTTATTGCATTTTTTGAAAAATTGAAGGGGGATCTCCTGGTTGGAACCAAGCAAATTGTATCGGAGATAATAAATAATTCAACATCTGAAAATATATCGGATTCAAAATCAAATTCTTCTTCTCAGCCAAGGGATGTTGAATCCATTGATTACTCTCTCTCAAAATCAGCTTTCCTGTCAAATCGGGAGTTATTACTGTCCGCTGATAATTCATTACCAACAGCACCACTTCCAACATTTTCAAATAACTCCATGGATTCTCAAAGAGCGCCGCTGTATTCCAAAATCAAGAGTCATCAACTCATACTGGATTAAATAATGGACTACCATCAAGAAACAATCATCAGAAGCCAACAAATTCTCCCATTTTAAGATCTAATACTTCCACTTCTCTGGTTGGTGTTGCAGTCGAGAAGAAAGTTTGGTTACATCTTAATAATTTGCAACCCAATACAACAACGGCGCAAGTTCTGGCTTATATTAAGGAAATACCTGATGTGTCTAATGCTGTTTGCATAGCCCTAACTGCAACCAATGTGTATTGTTCTTTTAAAATTGGGGGAACACAACATGATGCGTTAAAATTACTAAACGGTGCATTTTGGCCAGTAAAGGATTGATAAATACTTCGATCATAATTTTAAAAATCAATATAAACATAAACGTAAGAACAATACTTAGAAAAAGAACAATAACATTGATGTTACTTCTGCCAGGATTGCAATGCAATCAGATAGTGTTGTCAATGTGTCTTCTATTGGTATTAATAATATAACTCCAAAAAACTGAGCATTTATTATCAGAATCTCAGTGGTATAAAATCTAAATTGAAAAATATTAGTCATAGTATAAATTGCTCACCTTATGATGTCATTATTTTTACTGAGATTTGGCTCGACACTTCCATTGATAGTACTGAACTTGGTTTTAAAAATTTTTCAGTTTTTAGAGTTGATCGATCTCCGTTAACTAGTCTCAAATCTAAAGGAGGTGGAGTGCTTGTGGCTGTTAAAAACAACTTGCACGCTTCAATTATTACTACTTCACAAACTGGTACGGAACAAGTCTTTGAGAGAATAAACAAAAAAATAATTATTTGTTCGATATACATACCGCCCGGTTATGATATGAATGCATATGCGGACTACTGTACGTCTGTTAATTTAATTAAAACAAATTATCCTTTGGATGAAATCTTAATTGTTGGTGATTTCAATCTGCCTAATGCTAAGTGGGCATGTAATTTCGAAACTGCCTTAGCTGATAATAATAGTTGTGCGAAGGCTGAAATCTTGGCTGAATGTTTTGATTTTCACAACATATTTCAATTAAGTTGAACTCTAACTCTAGAAATGTTTTTTTAGATTTATTTTTTTCTGATGTTTCCGATATTGCTGTCGACTATGCACATGATCAATTATCTAATTCCTCATTACATCACAATTCTTATGAATTAGGCATTCCTTTGAATGCAACTTACGAACAACTTATTTACGATGTAACAGAGTATGTTTTTAAGCGAGCGCAATTTGCGGAGATCAATAGTTTCCTGTCAGGCATTGACTGGGACAAAACTCTAAACTATGCTGATATTGATGAAAATACTAACGTCTTTTATAATATCTTGTATATAGCAATAGATAGATATGTACCTCTTTTGAAGTACAAAAGTGGAAAATTTCCTAAATGGTTCAATAGCGAGCTGATAAAGTTGACAAATGAGAAAAAATTAAGCTCATCTAAAGTTTAAACAAACTAATTGTATCTATGACTACAGTATTTTTTTCCACTTTAAGAACTCAGTGCAAAACTTTAAATGATTTTCTTTATCGGCGTTGTATTAATGTTGAGATCAAAATTAAATCTAATCCCAGATTTTTTTGGAATTACGTTAAAGAATCTAGAAAAACTAGTGGTTTTCCTAAACATATTTGCTGATTTCTTCTCTGACAGCGGATTTGCAATTACCACTGTAAGTTCCAAAAGGCAGATTGATTTTAATAATTGGTATCCAATTACATTATCAGATGTTTTTGGAGATCTTACGAAACTAAATAACAACACTAAGTTTGGGCCGAATGGTATTCCACCTGTATTTTTAAAAAGTTTTGTTTAATCATTGGCCAAACTAATTTATTTATTGTTTTAAAACTGTGGAAAAGTAGTTTTATTACTCCTCATTACAAAGTAGGAGATAGAGGAGATGTAAAAAACTATCGGGGAGTATCGTTGCAGTCAACAATTCCTAAATTATTAGATTCATTTGTTACATCTCAACTAATTTTTGCTACTAAAAAGGTCATCATCGATGAGCAACATGGATTTTGTCAGGGCAAATCAACAAATACTAATTTGTTAACTTTCCAAGTTTTTGTACTTGATGCCTTATAGAAGGGTGCTCAATTGGATACGATATATACAGACTTCTCTAAGGCATTTGATCATATTGGGCTCTGCAATTGTTAAGTGGTTTGAAAATTATTTATTAGATCGGATTCAATATGTTAAACTCAATAACTGTGTTTCAAAAGCTATTCATGCGAAATCTGGGGTCACATTGTGGACCGATACTGTTCCTCATTTTCATTAATGATCACATGATTGTTACCACATGATTTTTGGTAACAATTATCAAATTTTAAAAAATGATTACCATATTAATGGTTATATTCTTAATTGCGTCACGCAAATAAAAGATTTGGGAATACTTCTTGATAATAAACTTCTTTTTACTGCCCATATGAAGAATATTGGTTCAAAGGCTGCGCCTACTCTAGGTTTTGTACAAAGATTTTCGAAAGACTTTTATTCCACATTAGTAAGACCTCTCCTAGAATATGATTCTATAGTATGGACACCTAATTACAACACCACCCAAGTGAAAAAATACAAACTAAATTCCAAAAGCTTTTATGTTATCGTTGTGGCATTAACTATGATAGAAATTTATTACGCTCTTTTAATTTAATGTCCTTAAGTGAGAGACGGTTCGAGATATGGTATTCCTTTTTAAATTTACCAATGGTCTGATTGATTGCAAATTTCTTTTAACTAAATTAAATTTCAATGCAACTTCTCTACATTTGCAGAGAACCCGATTAACTTTTAGACCTGAATATCACAGAACCAACTTTGGGATGAATAGCCCTATATGTAGGATGATGCGGCTTTTTAATTTATTATGTAAGTTTAATGTCGACTTGTTTAGTGTTTCGCTCAATAGTTTTAAGAAGCAGTGTAACAAAATCTTGTGTAGTAATAGTATTTTAAATCTTAACTAGTTTTTATTATGTTTAATATATGTATATGTATTATTTTTAAATTTATATTGTATAGCTCCCATTTTATCTATGTTATTGCTGTATTGGTAAATCCGTTAATAAATTTGAATTTGAAAAAAATTGAATTTGAATTTTTAAGTTAAATATAGGGAATGTACTATGATGGTCACATCACCATTTTAGCTTTTATTGCAGTGTGCTAAATTTCATCATTTTTATTTTCTTCACCAGGATTATTTGTATCAATGGATATCTTCTAACTCATCTTCTAAATAGTCATCTTTTATCCATATTGGCTTTTTCATTTCTCTTTCAGGTCTCTTTTCTTTTTGAGGTATGTCTGGATTTTTATTTTCTGCTTTTTTTCATGTCGTGTTAGGGTGTCTTCGTCATCAGATTGGTCGCATTCTTCTCATAATAGTCATTCTTCATATTCTCTTTCAGGTGATTTTTAATTTTAAGGAAGTTCTTTATTTTCATCAGAGTTTTGTTCACGAGAAGGTTCGAGAGTTAGTGGAATGAATGGGTAAGTACATTTATTTTCTTCTTTTTCTTATTGGCCAATGAACATTCTTTTAAAAAATTTCACATCTCTACTAATGTCTATTTTATTTTGACTTTCTACCCAAATCCTGTAGCTTTTGGTATTTTTTAAACACCCAACAAAAATTCCTTGTATTGTTCTTGGTGGAAACTTTTCTTGTTCCGTTTATTTAGTACAAAAACTTTTGTATCAACGCATTGTTTGTGTCTTATTGAGGATGTGTATACAACCCACATCTCAAAAGGGGTTTTCCCGTTCGTTGCTTTTGACGGCACTCTGTTGGTAATATAATTTGCAGTATGAATAGCCTCTGCCCAAAAGGATTCTGATATATTTTCTTCTAGCATCTAACAACGGGCTTTTTCTAATAAGGTTGTATTTTTTTATTTCGGCTACTCCGTGATGCTGTGGTGTATACAGGGCGGATACTCGGATACTCTTTTCCGTTGTCTGTATTGTAGTATTTTTATTTTGAGGTTAGTAAATTTTGTTGACTCCTTCTTATATTCTTTGAATTTCTTGGGTTGATTGAATTACTTGAAGATAATAATCACTTTGATAAAAAGTCTCTATTAAAATAAAGTAAAACTCACACAATAAATAGTGTGATATCAACAAAGTGAGTTTTACTTTATTTAAATATTGAAGTGAACGCCTCAACCATTAATCAATTAAATCTTTCTCATTCAGATGTCCCAGTTTTCTATGCCAAATATCTATTTCAGTATCTATAGGTAAAATGTTGCGTACCTGTTCTTTTTCTTTTGTGTCCACATCCACATAGTATAGTTCATCTCTTTTAATAGCATTAATTTACATTCCTTGTGAATTATTTATTGTTGCAGTTTCCTTCTTGAAGATTACGCTATAACCTTTTTCAGTTGCTCGAGCCACAGATAACAAGTTTACTGGTCATTTTGGTATGTATAGTGTAAATGAATTCTCATCTAATTTTTATTTGAGCGACTCCTTTCCCTTCAATTTTCTCAGTTTTATCCGAAGTCAGTTTTAGAATTTCGTAAGTTGGCTCCGTAGATTGGAATAAACTTCTGTCATTGCACATGTATGAAGTACAACCGCTTTCTATAAACGACTCGTCAGTTTTATTAGTTTCTGTAGATAGGCACGTTTGTTTTTCTTTACAATATAAAGTCATTTTCGACCAGTAATCTGATGTTTTGTGGCCTAGCTTTTTGTAATTTTCACATTTCAGGTTATTTTTATGTTTGTTGTACTATTTACTTTTGTTTTTAATAGGATAATACTTTTGTTTTTGTTTACCTCTATAGTATGACTCTTCTTACTGAACTCATTTTTCTTGTTTTTGCGTGCATCACTCTCTTTTATAATTTTTATTTTTAAGTCAAGGGCCGGCAACTTTCCTCGTGATTCGATTGCTACTCGAAAATTTTCGTAGCTTTCTGATAGGCTGTATAATAACATGTTGCTTAGTAGGTCCTCGTTGATATCTATCTCCATTAGTTTTTCGACCAGGACAATGAACTCGTTGATGTGGTCTCGACGATTCGCCATTTCGCATTTTCTTGTGAAGTTTCTTTAAAGTGTTGTTTTTCTTGCGGGTCCTTTGCTTTCATAAGCATTTTTCAAAGTATCCCACACTTCTTGGGAGGTTTTGCATAATTTTAAGAGTTGTAATTCCGACGGCTATATGGCTTATCTTGATCTTTTTCAACCGGTCCCGTGATACATGCTTGCAGATCAACCCAGACGAGGACAGCTTCGGCCTGAACCCTCAAGTACGAGTACATTTCAATTATTTCCTGATTGGGCATTTTCTTATAAAACGAGTTATTAAACAATGATTTATTATTATTTTTGTTTCTTATTTTGCAACAAATAAATATTATTTTCATTAAGTAAGTGGATGCTCTCATCAATAAGTAAATAATGAAGGTACAATATTCGTATTTTATTTCTTTACTAGTGAAACCGTATACAATAGAAAATATTATTAAATATTTTTATATTTTTTTAAAGCGTGTGCTAATAAAAAATATTTTAGTTTTTATGTTATGGTACTATTGTTTTTATAGTCCTTTTCTATCAATAATGACCATAATAATTGAAAAGATGTATTATATTATGATCAACTATATCAATTGTATTGTAAGTTGTTTTCCAGCGCATTACAACTGCACAGAATGTGCATTACTATTTCCGGTGCCATATCACATAACCAACAGCTGGTGTCGCCGTTGTGCAGACCGATTTTACTTAGGTGTTCTTCAACAGTCATTCTTCTTTTTAACAATCCTACAGTTGCCTTCAGCTGTGCCCTACTTAGTGTCAGTAGTCCTGCAGTTTGGATAGAATTGGGCCCTCTTATGATGACCTCACTGTGGTTAAGGCCTGCTCTACTTTTTCAGTATTCTTTGTGTTTGTTGGGAGTCTACTTTTTGACTTCAAAGCGGCTCGCCTTTTTTGTTATGCCCAAGACAGGTTCAGGTCCCATAAGTGATATGGTGGCTCCCTGCCTTGCTACTTCGTCAGGAGTACCTTGTTCTATCTGGTCAGGTCATTTAGAGTGTCGAAGCAGTTTGATACCAGTTTGGATGAAGTCTTTTGGCTTTGGAGATCCTTTAGTGTCGCCTGGCTGCCAGACAACAGATACGCCTGTCTCGACACTTCCTCTCCTCTATATTGGTTCTCGCACATTCAATGATCGCGAACATTTCAGCTTGAAAGACTAATGCCAGGCTACCCACTGATTGGGTGTCACCTGTTGTCAAATTCTCGTTGTAGATTCCTGATCCTGTACCTGTGTGTTATTTGGAACAATCCGTGTACCACGTCATGCTTTGTTTGTGGATATGGATAAGGTTATTCCATTTATTGCGGTCTGGAATAGTGACCTTGAAGAGTGCAAAGTCAAGGTATTTGATGGACCGCTTACTCGACGCCTTGAATACAAAATATAATTGTGCACTTTCAACGCACAGTACCATTTATTTTACGCAGGTGGCGAAACTTTTCGGCACTGAAAATACGGAGATTTGGGGTCTAGCTCATAGTTGATTATGAATTTATCTAGCTATAAATTTTAATTTTGTTTAGTGCAAATCATTAAAAAAGCGTTAAGGGAGGTTTATAACTATGTAATAATATTATTTAAATTATATTATTACTACTACTATTATTATATTAAATTAAAAATTTTCGAGATAAAAATATATCCACTCGATTGTAGATACATGAAACCCTTTGGATTTTGCATATTTATATTTTTTAACCCCTATATTATTTGCAATTAATGCCTAACCTTAAAAATTGCTAATACGATGAGGTTATCACGATATCACGGATATCACGAAAATATAATTCAATGTTTTTTCTAACTACCCTTAAAATTTCGTATAACGGCGCTAACAATTACACCATTCTCATAAACTCACTTAAAAAGCACTTTAGCGCCTTTTGGTAGTTGCTTAAAAATCATATTGCGTGCTACTTGTGAATAGTGACTTAACCCAATTTTAATTGTTGGCGTCGAATAGAAAAATTAAAAACCCCTCAAAAACGCACCAGTGGAGATACGACATTTTGAGGGTTGAGAAAACATTGAATTAATTTTTGGGGATATTCCCAGACCTCATCGAGTTATTTTTATTATTTATATTCAAAAATGTTTAAGTTTTTAATAATAAAACGTATTGAAGTCCGTCACCTACGTCGTTATAGAAAATTAACTAATAATTTAAAAATACGAAAACATTTCGTAAATCTACAACAATGAGTCTTCCTAAGACTACAAAACAAATCACTTATTGAAACAACTACTTCTCTGGCTAATATCTCGACAGATATTGAATTATACAAAAGTAATTTGCGTGTTACAAATAGCACAGTTATCAAAACATCACTACTTTGAATGTATTTATTACTGTAAAATAAAGTAAACAATAATAATTTAATGAACGTTAAACAG
This sequence comes from Ontholestes murinus, assembly GCA_963969525.1. Classification (NCBI taxonomy): domain Eukaryota; kingdom Metazoa; phylum Arthropoda; class Insecta; order Coleoptera; family Staphylinidae; genus Ontholestes; species Ontholestes murinus. The sequence goes on along the minus strand of OZ018388.1, from coordinate 51,223,076 downwards.
ATTATGAGTAAATATGGATAGAAAACTTGTGTATAAGAAATGAATTCACGCTGATTTAATCATATGGGGACTCCTAGGCCCCGCGAATAATCAACCGTGCTCGTCATAGCCGGGATCAACAAAGGCGTATTCCGGGCGCACAAACCGTTACCCTGGCAACGGCGAGTAATTGTTTATTAGTGCATTCATGTTGTGAATAAAAAATAGTTATCAGAACTTTTTCAGCACTCGCTTAATTAACGAGGGAGGATATTGACCAACAGCACAATATATTCCCCAAGTACGAATAACTATAGACATTATGGCACACGACGTACAAATAAACAGGGTACATGTCAGGATTCCACGACCCAGACTTATGGTTTGCGCAAATAGAGAGCCAGTTCCAGATCGCCAGGATTACAATGGACGAAATACCTCGAAGCACGATACGCTAAAGAAATACGTGACGTCCTCACCAATCTCACCAGCAACGGAGAAATTCGCAAAGCTCAAAACCACGCTAATCCGGCGCTTAAGTTTCAGTCAGGAACAGTGTACCAGACAGCTCCTAGAACACGAGGAACTCGGAAACAGTCAATACCTACAGAACCTGACCGGCACCACGGTCCACGAGGGCCTGTTACTGTGGACAAGCAGGTTACTAAACAATATTCAAGCCATCCTTGTATCTCAAAATAAAGCAAGCCTAGAAGAAGTCGTGCAAAGAGTGGAATCAGGGAAACTACTAAGGCAGTCAGTAGCGGCGGCTGACGGCTCGATTTTACGTGATCGTCCCACCATAGTACAGTTCCTGTTTGACACCGGAGCGGATGTCCTTGTATACCACCGACGCCTGGTAAGATAAGCCAACCGAACTACGACGTACAAGCTCTATGCGATAAATCAAACGGTGATCAACACATATGGTACGATAAACCAAGACCTGGACCTTGGTTTACGCAGGAAGATTCCGTGGAGATTTATAATCACCGACGTGCAGAAAGCGTTCATTGGAGCAGATTTCCTATCCCACTATGAACTATTGCCTTACATCCGGCATCGGAAATTGAGCGATGCGAAGACGAAAATTACAACCGCAGGTCAGCTGACGACAACCGACAAAATAAGAGTGAGCACCATCAACGATGGTGTAAAATATCACTGAATTCTGCAGCATAGACAAGCCAGCAGGTCTGCCAACCGCCTTAATTAACCCAGCCAAATGTATATCATAAATATATATTAAATATAAAATGGCTACACGTAGTAAAAGTATTGCTGATGATCCGGCGTGTAAACTATGCCGAACAACGGTAAAAACTTACGCGAACTGCATCAAATGTGCAAATATATTCCACAACGGTTGTGCGATCAAAGTGTCCGGCTTGTATGTCGATAAGGACAAAAATATAGTGTGCTGTGAGAAAATCCATATAGATCTAACCTCCAACGAACAAAATCAGGGTAAATATTCTGAAATTAAAGCCTTAGAGAATGAAATCTCCCTCATATGGCAAGAAATTAAATTGCTAAACGATTTTAACAATCTGCAACGAGAAGTACCTACCCCTGCGGCAGCAACCAGCAAAAATAACAATAATAATATTCCCGCGCTCAGTAAACAGACTGAAGTTACCGCAAATGTCAACATTACCGACGGCGAGCAATCCGTCAACGCCGCAGTAGGAACAGCTGACCCACAAGCTGTCAAAATGGTAAATAACCAAAAACAACAACAAGTGCACATTATTACTGATCAAAATAAGAACTACCCTTCAGCAACGGCACCAATTCCTCTGAACTCCAACGCGATGGATGTGAATATTAATGATAATTTTAGTGAAATGAAAAAGAAGCGACACAAAAATCGAAATAAATTTATTATAGGCACAGGCAATGGAATCAATAATCATCATATCAGCATTTTATTTTTTTTCATGCTTTTGTTCGTGTAAACCATAGTGCGTTGTTATCTAGGCTTACTGCGTATTGCTTCAGTGATATAGTTGTATGTTGGTTTCGTAGTTTTTTATGTGATCGCAAACAATATGTAAAAATTGATAATTATATTTCTGATTCAATAAATGTAACCTCTGACGTCCCGCAAGGTTCTCATTGTGGACCTATTCTATTTTTATTGTTCATAAATCAGATAGGCAAATGTTTTAATACTTCAAAATTCCTGATGTTCGCCGATGATTTAAAGTTATTTTCAATAATTCGCAATGAGAATAATCGTAATGCTTTACAAGATGACATTAATAACCTTTCAAGGTGGTGCACAAATAATAATCTTGACCTTAATATTAATAAGTGCTGTTCTATTTCTTTTTCTCGTGGTAATTTAATAAAATTTTCATACTTTATTAATGGTTCTAAATTGAAATCGGTAACAGAAGTTAAAGATTTAGGTATTATTTTTGATACTCGGCTAACTTTTATGTCACATATCAATATTATTTGTAATAAAGCTCTTAAAGCTCTTGGTTGTATTAAACGGGTTTCCGCCGGTTTTAGTATTGTCACATTGAAAATTTTATATCTTACATTAGTACGTTCTAAATTAGAATATTGTTCCATAATATGGAATCCTTATTATAAAAATACATCTAATTAAATAGAGATGGTCCAAAGTAAATTTTTAATTTTGATATCTTTCAGGCTTGGAAGTTTGTTGATTTGTCTATTTGTACCTAATTCTAGATAAATTACAATTATTGTATGTGTGAATATATAGTATTGTTTATTTGTGTATATGTATGTATTTTCAACATGTTATTTTAGTATTCTCGCCTCATTTGGATTATTGTACATATTTATTTCTTGTTGATAATAATTCTTGAATGATGTCGGCGTTAACTTGGTGGTACATTTTAATAAGATAATTAAAACACTTTAACTTTGTTTTACCACATAAAATATTTATTGCTGTGACTATAGTTTCGAACATATAGTCACAGCAATAAATATTTTATGTGGTAAAACAAAGTTAAAGTGTTTTAATTATGTTGATAATAACTTACTTTTTTGTATCTTTAAGTATATTTAGTGTAAATTGTATTTTTTTTAAATTATATTTTGTAAAAAGGTGTCATCCGTAAAATAAAATAAAATAAAATATTCATTAAAATTCAGGCAGAGCTGAAGAAGGCATGGTTATTAGTGAAACCCGTGAATAATTCTTACCCGGCAGAAGACATCAAAGATCACATTAAATCCATCATTGGTCATGATCGCATTATTTGTGAAAAAATAATCCTAAATGAATATATATATTTATGGTTTTAAGATAGGAGTAGATTTTTCCGAACATGCTACAATGACTAATATTCATAACTGGCCGCAAGGAGTTATCGTTAGTCGTTATAGTTTTAAATGAGCCAGCCGTAGTAGCAACGGATTTAAAATATGTTCTCATATCAAAAGTAAACTTTCCATATACTTCACTAATATACAGAGTATCCGCAACAAAATAAATCAGTTCGAGTCTTTCCTGATGGATAACAACAATGAATTCAACATTATTTGCCTCTCCTAACACTGACTAAAGGAGGAAGAAGTAGAAGGACTTAAAATGGATTATTTTAAAACCGGTCCATCGTTCTACAGACAACATTATTCGCATGGAGGAGTAATGCAATTATTCAAACATAATGTTGTAGTAAATTGCATAAATAGTGCAGAAGAAAGAGTAGAAAAATCTCTTTCCTGGGCTACATGGTGTTCGGCGAAGGGACGAAACCACTCGACCACAAATTGGCAGTAATACAGAAGATATAGCTTCCAGTGACACCAAGAAAATTACGACAAACACTACTACCGACGTTTTATACTGAACGCCGGGGGTGTGCAAGCACCCCTGAATGAATTACTAAAAGAAAAGAAAAGAGGCAATCAATCAATAAGTGCAAGTAGCAGATCACAGAGGCAACCCTTTTTGCACATCCAGAGCTAAACGCAGCGCTAGCAATCACAACCGACGCGTCAGACACCACGCCAAAGGGCGTGATCTAGCAACAGCAAGAAGGAATATGGAAAGCTCTGGCGTTCATATCCAGGAAGCTATCTCCGACCGAGCGGAAATATTGCCGCCTACGATAGAGAGTTATTGGCAATTTACACGACGATCAGAAAATACCACACATCTAGGAGTAGAGGGACGAATTCTCACGATCTTTACAGACCATAAACCATTGATATTCGCATTCGCACCAAAGCCAGAAAAATGTTAGCCAAGGCAACACTCGAGCAAATAACCGTAGACATAGACTTCGCAGCTCTAGGGGCCGATCAGGAGTCGGACCTAGAACTCAAACACGTCATGGATAGGAATGTCACAAACCTGTTGATAACGAAGATATACTTTGCGGAATACGACACGGCGATTTATTGCGATGTATCGACAAATACAGCCCGGCCATTTGTGTAAACGAAGTTTAGGAAATTAGCATTCGACAGTCTACACCAGCTGATTGCAAGACCTGGAGGAGGCAATGTATAGCGTGTCAACAAGCAAACATTTCATGGCACAACACGCCCGCAGTAGAGAAATTCCAGCTACTATTTTCGAAATTCGAGCATGTGCAGATCGACATCGCCGCCCCCCCTGCCCGAGTCATACGGAAAAAATATGATCCTGACATGTATCGACTGTTTCACCAGGTAGCCTGAGGCTATCCCCATCGCAGACATCGAGGCCAGTCCGGTAGCAAGGTTATTTTTTACAAACTGGATAACAAGAACGGACCAGGGACGCCAGTTCGAGTCGCAATTGTTTAAAAAGTTATAGATCTACTCTACCGGCGATCCTGCTAGGAATCAGGGCTGCCTGGAAAGAAGACATAGCAACAGAACAGCTGCAGAAATGGTGTATCTCCATACTTTCCAGTCACTACGACTTCATGGAGAATTGCTAACGAGTAAATTGGTTGATTGAAGATCAAATTAATTTGACGAATAAAGAATCCATTGATAATGGTCACTTTGTGTCCGAAATATACATTTGGTAAATCAAATAAAATTGTGAAGAAGTTAATGCTTTATTCGTCAAATGCTAACGAGTAACACACACGTGTTTGTCAGGAAAGAGACAATGCGGAAAGCATTACAATCCCCTTACGAAGGCCTTTATCTATAGATGTATATAATTTATAATTTTATTGTTTTTAACTTTTTTATTTATATGTACTTTCTATGTTATTTATAGTATTTTATTTATATTATATTATTTATTTATTTATCTACGATCGTACAGAAAGTAGACGCTTTTTGCATCATTTTTCATTGTAAAAGTGGCTTTTTAAAGCACTAGTGCTTTTTTACGTTTTTATTGCATGATAATGTCAAACTGTTTTTATTGCACAGAAATGTCAAATTTGACAGATAGCACAAATTTTCGACGAAAAACTAAATTTTTTATATAATTGATACAAATAATTAATAAACTTTAAATAAAATATATAATACAAACGGCAGATTTAAGATTTCATGTAATGCAAGTCGAAGCGATTACAATAAAGCGAACATTTTTCCAGAAATAATAATGGCGGCCGACATTTGTGCAACTTGTTTACTGGTTGCTAAGTAATGCTTTCATTAGTGCACTGCGGGTAAAATATGTTTTCATTAATTGAATTATTGCAATGACATTAAAATATTACTCATAAGAATATATTCTTTGAAATCCTTTACGATCGAAGATAAAATTTTGTAAGACACACGTATAAAAAGTTTCTTTATTGAACTCCTGGCTTTAAAAAAACTCGCTCGTTCCTCGCTCGAGTTTTTAAACACCAGTTCGTGCAATAAAGTATCACATTTTACACTTGTACCTTTAATAACTATTATTTAACATCTTTTTATTAATTATAATTACATACTATCCGTCCTTACAAAACGTTCGCCTGGCTAAGGGACCCACTACCTGTCGGCCGAAGGATACAGCGCGTGCCAGGCTACGGGCTGTGACATTTTTATTGCCCATCGGCAATTGTTATTTAACACAACCACAACCGCAAACAATAGAATGGGGCAATACAATAAGTTATAAGAAATGGGTAGGTCCTGAGTCAATGCCGCATTTGTGGAAGGGACCCATGATGAATAAAGCGCGATAGGCAAAACGAACGTTTAGGCACCCCTCAGGACGCAGTACGGAAGGCAAGTCAAACGTACACTACGTTTTCAAGGATGACTCCATCACTAGGAAGGGTGGGTGTCGGGCCTGCGAAAAAACAACCGCGCTCGCCATTGCCGGGATCAACGAAGGCATATCCCGGTCGCACAAACCGTTACCTTCGTAGCGGCGAGTAATTATTATTAGTATATTTGAAGAAACAAACAAGAGAAGAATTCAAGATCCTTTAGGTCTTATTAATCCGATAGTAGTAACTGCAAAAATCATTATTCAAAAATTATGGTCCCTGCAATTAAAATGGGATGAGTCAGTACCGGACGAAATAAATAAATTTTGGGTAGATTTTCGTAACAAGCTTCCAGATATAAATTTGTTAAAAATTAATCGCTTTATTGGCAATATAGATTCACAGCACATTGAACTGCATGGGTTCTCTGATGCTTGTATATCAGGTTTAAATCAGAAGGGTTATGGCATGTGCAACTTATTAGCGCTAAATCAAGAGTGGCACCATTAAAACAAATAACATTACCGCGCTTGGAATTATATGCAGCGCTATTACTAACAAATCTAATTTCAAATGTTAGAAAATCACTTGAGGGAAGGTTTAATATAGAAAGTATAAAGTGTTGCTCCGACTCAACTATCGTATTATGTTGGATAAAATCGGATCCAGGCAAATTAAAAACGTTCGTGTCTAATCGCGTTTTTACGATTAGAGAAATTACCGATCCAAATGATTGGTTTTATGTAAATACCAAATCAAAACCAGCGGACAAATTATCTCGGGGGGTTATGCCTAATCAACTGGCTAATTTAGATCTCTGGTGGCATGGACCAGTTTGTGATTTAAATATAAAGGAAATACCCGAGACCCGAAGTATCTGTTCAGCAAGTTTGAAATATTTGAGAAATATTCTAGTTTTGATAAGATCCTTAGGGTTATCGCGTACTGTAAGCGTTTCATATTTAATATTAAAAAGAAGGGCAATAAAAAGACACACTATTAAACCTCCATTGAATTACAGGTATCAACCACTGCAGTAACTCAATTAGTACAAGAACAGTGTTTCTACGATGATTTATTAGCATTAAAAAACAAACAGCCATTGCCAAGTAAAAGTGCTTTGCTACCTCTGAACCCATTCCTGGACGAGTTCAATATAATTCGTGTAGGAGATCGACTCAAAAATTCCAATTTGGAATTTTCGCAAAAACATCCAATTATTTTACCAAAGAGCCATAATTTATCAAAATTAATAATATGTGATGCACATATAAAATATTAGGATAAAATATTGGCCATTAGATACTGTGCGAAAGGCGATTCACAAATGCTTAATTTGCTTCAAAAACAGGCCGCGATTTCATAATCCACAAATGGGTAATTTGCCTCAAGCACGAATTGAATTAACAAAACATTACGCACCTTGTGGTATCGATTATTGTGGACCATTCTTAATTAAAAAGGGAACCAGAAAGGGAAAAACAGTAAAATCTTATGTAGCACTATTTGTTTGCTTTTCAACCAATGCTATTCGCAGATTCATCTCTAGGCGGGGTCTAGTGACCGATTTCTATTCTGACAATGGAACAAATTTTGTTGGCGCATCAAGGGAATTGAAGTAGCTATATAATTTAACACAATTGAATGAGTGCATACAAAAGGTAATGGGTAAATTGGCACATGATGGGTTACAATGGCATTTCATACCGGCTAGGTCTCCACATTTTGGAGGATTATGGGAGGCTGGCGTAAAAGCGGCCAAATATCATTTAAGGAGAGTTATGGGGGAAACTAAATTATCATTTGATGAATTGTATACATTAGTAGTAGAAATTGAAGCAATACTGAATTCACGTCCTATAACACCTATTTCAAATGATCCGAATGATATGAACCCCTGGCCACTGGCTCTGCCAGAGCAGAATATGTTATACCTCAAGATAAATCACATGTCCTGTTAGCAACATGTGCAACAAATGAGACAGCATGTTTGGCCTGCAGCCAAGGAGAAAATGGATGAAGAAACAAACAAGAGAAGAATTCAAGATAGGTCAATTGATGCTCATACGCGAAGACAGTTTACCACCCATGAAATGGTCAACCGGTGGTATCATGGAATTACATAATGGATCAGATGATATAACAAGAGTAGTTACCATTCGAACCTCTTCTGGGACCACCAAGAGAGCAGTATTTAAATTAGCCATCTTACCAATCAACAATTAACAGACTTTTGTTAAAAGACTACGTCCTTTCAAGGGGCCCAAACATACTGCGGGCCTGGACCCAAATCTTCCTAATTAAGGCAATTTACGACCGATGCTGTGCCGGTGCCGCCCAGCTTAAAGAACGCTGCAAATGTCTGTCTGTAAACCTTCAACAAAGGATGGAGATTAAGTGTTTACGACCATTAGACAGTGCGCCTAATCCGGAATAACCATGATTTTGGTTGTGTTGTCAGGTATTCAGCGAAGAAGAAATTAGCCACCGTCTCACTCGGATCAAACTCTTCTACTACTCCACCGCGAAGAGGGGTGCAAACGTCGTAACATAATATTGTAATTTTTGTAAATATTATAACATTATTATTCATTGTATCACAACTTTGTCTGTAAGTTCTTGTAAATATACATTTCAAGACAAATTCTTTTTTATCCATGACCGTCCAAGTATAACGCAGTGATATATTAAAACTAAGTCGATCATCACCTTGCAACAGTATTCATGCTGTGAATAAAAATAGTTGTCAGCACTTTCAGCACTTGGTTAATTAATAAATTACTAAAAGTAATTCAATAACCTAACAATCAAGTTTATAATCATCTGCAGACACGTATTTCGATGCAAATAAAAACATTTACTAAAATAAATTTAATAAAAAGTAAAAACCTACGCTGGCATGTACGGCAACTGACACTAGTAATTAACTCATGAACTCATGAACAAAGCAACATGCTTATTAAAATATGCCTAGGCAATCATTTTTTAGAGTAATCAATATTTGGAATTGCTATAAATCAATCGACTTAGTATTTCATGTGACCAAGCTGAGTACTATCGACCCATAGAGAATTAATTGACAAGCAGAACTGCAAATGACGAAAAATTTAAAAAAATTAAAAAATAAATATATTCGTAGTTTCCCCACATTATCAAAAATACGGAAAACTAAATAAGCGTTCAATTAAGCCACCAGATATATCACACGAGTCCTGATCTATTTTCTTACAAGCTTTGGAGGTACGTGATTACCAAGAATTAAAACTGGGTGATTTAAACATATCACAATTTTCAGAACATACTCAATCGTCGAGTATTTATCCATTTTGCAATGGTTTGTCATTTCTTTGGGACTCGTACAACACATGATTTATTATGAAAACGGAAAACTTCTTGGCCTTGTGTTCTCAAACATTAACACGAAATTCGCTATGCAACGTGATATGGTACCACTCATAACTGATGATGAGCATCTTCCTGCTCTCTTTGCGTATATGAACATTATAGTACATAGTAAAACAACGGCATTCCCTAGTAATAATAATAGTCGCTATAATTTCAGAAAAGTAAACTACCGATTTTATATAAATATGTTGCATGTTCTAATTGGTTTTTGAATATTTGTGATGTTAATAAAGTCGTTCAAGCATTTTATGATATCATTTATAATATAGTTGACTCTTGTGTGCTCAGATGGGTTCAAAAAAAATATAATTTCTATCGTGGTCGGAAATTTGGAAATTCATACGCGGCAAATCTAGTGATATTAGGATTCCTTCTAAACTTCATGATGCTAATAATATGTATACTGTGCCAAAAGATTAACTCATTTCCAAACATCTCAACATTATCTCTATGCATAAAAAAGGTGAAATACATAATTATGGTTCTGTCTCTGTACTTTGCATTTAGACTGAAGTATTTGAACATATCATGCATTATCAGATTATGATTTCTGAACATCAGCGCGGTTTTATGACGGGACGTTCAACGGTTACTAACTTAGTAGTAATCAAACAGCATATTAGTGAGGTCTGAGATAGTCGTTGTCAGTTATATGTCATTTACGCGGACTTTTCCCGTGCCGTTTATACTACTTATCATTAAAATTTTGTTTGTTAAGCTAGAATATTTTGGATTGTGTTATTCTATCAGGTATTGGAATTAATTCGTAGCGTTTTACGAGAGATGGTGCGGGTATTACAGTATTCTGTTTTTACCTTCAGAAAAATATTTATCGTAAACCAGCTGTTATTAAGTGTTATTTTTACGACACATCTTAATTTCTACTTTTTAATAATATGTCAAAATAAAGTGTTTTTGCTGGGAGCTTTACTCCATTACTTTCATATGAATAAAAGTGCTGCGGAACGTCATCGGATTTTGGAAGATGTTTATGGGGAACATGCTCTAGCTGAGCAAACGTGTCGAAGTGGTTTCTACGTTTTAAGAGTAGTGATTTTGATTTGTAAGACAGGGAACGATCTGAACAGCCAAAATAGTTTGAAGATACTGAATAGCGAGAAGCTAGATGAAAACTCATCTCAAACTGTAGGAAAACGCCTTAAAACTTTGGGAATGATTTAAAAGGAAGAAAATCGGGTCCCATATGAATTAAAACCGAGGGACGCTTTTTGACATGTGAGTTACTACTTCAACGGCACAAGAGAAAAAGTTTTTTACATCGGATTGTTCCCGGTGGTGATGAAAAGTGGATACGCTATAACAATCCTAAGCGTAGAAAGTCATGGGTTAAGCCCGGACAACCATCATCATCAGTGGCAAAACCTAATATTCATGGGTCTAAGCTCCTTCTTTGTATTTGGTGGGATCAACAGGGTGTGATTTATTATGAGCTCTTACAACCCAACGAAACCATTACTAGGGATCCGTATCGATTATAATTAATGCGTTTGAGTCGTGCATTGAAGGGAAAAAATTATATAGAAACTCTGAAATGGGAAGTCCTAACCCACTCGCCGTATTCTCCAGATATTGCCCCTTCGGACTACCACCTGTTCCGATCGATGGCTCATGGTTTATCAGGGGAAAATTTCACTTCTCATGAAAATTGTAAAAATTGGATTGATTCATGGATTGCCTCCAAGGGCGAAGCGTTCTTTCGACGTGGTATCCGTCCACTACCCGAAAGATAAGAAAAAGTAGTGGCAAGCGATGGGCAGTACTTTCAATAATGTATTTTTTTCTTTAAATAAATTGTTATTTTTCTCTAAAAAAACGCTACGAATTAATTACAACAACTTTACAGTTAATTTCGTCCAATTTATATAACCGTGTGAGTTATGTACTGTACAATGGTTAAAAGTCATTCGAATTTAGTTCTATATATATCCGGACCCATACAATTTGTATTATATATTAATAATATATTTAATTCCTTAACCTGTAGTATGTCAGCATATGCTTGCAATTTGAAAATATTTGCAACTATTAGTAATCTAAATGATGCACTTTTACTTTAGGAAAATTTGGATAATATTACTAATAAGTTAAAATTAAATACTATAAAGTGTTCTATTGTTACAATCGCAAACGTTCTTGTTTTAATTTTGCTTATAATGTCAATGCTACTTTATTACTTAAGCATAGTGAGGTGAGAGACCTCGGGGAATGGTTTATGTCTGAGTGCACATAAATTCCATGGTTTCATTATGCGAGAGATTCTTCCGTTATGAAGTCGCTGGACTCTGATTTTGTTCGAAGCAAACTTGAATATAATATAATAAGACGTACTAAATATGCTAATCGAGTTTAAACACTGATTTCTTAAATTGAATCAATATTTGTAATAATTTACAACGAAAAAATATAATATGTGAATCTGGATTTAATAGTAGAATGGATTCAGAGACGGTATTTGAAATATTTATAATTTAAAATCGATGGAACATACTCAATAAGAAATATAGATAATAATATTTTATTGGTGCGCGATGAGTTTGAATCACTTTTGAATAATTGGAAATATAATAGTACTTTAATAATGTTTACACTCCTACACTACAAAATTGACTGTCCGTATTTACTTGGCAAGGTACAAATTGCTGTTCCCAGACTTTCTTCTCATTACACAAATACTTTTCACTTACCAACTGTCAAGTCTAATGCACTAACTCTTCAATTTTTATAATATGCAAATGAACTTCTAGAAGATATTTTTTTATATTATTATTATATATTATATCATATTATTTATAATATGAATTTTCAACTAAGTGTTTTATCAATCAGTTCATTTAAGTTTCTAGCGGACTGTTTGTTGTCTTACAAACGACACAATCGTGAATGAAAATTTATTTTAGTTTTAATAAAATTAGTACCTGCAAACTTGATGCCGAAGGAAAGTTATTCCCATCAATAAAATCTATGTAATCTTTGTAGAATAAAGCAGGACCAGCCATTAGTGTGGGGAACTGCAAGACGTAGCTGAAATATTCCAATGGTGTCGGCATAACCTTTACGGCGTATAATTTTTGGCTTCTCGTCAGTTCGGCTTCCTTTCTGTAGAGCCCGTCATGGATACTAAATGCTAAACTTGTCACTTTTTGTGTTACAACCATCAAAGGACCTAAAAAAGTAATAGCTTATTTATTTATATTAATGATACAAAATTACAGAATATATAATTATATTAATACATAAGACATTATACATTATTTATAGTTTCTCACCATCAGCAAAATTATTAAAAAAATATCGAATTCTCTTTTAGCAGAGTCATGAAGAATAAACAAGAATTAAACTTAATAATTCAATTAATATATGAATTGTAATTGTTCGGTACTTAATTCAAATCGCGAAAAGATGCGCGAATCATGAGTGGTATAATATGAGTGGTATTATACAGGGTATCCCGTTAATGTGGGGAAAATGGCTGGACCATAGATTCTTAAGATCAAAATATGATGATTTAACACAACTTATCTATATCCAAAAATTTACGGTTAAGCCGGAATTTGTATCCAAAGTTTAAAAAATTTTGATTTCTTTTGTTTATAATAATTGAACGTTTTATTCGATTTGAATGAAATTTATAATTAATATCTACCATGATATAATACATCATTTCAGTTATTATGGTCATTAGTGATTGACAGGAAGTATAAAAAACAGTAGTACCACCACTTAAATTATAAAATATTTATTTATTGGTACATCTAATAAAAACTAAACAAATATTACTTGAAAGACCATTTGATTTAAAAACTTCTTGTCTCTTGATAAATTTTGATATCTTGATATTTGGTTTTGATGTCTTGTCAACTGTTCACGATGATTTTGTTGTTGATACTGTAAAATTAAGTACATCATTTGATGAATTATTTTACGAAATATTGGCTAAACTTGAAGAATTGACCCCTACTACACGAACTAGTTTCCCAGAAATTAAAATTCCGAAGTTTGACGGTACTTATGAAAAGTTTTCGGCCTGTATTGCATTATATGACAATTTATTTATATTCACAACATCGATTTAAAAGATATTGAAAAGTTCCCTTATTTGTTAAGTTATGTGGAAGGTAGTGCATTACGTTTAATTCAAACCGTTGTTTTTTCACCAGAAAATTATGAAACCGCCTACCATCTTTTAACTAAACGTTATAAAAATCCTCGACACATAGCTTACTATTATCTGCGGTAAATTTTAAAATTAAATCCATTAAAATCAGATACACCTCAAGGAGTTAGAGGATTAGTTGACATCCATCAGGCCAATGTAACTTCTCTCAAAGCTTTGAAGATTGATGATCTGGCAGATTATATTTTATTATAAATTTCGTTTCGTCTCCTAGATAATCGTACTCGCAAGGTTTTCGAAACTCGATATTATGATAATAAGAATTTTCTTCTTTTTCAAAATTTGATTTATTTTCTTCGTGAACAATGTAAGGTTCCGTATCTTGTTGTAAACAATCCTCCTGTTACAAATAGGTATAGACCTACCATGTATGCTGAAACTTCTTTTACATGGCTGAACAAGAACCTCAAAATACACAATTCTTTAGTATTTAGTTTATCCACTTTGTAAAGGTGATCACAAATTAATTAAGTGTTCGTCTTTTCTCGTTTGTTCACCACGCTCTCGTCATGAAATTGTAAAGAAAAACAGACGATATTTCGCCTGCCTAGGAACACATTACCTTTCACAGTGTAAATCGAATCGTAGCTGTCAGACGTGTGGAAATAAACATCATAATACTCTCCTACATTTCAGTACTTATTCTCTGCGGAATGGAGCAAATACTTCAGTTGCAATGGGACCCAGTACATCGAATATGCCTGACATGACTACTGCTTCCGTTTCTTTGGCAAATTCATCATCACTTTGTCGAAATTCTTTTGCTATTTTAGGTACAGCTCAAGCTCAAATTCAAAGTTCATCAGGAGAATGGATTCGTTGTCGATTAGTTATAGATTCCAGTAGCCAAGTTAACTTTATTACTACTCGTTTAGCGGATTGTTTACATTTGTCTCGGTCCAAGTGCCCTTATTCTCTAAAAGCCATTGGACAATCCTCGTTATCTACACCTCAAGGACTTGTAACATGTAAACTTGCTCCTTTGTATTCGACTGAAAAAATTCTACAGTTCGACGCCGTTGTTTTATCCCGTATTACCATCGATATATATAGGTTATAGGTTAAGTAGGGTCTTAGTGAGGTGTGTTAGCCTCTCGTGAACTGCGACCTACCAGATCTATTGTTCTACCCTTGACCAATCACTTCCCAAGCAGTCCCACGTCCACCATGACCTGGTAACTATCTTGGGGGTGATAATGCTCACTTATTCGGGGGATAATCGGTCCCTGCCGAAGTGTGAAAGACGCTTGTGAGCAATCGCGACATAAGTGCATAGTATGTGCTCGGTAGTTTCATCTGCCGAATCACACAATCTGCAGTTTCCACTTTCCTCTTTTCCCATTTTCCGCAAATGGTATCGGAGGGCACAATGCCCTGTCATGAGTCCGGTGAAAGTTCTTAGCTCGTTCCTTGTGAGTTCAAGCACCTTGTGGCTGTGATCGAGTTTCAGGAGTCGTTTTGATTGACGTAGACCTGGTACATTGTTCCAATACTTACGTCTTCTGTCCTCTTCCCATTTTTGCACCACCTCTCTTCTATGCGCCATGGGGAGTCCACAAAACGGCTCTGGTCCTATAGGAGTGGCATTTGCACCTCTTTTTGCGAGTTCATCGGCCACTTCGTTGCCTTTAATATCCCCGTGCCCTGGGACCCACATGAGGGTCAACAAGTTGTTCTTCGCCAGTTGCGAGAGGGATCTTCGACATTCCCAGACAGTCCGTGAGCCGTGACTATAGGCTCGAACGGCCTTTAATGCGGCTTGGCTGTCTGAGCAGATGTATATATGTGCGCCATTTAGGTGCCTATCCAAGCATTCTCTGGCGCACATATCAATTGCAATCGTTTCTGCTTGCAAAATCGTGGGCGTCGTGCCCAGAGCCATGAAGCTCCTGTGGTTTTGGTTAGGCCCATAAATGCCTATTCCAGTACCTCTGGTATTCTCTCTGGTTTTGGGGTCCTCGATCGACACCTTAAACGGTAATTCGAATTCGAGCTTCCTGGACATAATGTCCGTCGGTTTGGACAGAAGGGCCGGGTCGATTTGCTGCAGTATTTCTAAGTGTCCTGTCCAGTCCCCCGGCAGTGTTTTCTTCCTCTGGTGTAGTCGGAGGGCTGCCACAAGTCCCTCTTTTTTACCACTAGATGGAGCGGTGTGAGACCAATGATTGCCTCCATTCCCGCGGTTGGGGTCGTTTGCATTGCCCCTGTGATGCTTAGACATGCTAAACGTTGAAGCCTACTCAGCTTCTTTTGCGTGTCTAGTTTTTGGGTCTTCGGCCACCACACGAGGGCAGCATATGTGACAATGGGTATCACCGCCGTTCTATACAGCCAATACGTGATTTTGGGCTTTAATCCCCAGGTTTTTCCCATAAGCCGCCGACAGGCCCAAAGCGACATCCATCGATATACCCCTAGTACCTCTCCCTTTGGATCTTAGGACTCGTTTTTCAACTTTAAGATTAGCTGATCCACATTTCGATCAAACCGCACCAATCGACATTTTGTTAGGCGTGGAAGCTATTCTTGATATCACACCTTCGAACCCTGCACATATCAAGGGCATGCCCCTCACCGCTATTGGATGGATCATCATTGGCTCCATTGATTTACCGAGTAATCATTCGTTTTCTTCTACGCCAATTCACGCTCAAATCGACTGTCATAAATCCTTAGACGATAATTTACGCTCCTTTTGGGAATTTGAAGAAATCCCTTCGCTTGTTCATGTTTCTCCGGAAGATGAAATGTGTGAACAATATTTCCGTAAAACTATCACAAGGATTGAGTGTGGTCGTTATGAAACTCGCCTTCCCTTCAAGGATGCAATTCGCCCTGTTTTTGGTTTTAATAGAGATCACGCACTAAATAGATTTCTCAAATTGGAGAATCGATTCAAAAGGGATCCGGAATTTCACAAATTTTATGCTGATAATCTTCGCGATTACATCGATCAAGGTAAACTAGTACTTGCCGCTAACCCTTTTTTCGTACATCCTAACACATCACGGTGTCAAGAAAGAAACTTCGTTGAGTACTTTAGTTAGAGTCATCTTTAACCCTACAGAAAGGGATCCTCATGGCACAATGACACCCTGATCAACAAACTGATATCGGGCAAGTCATCACTCGTTTTCGAATCCCACAAATAGCTCTTACTTGCGACATTCGTCAGATGTTTCGAGCAATTTCCTTGTATCCAGATGACTGCACTTACCAACACATATTTTGTTGTACAATTCCACGGCTGGAACTAGGTGCAGCATGGTTACCGTCAAAACTTCTTCGTCAAATCAAGCCCTCGTTTGATGCTCTTCGAATTGATACAACAATTTGTTTTACAGATTCTACGACAACGCTCGCATGGATTAATACACTACCTTATTTGTTAAAAACTTTCGTCGCAAACAGAGTGGCTCAAATTCATGAAAATTCCCCCGAGGCTCAATGGAGACATGTGCCAGGTACAGAAAACCCTGCCGACCCTGCGAGTTGAGGTTTGTTGCCGACAGAATTAGTGGATTGTAGATTATGGTGGGGTCCAGATTTTTTGTAAGTATCGTTGGCAGATTGGCTAACACCGGAAGTTGACTGTCAAACAAATCTCCCAGAAATGAAGGAAATTTCAATTGTCTCCAATTGTCTCGGGATCGCTTTATAGCTCGACGTGGTTTACCTAATTATATTTATTCGGACCAGGGATGAAACTTCAGAGGAGCAGCTCGAGAAATCACAGAGATTTCACAGATGCTTGACGATTCTAACGAAGAAATAATTAATTATCTCGCTTCTCAAAATATTGAATGGACTTTTAACCCCCTTTATGCTCCAAATTTTCTATAGAATTTATAATTTTATCTAAAATATGGGTGTAATCTTCATAGTTTTTTTCGGCTATCTTTAATGGGATCATCTTCCGCAAATTCTCTAACCATTTTCTTTCGTTTTCTTATTCTCTTTTCGGGAAATTTTATCTTGTGCCCATGTAATGAACGTTTGCGTAGATGTTTCAATATCACTCATGTCGCGACTTACAGACTTTATTTGTGACATACAATTCATAATCATTTCGTGGCATCTTAGTAAGTCTAATCTGCTAGTTTGTAAATATTACGAAATATTACGTTAGTAGCATATAAATATAAATTGTGTAAGCATGGCAGAGGCCTTCACACGGACATCTGGTGGCATGTTTTCACACAATTTTATATCGTGTAATTCTAATAATACATCGATCAAGAGCATTGGCGTCATGTTTGTAATTTCCCAATATTTTTTCCAATGCTGCTTCTTTTGCCCACCAACGAGTTTCTCCAATTACTTGTAATTTCTTTTTTCTCTAGGGATGTGCTTTTCCAAATATTCGTTTTTTGGCAGTATTCTTTGAAGAAAATTGCAATGGAATTTAATAAGGTAAATAAAGTGCGTTTATTGTTATTTTGACGGTGTCGAACACAACTAGGTCCAGAATATGGCTGTAACACCACACATGTAATTGACTAGGTGTATTTTCAGACATCCATATAGAGAAACCATTGTAAGCCCTTTGTATATTTGCTGCACCATCAGTGGCATTAGAGGTGCAATTTTTTAGTGGAATATTTATGAAAATTCTTTTTGAATGAGGTTAAACATACATTTCCCGGTAGAGTCTGTACAACTTACAACGGAAACCAGTCTTTTATAGATTTCACAACCTAGAACATACATTACAATTGAACATTGATATTGAACTGAAATATCATGTGGACAATTGGACACTCCAATTGCACAGAAAATATTTCTGCTTTTTGGATGTTTTGATCAATTCTCTTATGATTTGCAATATTGAATTTACAGTTGTTTTAGATAATAAACTTACTAATGATCTAGATCTTTATTTGCTGCTGTCTGATATTTAATTAAGAAGCAAATTGGAAATGTCCTTTTAATTCTTGCACATAAAGTATTCTCATGTTCACTGTTTACTTTATGCTCCTGAATTCGTTGATAAGTGTACGAAAAGTCATTCATACCAATAACAAATCGATTTTCCCAAAAACCATATTTTTATTAAATTCTTTTTACAAATTTATTTATTTATTATTTATTTTAATTACCTTAATTCCGATTCGAATATTCAGGGTAAATAACACACCCAAAACACAAAACACTTTAAGCCTTGCTCTTATACAGTTTTATACATTAAATTTCTGTGACTGAATGATTCCGTAGCCGTACGAAAACTAAATATTTCTAATCGCTGGTGGTCCTTACTTCTTTCTTTTTCAGTCAAAAATTGAATTTGTCCTTCTCATTTCATCACAAAACATAAAAGTTTGAGGGTTATATTTGGGCAGTCAAAAGAAGAAATATAAAAACTCATATTTTTGCTGATTAATTATATAGGCAAATAATCGTGTAAAATACAGAAAAAAATGTACAAAAATGCTACAAAAATGTATTAAGAAAATGAAAAATTCATTCCCGTTCTTTATTTTCGGTAAGTATATGTTTATGCAGATAGGTTGGTACTTTCATCCACCGGCCCCCTGGATATACAGAAAACATCATCCTCTAATGTATGATGTTATTCCTCATTGGGTTATTAGTATTTAGTAGTTTTTCTTCAAACGATTTAATAAAGATCCCACTGCGGGTAAAATCTGTTGTTTAAAACCCAAATGTGTGTGTATCGATTTCTTGTGGGCAGTGTTGTTCTGTTTAGTCTTTTATTTTATTATCTCTTTTAACTAATAAACTTTTTATATCGAATGATACAAAATAACTTTTTGGCTAAAGGTTTGGTGTTTCATTGTATTGACAAATTCGTTTGATTTTTTATAGAATAAACTGATCTGTACACTATTCATTGTTGATAAACGAATAAATTTTGTATGTGGTTCCTTCGCAAAATGACACTATAGGTCAGATGTTCTCCTTGTGCTATCGGGTTCATTTCCCTAATTTAAATTTTTCTTGTTCTGGTAAACTTGAAGATTGTTTTATGATCTCTGTGATTTGTTTTTGGAATTATATAGCAGGGTATTTTTCCACTATTTGAAAACTATTTTCTATAAGTTTATGGCGATTCCAGTTTCTAATGCCAGTTCTTCGTAGTTCTTGAGAGTGTCTGGGTTAGGTGAGTATTTGAGTCATTTTTCCATTAGCTTAATCTTCTTATCGCTGGTAATCTGTTGTAAATGTTGGTTGTCTTACGTCTCTTTCGGCTTATCCAACTTTTTCTTATGAGTTTTATACTGTTTACATATTCGAAAGTTGCGGTAAGCATATAATCTAGGGAAATGTTATCTAGTTTGCTAAGTAAAACCGTCTTGTATACCATGTTTTACTCTCAAATTCGATCACCTATTGGATCGACTTTGAGAGCAAAACATAGTATACAAGATGGTTTTACTTTAGTTGCTTTTGTGATTGCTGGTTAGCTTCTGCTGATTTAATACAACATTTATTTTCATGAATTTCGGTGTTATTTGAGACACTGAAGGATAAGTACGAGGGTTGCCGTAAATTAAGATCTCTATTGTTTTTCTCATAGTAAACATCATTTTATTGCAAAACAAAGTACAGATTCTGAAAACTTGGACTTTTAGATATGTTTCTACATGGTGCTCGTTACGATCAATCACTTTTGGAGTCGCTCCGGGAGCTTTTTCATACCCGCGTCGTACCACTCTCCCGCCGATTCGCGCCGCAAGAAGATATCGACAGCTCTTCGTCGCTCTAGAATTTCGTTTCGTAGACACTGGGAGCCAAATCAGGGCTGTATGGAGGATGATTAAGGATTTCCCATTCGAATTTAGCGATGAGATGAGCATTCGCGGCACCCACCTCGCACACACCTTGTGGTACTTCAAAATATCGCTCAAAATCTTGTCCACAGTGGTCTTAGAGACGTGCCCTATCAGTTCGGCAATCTCTATCACAGTCACACGCCGATCCTCAAGCAGAAGTTTCTCAACTTTCGTCGTCTTATCCGAAACTGGTGGACGCCCGCGAACGGCCTCGTCGTGTACGTTTGTACGACCTCCTGCGAACTTCCTGCACCACTTCTGCAAATTTTTTACGTCCATACATTTTTCTCCATATACATCGGTCAATTGGCAATGGATTTCAATAGAGGGTGATCCGTTAAACCACAGAAATCTAATAAGTAAACGCAATTCACACTTGGCGGGAGCGTCGATTTTTCGTCCTATCGTCAACGGATGCTAAGCCAAGACTGAGCGTCGCAACGAGGTATGAACCGACCAGAATAGTGAAGGGGGAAGCAAGGATCACGGCGCTGTTGTCAGATTTAAGCTAGCTCTCTTATCACATATAATTTGAATATTTTTTCAATTTCAAAATAGTTTTCCATTCCATCTCTTGACCGAAATCAATTTTTCAACTCACTATAAATAACACAGATGGTATATGGACATGAAAACATTTTGTGTTTTGGGATGTCGGATGTTAGATGACAGCAACTGGATCGCCCATTCCCGAAATATAAAAGGGAACCCTCGTATGCATTTTATAATCCTCTGTATTGCTACGTACCTGCATCTTTTAGAGTAAAGGAAGTTATTAAATAAAACAGTAAATTAAGAGGCTTTGATGAAATATCATTTAATGAAAGTGAGTGTTTATTTGAATCAATCTTTTTTTTTTCTCAAAAGATGGAAAATTTTACAGAACAAAAGATAATGCTAAATATTGACATCACTATATCCGTTGTAGATGTGTTATAATTTTAGGAAAAACTACAAGAGAAGCGAACATATTATTTTTAAGTATTTAACAAATAATGAGCTCGAAAATATCTGCCATCTTACAATAAAGTTAAAATTTGCCATTATATTTTTAAAATTTAACTGTTGTTTATGAATTTTAACTTATTTTAGTTAAATATCTTAGGATGGATGCGTGATCTTTAATATTTTTGTTATTTATTGATTAAGAGTGTAGGTTAGAGTAGACCCATCTACTATACATTAAAGCCGAAAGATTTATTTGTTATTTAAATTAGTGAATTAATTATAATTATTTTGACGTGCTAACTCGTTATATAATTCTTTTGTTGTTAATTATCAAGCGAGCTAAAGATGTAAAAAAAAACTGAAATGATTGTCCGCCTAGAACATAGAAAGTCATGGGGCCAATTGCCATCTATAGATTTCTATTATTGATTACATTACTAACAACTACCACTTTAAACATCGATATTACCACATTCTAGATTTGATATTATTTATGACCCTGAGTTCCAAAATAAATTAATTGATTGAGATTTACTAGTCTGGTGATCGAGCTAATTATGCAAATAGGTCTCTCTTTCCTATTTATTTATCAGGTAAAAATTGATCATATCATTGTGATCTGAACAGGCATCTTATTCCATCCATATTTGGGCGAACGAATATTCGCCTAAAAAATCGTAAAGTATTTGTTTTTAAAAATGCTTATAAATTATCCATTTAAGGAGTGCCCAAAAATATGAGACCCATAATTGAGCTGTTCAAAATATTGTACGAGACATTTAAAGTCCCTATAAGATATCTTGAAGAAGTTGAATACAGTATAAATTGAAAATAAAATAAAATATATATATATATATTATACTTTATCATATTTTTGGTCATTTCTGAAAAATAAGGTCAATTATTTATATATAGTTACAATAATATATATTTTTAACTGCCGTATGCATGCAATTATTATTCCTGAATAAATTAACTTAGTAGTCAATTGTAAGATTAATTGAACTGTTTGGACAAATGCTTTTCCAAATGGAGAAATTTCTTTAAAGTTTAATCTTCGTTTATTATGTTTTACTTTTATACTATACTTATAATTTTTAATGGTCAGATTTTTATGCGTGTTTGTTTTAATTTGATAATATATTTGATACAACATAAATACTTCTGTTTTTACCTGTTATGTCTAATGTGTACGATCCATAATCATAAACCTGTCTGTGTAGATGGATGCAGGATAGATAAATTAAAGCCACGGCCAGAACCAATCTAAAATGTAATAATTTGTTATTGAAAATAGTAGTAGTAATATACATTTTGACCAAAAATATATGTTGAACTTACATTTGCATTATCTGAGGACTCGTAGTTGTTATGACAATGTAACACAATGCTGGCAGACCAGCCAAATGAATTGCTTGCCTGAAACAAGAAAAACAATTTAAACAAACGTATGTAAATGAAGAATAGTTACTTTTTTTAAGAATTAACAATTTGTGTAAAAGCAATGTAATAGAAGTTATAACTATTAACTTTAACATACAATTTATATACGTTTTTGAAAGTTTTGAGAAATTACTCAGTTAAACGCCAGGGGGGCACACAACGGACCTAGTGATGCCTAGGTGCTCTGGTCAATGATTTGATCACCCTTGGTGATCCAGATCCAGATACTCAGTGTGGGAGGCCGGGTTCGCAAGTACGACGCCACGTCAACGCGCGCGAATAAGATGCCTACAGAGGACGTCCTAATCATAAACCGACGGTAAGGTTACAGGCAGCAGTTAAAAATGCAGCTCAACCGGCAGACTTTGAATTACCTCCGCCTAGTTTACTCAACTGGTAATAGAAACGGCAGGCTCACCATAGTTTGCCCGATCGGATCCACCGCACAAGTCATGGCAGGCTCACCATAGTTTGCCCGTCCGGCGATGTGCCGGCCGTTACGCCCGTTACTGCCCTCGACACCCGAGAAGGAAGACGGCCACCGAACCACGACGCCACGAAGTTCACCAGAGCTTCCGGCACCGCACACAGAATTTTTATATATTTAATAGCAAATAAACCGGCTTAAAACCCCTTTTGTGTTTGATCCACAACCGCACACGCCCCACAACTGGTGACCCCGACGTGATCAAACCAAAAGACGAGTCTGTGTGAGCAACATGGCCAACGAAGAAGTCAACAGAATACAAGTGCATATCCCGCCGTTTTGGGACGATGACCCAGAATTATGGTTCGCTTCGTGGAAAGCCAGTTCGAACTAGCGAAGATCACCACAGACGACACGAAATATAGATACGTAGCTGAAAACCTGGAGCCGCGCTTTGCCAAAGAAGTGCGAGATGTACTAACATCACCACTCGCCCTAAAGAAATACGACAAGCTGAAAACCGAACTCATCCGACGCCTCAGCGTGAGCCAAGAAATTGAATACGGCAGTTGTTAGAACGAGAAGAACTAGGAGACAGAAAGCCATCGCAATTCCTACGACACCTACA
This sequence comes from Ontholestes murinus, assembly GCA_963969525.1. Lineage (NCBI taxonomy): Eukaryota > Metazoa > Arthropoda > Insecta > Coleoptera > Staphylinidae > Ontholestes > Ontholestes murinus. The sequence goes on along the minus strand of OZ018388.1, from coordinate 51,199,111 downwards.
GCATCTGGCAGACAACTAGGTCCCAGACCCGTTACTACGTTCCTTATGGCTCAGAAGACTCCCAAGCAATATGCAAGCTATACTCGCAACACAAACCTAGATGCCGATAGACGAAGTTGCAGAACTAGCCGATGCCATAGCCAACACGACCACATCAGCAGTCAACGAAATCAACGCAAATGACAACTTAAGGACTGTGATAGCCGAGGTAGCACGATTAAAAGCCCAGCTCCGAAAGCAAGAAGACGCCAGATCTTCACGACCATTTCGATCACGACCATTTGTTGGTTCCATTTCAAGTTCGGCAAGGCAGCACGCAACTGTCGACCCCCCTGCAAATTCGAGAAATCGGGAAACGACCAAGGCAGTCAGTAAAGGCGGCAACTGACTACTCGCTGAACGCATCGCACCGCCTGTACATCACCGATCCACAATCAAAGATACCATATCTAGTCGATACAGGATGAAAACAAGGGAAGAAGCAGGAATAAGCACTCTCGGCAATGACGAAAAACAACACCCGATTTTGCAAGAATTCCCATGAATCTGCAAACCATCCGGTTTACCGAGAGCACATCATATGCACCACCACCGGTCCACCAGCATCCAGCAGGCCAAGACGACTTGCACCAGATAAACTAGCGATCGGGAAAAATTAATTCAGGACCTTGTGCCAGATGGGAATCGCACGACCTTCGAAGAGTGCCTTGTCCTCACTACTGCATTTGGTTGCGAAAAAAATGCAGAATTGCGACCCCGCGGAGACTATAGAGCCCTCAACGCGAGAACGGTTCCCGACAAATATCCCGTCCCGTACATCTGGATGGATGGATGCAAAGTCTTTTCAACAATCGATCTAGTTCGATCTTACCACCAGATAGCGAAGGACAATATACCAAAAACAGCCATCGCCACACAATTCGGACTTTTTGAATTCGTATACATGCAATTTGGTCTACGAAACGCAGCACAAACATTCTAAAGATTAATAGATGGAATTCTGCGCGATTCAGATTTCTGCTACGTATACATCGACGATATTCTGATACACAACGAACACCTTGCCTATTTCAACGGTTAGACGACAACAGAATAGTAATCTATCCGACCAAATGCAAATTTGGATTGCACGAAATTGATTTTCTGGGATACATAGTATCCGGAGAAGGCACAAAACTACTAGACAACAAGATGAAAGCAATTCAAGATTTTCCACTACCACGGACAGCGAAAAAACTACAAGTATTGGGAAACCGCTAAACGAACTGTTACAAAGAAAAAAGAAGGCAACCAATCGATACAATAAACGGAAGCAGCGAAAGAAGCATTCAACCAATGCAAGCACGAGATCGCTAAAGCAACATTGTTAGTATATTAACTGATGAGGCTGTTATATGTTGAAAATTCATATTCACTTGTTTAGTTGTGGAAGTAAAACACTTAAATTTTCAAAACACTTTATTATTGCTTTTTTGAAAACGCAACAATTGTTTCGCCACACTGTGGCTTCTTCAGGCGAAGAAATGGTAACAATAACAGTTTGTGACAGGTTTATATAGTAATTGCTGTGGGGGGTAAGGGGGTTGGGATATTATTCTTTATTTGATTTATGTTAAGTAGTGGTGACCGATTGATGTCCGTTTGGTCGTTTAGCAGAAGGTTCGTGTTTTTTTCTTTTATTAATTTCTAGATTCTCTAGTAGGTCTAGTTTCTTGCTTTTTCTTTCTTGGTGTAGCATATGTGGATGTCCTTTTATTGTTGATATATGCGGCGCGATGTTCTTTAATTCTGTCGATGAAAGCTCGTCCTGTTTGACCGACATAAGTTTTGAGGCAGTCTCCGCAAGTCAACATATATACTCCACTACGTTTTGTTTTGATATTAGGATCTTTATTGTTTTTTATAAAATTGCCCAAATTGTTGTTTGTTTTAAATGATGTTTGTATATTTTCCTTTTTTAAACAGTTAACTATTTTTAGTGATGCTGGTCCTAAATATGTTATAGAAGTAAAATTATTTTGTTTTTCTTTAATCACGGGGTATATTGAATTTAATGTTTGTTTCTTTTTCTTTTTATTTAAAATATTGTCAATTAATTTTTTAGAAAATCCATTAGTATATGCAATTTGGTGAATGATATTTAGTTCTTTGTCATAATTATGTTTATTCATCGGGACGTTGAATAATCTATGTACCATACTATTATATGCAGCCATTTTATGGGGTGTTGGGTGAAAGGAGTTATTATGTATAGTTGTGTCTGTATGAGTTGGTTTTCTAAAAATTGCAAAATCGTGTATATTATTTATTCTTGTTATTGTTAAATCGAGAAAGTTTATTGAATTATGTGTTTCTATTTCCATTATGCATTGTATGGTTTTATGTAGACTGTTTAGTTCCTTAAGAAATAATTCTAATTGCCTATTTGTACCTGTAAATGCCACTATTATATCGTCCACATATCTGTACCAATATATGCACATTTTGAAACTTGGGAATTTAGATATTTGTTTTTCTAAGTGATTCATGAAAATTTCAGCCATTAGCGGGCTTAGTGGGTTTCCCATCGCCAGGCCGTCCGGTTGGGTGTAAAAAGATTCGTTGAATTGTAGGTAATTTTGTGAGATTATGATGTTTAAAAGATTTGAAATTTCCGAGATTATAATCGGATTGGCCTGATTATCTGTAAGTAATCCTTCGACAATTTTAACAACTTCTAAGGGCGGTACGTTGGTAAATAGATTTTTAACGTCGAATGATACAAATTTGCAATTTGACGGTAGTTGAATATCTTTGATTTTATTCATTAATTCTAGGCTGTTTTTCACGGAAAAGGTTGAGGTGAAATTTGAATGTTTAATAATGTGTTTATTAAGGGTTTTAGCTATTTTTGTGGAGTGGGCATTTACGTAGGAAACAACTGGTCTAATAGGGTGATTATCTTTGTGTAATTTAAAAAAAACATACAATTTTGGTGCTTGGGGATTCATTGTTGTCAGAAAATATCTTTCTTTTTCAGAAAATAATGCGTTACTTTTATTGATTTCGTGTTTTAACTGAGTATGAAACTTTTTTGTTGGATCATTTTTTAATAATCTAAATGAATTTGTTTCTAAGAAATTGTTAATTTTATTAATATAGTCTACTTTATTCATTGCAATAACTGTGTTTCCTTTATCTGCTTTTGTAAATATTATATTTGATAATTTTGATTTTTCTCGTATCGATTTTGCAATTTTTAATTCGTTATTGAAATTATTATGTGAAGTTTTGATATTTTTTAAGCAATTGACTAATTTATATTTTTCGTAGGTGTTATTTTCAATTTTTGTTGTTGCTAATTCGCATTCTACTGCTAGTAGTTCAATTTGTTTATTATTAATATTTTGTTTAATGTTATATTTAAAACCTTTAGATAATAATTTTACTTCTTCATTATCAAAAACATGTTCTGTTAAGTTTATAAATCTACTGAAAAAATTATGTTGGTTTTGTAATCTTGTATTCTCTGAAGGAGTATGAATGGTGTGTTTACGTTTTTCTTTTTGTAATCTGATTAGTTTGTTATTTTGCATTTTTGATTTTTTATATGTCATGCTATTAACTTTTTCCCTTGTATATTGATCCATAATATCAAACTCGATACAGTGGAGTCTATGTGCTAACTCTGCGTGACATACCTTAAGATATGCTGACAATACATCTCTTCTTGCGTTGAGTTCCGCTATTTCTTGTTGGATCCAAGTCCTGTGGCTGTGAGCTGTCCTGGCTGGGCGGCTGGTATTTCTTGTTTTTAAAGACACATGTGCTGGAGTTAAGTCTTGATTTTTGCACTGGTGCATAAAATAGTGGCATTTACAGGTACAAATAGGCAATTAGAATTATTTCTTAAGGAACTAAACAGTCTACATAAAACCATACAATTCACAATGGAAATAGAAACAAATAATTCAATAAACTTTCTCGATTTAACAATAACAAGAATAAATAATATACACGATTTTGCAATTTTTAGAAAACCAACTCATACAGTCACAACTATACATAATAACTCCTTTCACCCAACACCCCATAAAATGGCTGCATATAATAGTATGGTACATAGATTAATCAACGTCCCAATGAATAAACATAATTATGACAAAGAACTAAATATCATTCATCAAATTGCATATACTAATGGATTTTCTAAAAAATTAATTGACAATATTTTAAATAAAAAGAAAAAGAAACAAACATTAAATTCAATATACCCCGTGATTAAAGAAAAACAAAATAATTTTACTTCTATAACATATTTAGGACCAGCATCACTAAAAATAGTTAACTGTTTAAAAAAGAAAAATATACAAATATCATTTAAAACAAACAACAATTTAGGCAATTTTATAAAAAAACAATAAAGATCCTAATATCAAAACAAAACGTAGTGGAGTATATATGTTGACTTGCGGAGACTGCCCCAAAACTTATGTCGGTCAAACAGGACGAGCTTTCATCGACAGAATTAAAGAACATCGCGCCGCATATATCAACAATAAAATAAAAACATATGCTAACCACCTGCTGGACGAAGGACATTCTTTCAATGAAGAATTCAAAATTTTACACCAAGAAAGAAAAAGCAAGAAACTAGACCTACTAGAGAATCTAGAAATTAATAAAAGAAAAAACACGGGCCTTCTGCTAAACGACCAAACGGACATCAATCGGTCACCACTACTTAACATAAATCAAATAAAGAATAATACCCCAACCCCCTTACCCCCCACAGCAATTACTATATAAACCTGTCACAAACTTTTATTGTTACCATTTCTTCGCCTGAAGAAGCCACAGTGTGGCGAAACAATTGTTGCGTTTTCAAAAAAGCAATAATAAAGTGTTTTGAAAATTTAAGTGTTTTACTTCCACAACTAAACAAATCAACATTGTTAGCACATCCACAGCCCAATGCCATCCTCGCAGTTACCACAGATGCATCAGATTACGCAATCGGAGGCGTAATCCAACAGTTACAAAAAGGAACATGGAAACCGCTAGCATTCATGCCTAGGTAACTGTCGCCAGCCGAACAAAAATACGGAGCATACGACAGAGAACTACTAGCAATCTACGCCACAATCAAACATTACCAGCACATGCTAGAAGGAAGAATTTTCACCATCTACACTGACCACAAGCCAATAACATACGCTTTTGCTCAGAAGTTCCGGTATCTTAATTATATCGGTCCATTCTCAACGGACATTCGTCACATAAAAGGGAAGGAGAACATAATCGCCAACACACTCAGCCGAATCGATCAGGTAACAACAGGAATCGACAATTGGAGCCGAGCAAAAAGAACGACGAAGAGCTTAAGAACCCGTATGAAATAATTAAACGGGATAACAGGACAGTAACGATAAGGAAGGTCAATCAATTAACCACGGTGTTCACGGAAAGAATCATACCAGCTTTCATAGATAACTCCCCGACGACACAAATCCTGAAATACGTTACGTATTGTTTTTCAATGCCCTCATGTCTATATACAGGGTCCTGCAACAGTGCGTTGGGCTTTCCTAGCGCCTTTCTAGTAAGAGTTATAAAAAAATGTTTCATATAAAAATTTATTGAATTAAAAATCTCTATGCCGTAAAATTATTTTTAAGTATACAGGGTGTCCCTATTTTGCGGTATAACAAAAGCAAACATTTTTTTTAATGGAACACCCTGTATATTTTTTCATTTTCTAATTTGGATAATATTTTGTAACTTGAACCTTTTTTTGGTTTTTAATTTCGATATGGCATTTCCGAGTTATTTCTGAAAAAAATGTAAAAAGCGGAGGTTCACAAAAAAAATTATTCTGATGTTCTACTTAAAATTTAAGAAATTTTCTTTTTTTCAATGGTTGGTCATAAGTACTGTTTATGTAGCAGTGTTAAAAATTTTTACTTTTGAGGAATTCTGCCTTTGTATCAGACACGCCATTTTCTAAAATTTCAAATTGTCGTAACTCTTTTTTTTAAATGGAATCATATATTTTTTCATATTATTCTGCATCTAATTTCCTACAAAAAATATTAAGCATACCCTATTCCTAAAAGTGATATTTTTCAAGATATAAAAAACTTTATATTTCAAACGATCCTTGAATACGAATTTGTTTTTCAATAAAATGCATCTGTCAATTAAACAATAAGTTTGATATGTATGGTTGCATTGTATGTTACGATTATAACAATGCAATTTTTAAAAATAATTAATTGATGTGATATAATCTACTGGAGAAAGTGGAATTAATTGTTTGCAAGCCTAAAGAATTTATGCTCAGCGCTACCCAAATAGGCGAAAACAATTAACGCGCTGGAATTATAATGACAGACTGGTTGGTAGAGTTTATAATTATCGAGAATCTTTAATATTACTATTTGAAAATATATTAAATAACAAAAGCGACCGGGATCCTGAGACTACAAACTTGTTTTATGACACAACTTGTTTTATGGCATTTTTCCATTTGCAGACGTTTTATACGATATTTTACAAACAAAATCAAATGATATGGTTTTTGTATTACAAAAATTGCAGAGTTTAAACAAAATCTCCTTCGACATTAAGACAATATTGTTGGTCTGGAATAGAACGAAGATTGAACATTCGTAACCTCAAAATAAACGTCTTCGAATTGACAAAGTTAGCGATATACATCGTATCGGCGTTCTTTTTGTGGAAATAATTGACAATGTGGTTCAACAAATACGAGGCAGTTTAAACATTTTAGTGATTTAAAATTTGTGAAATTGTGCAATTTTACTAAGTAGTCCTACATTCCTTAGAAGTCAATTATATATATATATTTGATATACATGCTTTGCGATCTCAACTTTGTGTTTTCTATACAACTTCTGACGTTACAAATTTTAAAAGAAACTGGACTAGATAAAGCATATTGTGAAGTGACTAGACTTTGTGAATTAGTGTTAACTATTCGAGCTACCAGTGCTTCGGTAGAACGCAGTTTTTCCGTTTTAAAACGCATTAAAAACTTCATGAGAAATTCTACAAAATCCCAAATTGTATGAAGACGTTATAGATGAATTTTCAAAAGAAAATAGAAGAATAAATAGGTTAATAAATTTAATATATACATGTACATTTATATGCATAGTTATATAACACGTTAACTAGCAAATTAATTAAAATAAATAAGACAGTAAAATAATAGTTGAAATTATATAATTTTGAGTAGGACAGAAAATTAGAACAAATTCAGTAAATGCGAAACAAAAACTTTTTGGATAAAATCCTCGTATTTGTCGATTTTGTTTTCTAAAAACTCACATTTTGAGGATCTATTTTCGAAAGTCATTTGTTTGTGAATAATCATCATCATCAACTTTTTTTAGTTCGTCTAAACTGTGTGGTTTTCTGCATTAAACTTTTGATTTTAAAGAACCCCATAAAAATACTCAATTCACCTCTGAGGAAAGATATCGCTTAAATATTCACGAATTATGCGAACATAGTACGGAGGTGCTCCATCTTGCTTAAACCAAATTGTGTTATCTGATCATTGTCGTTTGGGAAAATTTCTGCAAGCGCTGGAATTAGGTAATTTTGCACTTGTGAGAGTTTCTTTGAAATTCTGTTTTCTATTTACTATTCCGGTCCACACATTGAATTTTTGTGGATGTTTAGTCTGTGTTTCGATCATCCAATGAGAATTCGTCTGACTCCAATACCTAAAATTTTGACGGTTCACTCTGCCTTTTAGACAAAACGTAGCTTCATCGAAAAAAAAAAATTGCTGGTGTATATTTGGATTTGTTTCGTCATCGTTTCACAAAATTGCAGTCACCGCACAGTGTGGGATTTTACAAATCTAGCTGGAAAAAATAATAAATTATAATAAAACATCATCTTTTTGAATTGTATTGGTTTATTTAGAACGTAAAATAAGTTTGTAAAATATAAACCACACATATTTCTACAGTAATGTATACAGGGTTATTCACGCTATACGGCACGGAATATTGTGGCCAAAATACGTGACTTTCAAAAAGTTTCACTTTGGGGATATATGGGGGTCTATTAGGGCTACTTTTTAAAATTACTTTCATAATATACAGGGTGTCCCAAAAACCCTAAAAGTATCAAAGTTGTGTTTTTTTTAATGAAACACCCTGTATTTTATTGCATTTTTGGATCCTTCGATCAAAATAAGTGTGTGTTTTTATAAGGTTTTTATTACCTAAACCTTAAGGTTTTTGAAATAATTTGAATTTTGTAAAAATTTAACCTAATTTTCATGTTTCAAATACTTAAAAAGTAATTAAGTTATGCATACCAAATTTACACTGAAATGTAACAATAGATCATATTTTATTTTCCAAGTATAATATATTTGATATCTTATACCGGGTGTAAAAAAATTGGAATTAAACAAATGAGAACTTTAAATGGCTATAACTTCATTTATTTAAATGGAACGCTATGTTTATTAATTTATTAGCAAATGCACGTTTTAATTACCTATCGAATGGTATTTATATCTTAAATGTTAAGTCTTCTCGTTTTTACAGAAAACGCCAAAACATTGTTTATTGCACCGTTTTAGTACTTTTTAAGTAAAAATTTTAATGTATCTAGTTTTCTATGGTATTTAAAAAAGTCAGATAATTAATTTAGTATGCCACTTTAGTTTAAAAAGCCTGTCTTTTGTTATAGATGTCTTATTTTGCATTTTTGTGTTAGATCGTTAGTTATCGTTATTGTTTGAACATCGCTGTTGTATTTTTTGGTAAAAAATGAAGATTTACTCAAAAGAAGGGGGTATTGGCATTATCTTTATGCTTGGAGAATGTCATCAAAATTGTTTATTGGCTTTTCGAGTTTATACTTAAAGGTTTCCCGAAAGAAATCACCCTAAGCCAGCCATTTTTGAGAGACTGTTAAACCAATTTAAAGAAAATGTCAGTTATAAAAAACCCAGTATAAGAAAATCTGTGTAAATTTTTATTTTTTACTATTAAATACAACAACGATGTTCAAACAATAACGATTACTAACGATCTAACACAAAAACGCCAAATAACACAACTATAACAAAAGACAAGCTTTTTAAACTAAAGTAACAGACTAAATTAATTATCTTACGTTTTTAAATACGATGGAAAACTAAATACATTAAAATTTGTACTTAAAAAGTACTAAAATGGTGCAATAAACAATATTTTGGCGTTTTCTGTAAAAACGAGAAGACTTAACATTTAAGATATAAATACCATTCGATAGGTAATTAAAACGTGCATTTGCTGACCAATTAATAAATATAGCGTTCTATTTAAATAAATGAAGTTATAGCCATTTAAAGTTCTCATTTGTTTAATTCCAATTTTTTTACACCCGGTATAAGATGTCAAATTTATTATACTTGGAAAATAAAATATGATCTATTGTTACATTTCAGTGTAAATTTGGTATGCATAACTTAATTATTTTCTAAGTATTTGAAACATGAAAATTAGGTTACATTTTTACAAAATTCAAATTATTTCAAAAACCTTAAAGTTTATGTAATAAAAACCTTATTAAAACACACACTTATTTTTATCGAAGGATCCAAAAATGCAATAAAATACAGGGTGTTTCCATTAAAAAAACACAACTTTGATACTTTTAGGGTTTTTGGGACACCCTGTATATTATGAAAGTAATTTTAAAAAGTAGCCCTAATAGACCCCCATATATCCCCAAAGTGAAACTTTTTGAAAGTCACGTATTTTGGCCACAATATTCCGTGCCGTATAGCGTGAATTACCCTGTATACATTTATGCACAGCTTTTTTAATTTTGTCTTAGGATTGATATGTTTTTAGTCCCTTATCTAATGCCGATTTTCTTATTATTTCATATTTTCTGTACGTTAATTTTGTTGTACTTACTGCAGAATACTGAGTCGTTTGTTGGCCTGTGCTGTGAAAAGCTTTCTTTACTTTAGTTGCTTTTTTGGGACTTAAAACCAATTGCTGCAACATTCCTTTTGCTAGATTGCCTCAATTTAACTTCAAGCCACTTAAACTAAAGTCTTTTTTCGGCAGCCCATTTTTTTGCACTCAGTTGTACTGGATACATCCAAATTAATTATTGTAACGTTTGTATTGAACCAATCATGGAACTTTTTTAAAAACACATATTTATTTCGATGATACGCACCATCTTTAATTGATTCTGATCGTGAACGAATGAACTGTCCGGTTTAGTTTGTCTAATGATATTTAAGAACAATGATGTATGTTAAATTTACTTTTAAGGTAATCCACAAGTCTATTTTCAGGTGTAGAAGAAGTTGATCGTGGGTTATTATCGTCACTTTTTAATACTTGGATATTTATCACCATTTTTCCCTTTGAATCGCCATTTACTCGAATATGTTATTATGTAAAGTGGCATCAGTTTTATACTGTCAATTTGACAATGAACGGGTCCTTCAAAATGAATTTAAAAAATGGTGATGTGGCCATCATAGTACTTTCCCTATATTTTTCTCAAAAACTATGAGGTTTACGCAAAAATGTTATTCTTCATAATATGTGTACTTTTGAATTCTCTACAATTATTTGTCATATAAATTTTATGTAACTCCAATAGTTTACTAGCAATTGGCAAAAAATGTCAAAATTTTCAATTTTTATTTTTTTTCTCGAAAGTTAAGAATTTTATGAAAAACTTGTTCGAATAAAACATGTTAAGTTTTACATTCCCTTTAACTTTTGTGTGAACAGTTTTTTAAAATTATTCATATTTAGAAAAATATCACGAAAAAACAAAAAAACGCCTCGAGTAAACAACCACTTCCGGTTTATGAATGTTTACCAAAAGCTTTTCAGATCGATTTTTTAACGATAAAACATTAGGTTTAAAGTTTCATCCCATTCGGATCATTCGTTTTTGAGATACAGCGCCCACCGACAGACAGACAGACAGACACACATACACACACAGACACATTTTTTTTCCAGAAATTAGTTTTTTGTGTTCAGAGGACCCCAAAACGGATATTTCCGCAAAAAAAATTTAAAAAAAAATCACGAAAACAATGCTCTTCCTATATATAATATATAGGGAAAGTAAAAATGGGGGTGCCATTTGAAAAAAAAATATGGATGCCGTCATTACTCATAAAAAAATGACATATATAGATTTTTCCTCAAAAATGTGAGGTTTTATAACATAAAATCGACCTGATCTAAAAAGTTTTTGTTTCGTATTTGTTCAATTTGTTCCATACTTTAGGCGCGCACTGTATATAAATATATAATAAAATTTAAATGAGAAAAATAAATTTCTCTGAGCACTGCTGCACCGTTATCTTTCAAAAATAAGTTAAGAAACTCTTCGTACTAAAGCACCGCCAGGCATGTCGTCACATGACTTAAATCGCATTAAGTACAAAGTAACGTATTTTGTGCTGTTGTTGTTTTTTAGACACCCCACGAAAATATTACGTAAGGTAATCTCCAGACACGTGTTCCGCTGTATCACAACTCGTCAGTGGAGCTATGCCCTTATTACGTGGGTGAAGACATTATAGCAAGAATCATCAGTACCGTGTAGCGTGTCTTCTTTTGATTTAAAGATCAGCTGTCCACCTGAAGATGACATAGATATGAGTCAACGTGGTGTAACTCGAGAACAACGGACCTGTTCTAAGTACTTTTGGATATTTATCTGGGTCGATGTGTGGCACAAGATTTGCAAATGTCAAGTGTCTTCAGAAAGAAATTCGGAATATTAGGAGACATATTCAAAACCCCAACGAATAAATCGTTTAATATCTCGTAATGAAAACTTTCATCAAAAACTAACTTACAGATATATATAGCGCTCATTAATATCTACCCGTTGGCTTAGAGAAATTGGGCAAAACCAATATATTAATATTCAATCCTTACGCAAACTATATTAAAAAATATTTTTCTTTTCGAAAAATAAACATTGACTAAATGCGAATAAATCAGTTTGACATTCACACAAGATCCTATTAATTTTTTCCATGATTCCTATTACTAGGCGATTATGGAAGGACTCACGTAAAAAGGGCAAAGTTCCACATAAATTCGCGACGTGTCTAAAAAACGATAAAAGCACAAAATACGTTATTTTGTACTTAATGTGATTTAGGTCATATAACGGCAGCTAATAGTTATGTAATCCAATGCGTGGCATGTTTATCAAATATAATCACATAATGTATTAAATAAACCTATTTAAATGTAAGAATTATTATTATTAGTCCATACTGCAACAAATAAATATGCAATATCACTTCAATAAAAAGATACATTGTACTTACATTCCGAAACAGAAATAACCGATGATGAGTCCGAAAATGAGTCCAAATCCATGTCTTGTGGCCGACTTTGTTTTCGACGGATGTAAAACTGTCCTGAACAGAGACGCCAAAGCTAAGGCGACGAATTGGCTGATAACGAAATTGACCTGAAATGAAGGAAAAGTTATTTTTCGCTAATTAGGATGGTTCAATTAATATTGTTTTGTACGATGTAACGAATTTGTATTATGTCGCGATGAAAAAGAAAAGGAAATTTTGATTTTATTATAATATACGCATTTTAATAATTTATTATTATAAAAAAAGTAATTAATAAGTTTTAAAGAATAAAGAGTAATAATACAAAAATTTACTGTGTGAGTTTTTTTCGAGGTTTTCTGTGGGGATCTCGGAAACTATAAGAGATAGAGAAACGGTTAAATGGGGAAAGAAGTGTAGATTTACGAGACGAATTAAATTCCACTTTCAAAGTTTTCAAAAAAGTCAAGGGTAACTAGACATTTTGAAAAAAGTAAATAAACCAATTTTTGCTTTCCCTATATACGAAGTATATATATAGGGGAAGTATTGTTTTCGTGATTTTTTTTGAATTTTTTTTTTGCGGAAATATCCTTTTTGTGGTCTCCTGAACCCATTACACTAATTTCTGTAAAAAAAAAATTGTGCCTGTGTGTGTGCTTGTCTGCCTGTCTGTCTGTCTGTCTGTCCGTGGGCGCTGTATCTCAAAAACGAATGATCGGTTTGAGATGAAACATTAAACTTAAGGTTTTATCGTTATAAACTGGAACTGAAAACCTTTTGGTAAATATTCATAAACCGGAAGTGGGTGTTTGCTTCAGGCCGTTTTTTGTTTTTTTGCGATATTTTTGTTAATATAAAAAATATTACAAAACTTTTTAAACAAAAGTTGAAGGAAATGAGAAGATAAACAAGTTTTATTTAAAAATATTTTTCATAAAATTTTTAACTTTTGAGAAAAAAAACAAAAATTGAAAATTTTGACTTTTTTGCCAATTACTAATAAACAATAGGAGTTACATAAAATTTATATCAGAAGTAATTGTAGATAATTCCAAACTGAATAAATTAATAAGAATAGCCTTTTTGCGTAAACCTCATAGTTTTCGAGAATAATATAGGGAAAGTACTATGATGGCCACATCACCATTTTTTCAAATCAATAAATCTCAGTTATTATAACAGATAAAAAAAACTGTACATTTTTTATCGCCATTATTTTCCGAGATATGATGCAAACTTACATTTTTTTAAATGGAAATCATAGTTGGCTATGGCCTCATTCAAAAGGTATTTTTTTTCTTTTTAATCCAATATGACATACGACATAGTTATTTCAAAAAATAAGTGAGTTATAGTCATTTTAAGTTTTATTATAAAAGAAACATGGGTAGCTATGAAAAAGATGAAAGTAAAACAATTACAGTTGTTTATAATAATGGTTTCCATTTAAAAAAAATGTAAGTTTGCGTCATATCTCGAAAAATAATGGCGATAAAAATTTTCTGATTATTTTTTATTAATCTACATAAACTTATCTAAAACTTTGTCATTTACAGTTTTTTTCTATTTGTTATAATAACCGAGATATATTGATTTGAAAAAATTGACACTTTACTTTTTTCAAAATGTCTAGTTACCCTTGACTTTTTTGAAAACTTTGAAAGTGGAATTTATTCGTCTTGTAAATCTACACTTCTTTCTCCATTTAACCGTTTCTCTATCTCTTATAGTTTCCGAGATCCCCATAGAGAACATCGAAAAAAACTCACCCTGTACAAGGAAAAATTATTTTTATAAATAAATAAAAATCTATAAATTAATGGTAGTTTTAATTTTTCAAACAATTTTCTTTCATTCAACCACTTTAACTGTTCAATCTATTTTTCTTGGTCAGTTTTAAGAGATTTTTAACGTATCTACTAGTATTCTGAAAAGTAAATCATTAGGAGCGGGATTATACAAAATCAATAACCAGAAACTATTAGTTTCTGGTTACAACATTTTAATTAATTTCTTAGTAAAATGTAATCATATTTAGAAGCGTGTAAAAGAGTTTAAGGTGAATATTAAATTAAAATATTTAATTATTATTTTCCTGTCAATAACAGCCATACGATAAAATAAAGGGAAAAGGAAATTTACTCGAAGTTTGAAATATTTATTGTATTAATTGTCACTATATATAGTTCCCTGCCATTGTCGGTGGTTTCTATAAATTGGTAGGACCCATGCCATGATATCTGCAACTTATTTTGATAACCGGTCTTGTCCGCCGTTACGTAGTTAATTTCCTTCGGTCGACCGTAAGCTTATTTAATATTCTTCCCCTACTATTTCTCTTGGTGGACAAACTCTAAATCACAAGTAAAGATAGTTCACGGCTGATGAAGTCTGGAGTCTGTTCAGATTTCCATTTACTATTGATCGATGAGTAAGAAAAAATCGGGGAAATGTCGTCAGAGAAGCGGACAACAAAAAGTGAATATAGACTTTTCAAAATAAGTTCGAGTATTTTGATTCAATTTAAGTAAATACAACTACCGTCTTTACAAATTGGCGACTCCGCAACATCGACAACATTCTTCGCCAATAATACTAGTCAATCAACACTATCCCGGATCTACAGGACACATCGGTAATCTGACTACTTCAAACTACATCCAACTCCAAGGTCCCTCAAAAAACTGCATTTCGTATCGCCCTTCATAAACTACATATCGGAGATGATACGAAGCTGTGTCTCATACAACTTAACCATATCCACCACTCTTCCACCAACTAGGACATCAACTCAACACACAAATCGTTTTAATGGTAAAGGTGACAATTATCAACTCCACTCTCTACCAATCTTACTATTACTTAACTCACTCTTTCCATTTCCATCTAAAAACCACGGAGGATCAATTAAGTGCTGCTTTGGGACGGTAATATATAATTTGCCCATTTTTCCGCGCAGACTGTTTTATCTGATTTGTAACAGATTAAATCGGATTTTTAACTCCCATATAAATAACTCCTATGGACATGAACCTTCTACATGAGAATTTTCTAAATAGATTTCTGCCAGATATGCAGAAAAATATTATTGATTTTTGCGGCTTCTACTTCGTTATACATGTTGAGTATAAATAATAAACACTTTGTAACTTTGTTTGTATAACACAATTTATTTACTGCTGACTATAGTTTCGGCATCTCAACGTGCCATTATCAGAACATACAATGATTAAAAACTACAATTACAGGTATATATATGGAAACAAAATTTAACAAACAGCTCTGAAAATTGGAGTGTACATCAGGTCAACCTGGTCGTTAATTAGGGGTATTCCCGGATTAGCGCGAGCCTTATGAATTTCGATAGATTCTAGGAGGTCCATTTTTCGACCCTTTTCTACGTAATGGATTATGGATAGTACATCCTCGCCAAAAGAATGATTCTCCTCGATTATATGCTTCGCAAACGTTGATTTTTCAATTTGTTTTAGGCGGACAGAGCGTAGATGTTCTTTTAATCTAATACTAAAATTCCGACCAGATTGTCCTATGTACACACCTTGACATTGTCATGTCAACAATGTCAAGGTGTGTACATAGGACAATCTGGTCGGAATTTTAGTATTAGATTAAAAGAACATCTACGCTCTGTCCGCCTAAAACAAATTGAAAAATCAACGTTTGCGAAGCATATAATCGAGGAGAATCATTCTTTTGGCGAGGATGTACTATCCATAATCCATTACGTAGAAAAGGGTCGAAAAATGGACCTCCTAGAATCTATCGAAATTCATAAGGCTCGCGCTAATCCGGGAATACCCCTAATTAACGACCAGGTTGACCTGATGTACACTCCAATTTTCAGAGCTGTTTGTTAAATTTTGTTTCCATATATATACCTGTAATTGTAGTTTTTAATCATTGTATGTTTTGATAATGGCACGTTGAGATGCCGAAACTATAGTCAGCAGTAAATAAATTGTGTTATACAAACAAAGTTACAAAGTGTTTATTATTTATGCAGAAAAATCTTTAGCAAACCACAAACGTATCGCACATACTGGTAGTAGATCCTCTAACAAGTTTATAGGGTACTTATATTTTACAGCAACACCCCTTAGATGTAGTTTAAACCAGCAACAAATACGCACGTTTTATTCACTTACGAAAAATGAAAATGCGATAACGTTTTTACTGCTTTATCTCCATATTTTAGGGAAGATTTTTTCACTTACCTGAAAAATAAAGGAAATTAATTAACCAGCCACCTGTCCTACTCTGATCCTTTCTGAACTCTTCCATATGTTAAAAAACCTTGCTAAAATGCCTAGAATTCATAAACCCCGCTGATTTCATCAATTAAGAGGTTTTCAAAAAGGTCGCATTGTTGGCTTGAAAGAGGCGGGTTTCAGTTTGAGGAAAATAACCCAAAGACTGGAAATTACACCCTCAACTGTAATGCGAGTATGGAAAGATGGTCCTGAAGAATATGACATCATCGACAGAGACGTTCTCGTAGGCTTTATTATACAGAATGGCCAAGAACGGTACCTAAGACTGCTTGCGATACGTCATCGTCACGATACTTTGCGGCTGCTTTTGTCGCAGCAACTGGACGTGTGGTTTCTAGACAAACAGTTAATCGAAGAGTTCTTGCTATGGACCTTTATGCGTTCCGTCCGTTTTGGGTGCTACCGATGACTCCGCTGTACTTAGCTCGTCACTTGGAATGGTATCAAGCAAGATTCAACTGGAATGTAGAGTGGAACTTCATTTGCTTTAGTGATGAGTCCAGATTCTGCTTAGGGGCTCATGATGGACGTAGACGTGTCCGTCGATTTCGCGGTGAAAGGCAAAATGTAGAGTTTACTTTAGAACGTCACATAGCCAATACCTCTGGCATCATGATACGGGGCGCTAAATGTTTTGGAAGTATGTCCTACTGGTGTTAATTAGGGGTAGTCTAACAGCTCAACGGTACATCGCTGAAGTTCTATAACCTGTTGCGTATGGTATTGCAACAGGTTATAGAACTTTTTAGCAAGACAATACAAGGCCGCAGAACATGTATGGGATAGCACGTGGAACAACACTTCAGCAATTGCCACTGCCACCAAGGACTTTGGACCAATTGGACACCTATTAGAGAGTGCTACAACAACAGCGGCGGGCCAACACATTATTGAATTTTTGTCAGTATAGGAGTCTATCAACATAGATGAATCGTAAGCAACTAGGCGATGGCCCGCAATATAAACTTCGTTAGAACCATCATAGCAAGGCACATAAGTGCACTCTGCCGTTCCAGTAAGGGATCAAACAGCAGCAGGACTAATGTCAGCCCATGTCTCCGCTTTCTCTCTCTCTCTCTCGGTCCATTATTTTTTATACCAACTCTAGATCCAAATTTTTAGTAGATATGGGAGTCCAGGTTAGCAATTTGGTGGTGGATTAACTTTTTGCCAACACTCACCACCAACCAAAGTTTCTGTTAACCACTGTTAATTGTGAGCTAATACCAATATTTGATTATTCGAAATTTATAGTTTATATTAGCCTGGACGTAATTTTACGTAGAACCTCATGCTAGCACCCATAAACCACTTGATCCTAAGCGACTTTCGTTGGTATTTAGACATTGTAGTTGACATTGCCCAAATGTAGAAAATTCTGAATTTTATTATCCACTCAAATTCTTCTTAGTCAAAATTATTGCCACTTTGATATAGGTAAATTCGTCAAGCCTGATGTTCAACAGCATATTAAAATTGAACCTTTTTTTTCTAAACCACGGCGCTTACCACCTCACAAACTTCTAAAGAGGAGTTCAACAAATTTTTACAGTTCGGTTTCAGCCTATGGGCAATATAATTGACAAAGATGTCTTTTAGCGTCCATGCTGAGATTACCATTAACTCAACAAAGTTACAATTCCAGACTGATAGTTGTTGCTTATACTTCACGATCTAAAGTCATTTATTTTTAAAAATTGTTCTGGCATAGCACCAAATACCCATTTATCCAACGATATTCCAAAGACACTCTTCGGTCTTTATGAATATAGTAGAATGAGTCTGGGCTTGAGAAATGCTGCCCATACGTTTTAAAAGCTCATGGACCGGTATCACACGGAAAACAATTTTTCTTCGTATGTATCGACGATATTCTCGTTTTAAATAATGATGAACATAAAAACATTCTTCGTTTACAACAAATGTTTCTTTTGGGATCAAAATTAACAATTACAAATGTATTTTCGTTAAAATAATTAGACTTTTTAGGTCACAGTATTAGTGATTCGAGAATCAAACCTCTCTAGTGCAAGGTTGGTGCAATCTTGTGCTTCTCGCAAGCTGCTGACCAAAAAGCATTGCAACTTTTTCTCGGCATAGAAAACCTTTACCTTTTATTAAATCATGCTCGAGTGTTTTATCACCAGTTGTCTGGTCACAACCAGGCATTTACAACAATTAAGGCTGCACTAGCCAAATGTGCCATGCTTGATTAATCAGTTCTTGTTGCTGAATTTGATAATATTTACAGATAATAAATATTTGATCGGTGCTATAAATTCGAACCCTGATCGTTTTCAGAGCAAGAGAACACACATTTATCGAGCAAATTCCGGGTTGAACTTTAACAGTTCCCTTCACATCGCTCTAACACTGCCATTTACGTGAACGCATAACTTGCCCAAAGCCCTGCGACTTAACATTTTACATCCTCTTCATGGATTCACGCATCCTGGCATCCAAACAATGAAACGCCTGACTCGTAAATTCTAATTCAAGCTTTTAATCATTCTTTCGACCTGAAAGATAGCATGAAGATACTTAATCTAGCAATTGCTCACTTAACCTAGCGCAAATCGTCCACACAGTTCGATTAAAAAAAATAACAACCATTGTTTCATAATGAAGGACCTCGCAAAACTACTCCTTCAAAATTCTTACGATAGCCTATTTTAAATTATCCAGCGAAATTATTTTTTTTTCTAAATATGAAGAACATTTTTTTGATGAGGCAGATGGTAAGGCTGGAAACTTTTCAAAAAATATATTTCCTTCAGAATGTATTTTTGAGTAACTCAAAGTATTTCTCGCCACAAATTGTAATAATTGTAATATTGTAAAGATAGTACTACTGGATAATCTGTGTCATGAGGCCATTAATTAGTTTAAACGCAGTTTACTGAGGAATAGAAGTTATTTATCTTTTCCGTATGTAAAACAGAAAGACATTGCCTTAAAGGAAATAATTCCTTTTATTTAGGCCCGTGCATGCCTGCTCCTATACCCATATTTATGTTGGAATTAGCTTTAACTAAGAAATAGGCCAAAGTTTAATTTTCGATTATATAGGTAAAGTACTTTTTATGCCAAACTAAGAAGTTGAGAAGTCTACCTTTTTTGCTAGAGTTTTATAAGAAGATTTTACTTTCATACTTTTAATGGAATTAGAAAAGACCGAAAATTTACATTCACATTGTAACAATCTATTGAAAATAAGAATCTTCAATCATGTTTCTAAGTTCCTGATTCTAAGATGTATTTTATTCATATACAGGGTGAGTTTTTTTCGATGTTCTCTATGGGGATATCGGAAACTATAAGAGATAGAGAAACAGTTAAATGGGGAAAGAAGTGTAGATTTACAAGACGAATAAAATTCCACTTTCAAAGTTTTCAAAAAGTCAAGGGTAACTAGATATTTTGAAAAAAGTAAAAAGTGTCAATTTTTTCAAATCAATATATCTCGGTTATTATAACAGATAGAAAAAAAACTGAAAAAACAAAGTTTTAGATAATTTTATGTAGATTAATAAAAAATAATCAGAAAATTTTTATCGCCATTATTTTCCGAGATATGACGCAAACTTACATTTTTTTAAATGGAAACCATAGTTGGCTGTGACCTCATTCAAAAGGTAATTTTTTTCTCTTTAATACAGTATGACATACGACATAGTTATTTTTAAAAATAAGTGAGTTATAGTTATTTTAAATTTTATTATAAACAAAAAATGGGTAGCCATGAAAAAGATGAAAGTAAAACAATTGCAGTTGTTTGTAATAATAGCAATATTGTAATTATTAGTTCTACAAAGTTAAATAAAAATGAAAAACCAGCATAAGAATAATAATTTTGTAATTATCAAATGGCCTTCTGTATGTGGTATAAACCCATTTGTCAAGAGGATAATACGTTTCTTACAAAATTATTATGAACAGATGAATCTCGATTTACAAATTGTGGTATTTTTCACCGCCACAATGAACATAGATGAACTTAAGAGAATCCACGAGAAGTTTCACAGAGAAAACTACAAATTAAATTTGGGTTTAATCCATGGTGTGTTTGGATTAATAATTTTCGGTCCATATATTTTTGAAAGCTCACTAAGTGAATGATTACTTTCATTTTCTTCAGAAAATATTTGAAGATACGCTCGATTGTTTAAATTTATCATTACAAGCAAGATTGATTAACTTATAAGTGGGAAGAAATAAACCAATCCCAGGGCCACCTAGATCTCCCGATCTGCGCGTTTTAGAATTTTTTCTGTGGGGTTATGTAAAAAAACAAAGTGTATGAAAAATCATATCAATCTGTGGAGGATCATAAACTGGTTGTTATTTTAACATATAATTCAATTTACATGAGAATAGTCAAAAAGCCATAAATTCAATTGTAAAAAGATATAATTTATGTCATAATAGTATTAATAGTGGACTCTGACCATATTTTTTTAATATTAAAATTTCTCTCCCATTGATATATTGATAATTACAGAATTACTTTATGCTGTTGTTTTATTTTGGTTTATCTCTGTAAAACTAATAATTACAATATTGCTAATATTATAAAAAAATGCAATTGTTTTACTTTCACCTTTTTCATGGCTACCCATTTTTTATTTATAATAAAATTTAAAATGACTATAACTCACTCATTTTTAGAAATAACTAGGTCGTATGCCATATTGGATTAAAGAGAAAAAAATTACGTTTTGAATGAAGTCATAGCCAACTATGGTTTCCATTTAAAAAAATGTAAGTTTGCGTCATATCTCGGAAAATAATGGCGATAAAAATTTTCTGATTATTTTTTATTAATCTGCATAAAATTATCTAAAACTTTGTCCTTTATAGTTTTTTTCTATCTGTTATAATAACCGAAATATATTGATTTGAAAAAATTGACCCTTTTTACTTTTTTCAAAATATCTAGTTACCCTTGACTTTTTTGAAAACTTTGAAAGTGGAATTTTATTCGTCTCGTAAATCTACACTTCTTTCCCCATTTAACCGTTTCTCTATCTCTTATAGTTTCCGAGATCCCCATAGAGAACATCGAAAAAAACTCACCCTGTATTTATTTATTATATATAGAGATTCCAAATACAACACGCATATTTGAGTCAAGTTCGAACATATGAGAAATATTGCTTCAATGTCTTGAAAATATCTACAATTGCGAAATATAAATCCTAAGAAGCGATTAGCAGCAGACACCATAATTTCGACCTGATTATTAAAAGTTAATTTAGACTCATAGATACCCAAATCTTTGAATTTAACTACCCTGGCCAACGATGTATCATTTATTTTGTAGTCATGTTCAATAACCACGTTTTTTCTTGTAAATGGCGTAACTTTACATTTGTCAGCATTTAACGAAAGTTCATTATTAGTATATACACCAATTAAATACTGAGTCATTGTTTTCTTTGCTTTATAACTTTCAGATCATCGGCAAAAATAAGAACTTCAACATTTAATATCGAAATCAGGTCATTAATGAAACAATTAAGAAGCGCGGGACCTAGATTAGAGCCTTACGGTACATAGGAAGTATTAGACTTAAATCCATTATATTCTATGTATAACGATCTTTGGTCAAGACAACTTCTAATTAATTCACAAAGCAATAACAGGTTGTGATCAATTTTATTGAATGCCTTCGATATATCTGCATAGATAACATCCACTTGAGTTTGGCTGTATAAATAGTTAAATAGAAATTGAGTCTGAATAAGTAAATTAGTAACTGTAGATCGATTTGGTCTAAAACCATGCTGATGAGACGATACATTTGAATTAATGAAATTTCAAAACATTTTGCTACGTTGGATAATATTGCAACAGACCGATCAGCTTCTTATCATCTGATTTAAATACCTGAATAATGAGTGTTAATTTCTAAATGTGTTTAAGTGTTGTTGATAGAACAAATCTACAGTCCTTAACACGTTGAACGCCGCGTCATCCATAAACGTCTGACGGCTATGTTTCCGCTGGGGCCTCGTCACCCATAAACGGCTGACACTTTTGTTCGTGTAATTAAAAGAAGATTTTGGTACTAGTTTATAGTACTATTAGTTATAATACAATTTGATGAATGTTTGAGATAAAGTAATAATTTATTTAATATAATTTTACAAACAAACGAGAAAAACACTTTAACACGTTGAACGCCACTACAAAAGGATGGGTGATGGTTATGTTTCTGCTGGCGACCCATCATCCACAAGTGGGTGACACTTTTCTTCGTGTAATTAAAACAATGTTTTGCTGGTAGTTTATAGTAATATTATTTGTAATAACACTTAACGCATTTCCTACTTCGCCCTTTATGAGGCGCATTGTATACTTCTTCTAACCAATTTCAACTAAAAGAAAAAAAATTACAAGGTTTCTATGAACAAAATCAACTTTTAGTCAACAAACTCAATTTACCCAATAATTTTTGGGATCCCAAAACTTCTCTTCTCTTCTCATACTCATAACTGCGTAAAAGACGCTTTATAAAATATACTATAACAAATACTAGAATTATTTTTTAATTAATTTCGGTAAAAACATTTTAGCAAAAACTCATCATGTTGAACGCCCAGCGTGACTCGGTAGAGTTTAAGCAACGCGTTGCTCAAACACGATATCGCAGATTTGGGCCCCGGGAGAAACTTCACCGATTTACGCTGGACGTTCAACGTGTTAAGCACTAATGCCAGTATGCCATCCAGACTAGAAGTTAATTTAGATCCCAATTTGTTGAGAGCGTTTGCTATTTGAATGACCCTATATTTTAAAAGTTGGTAGTATTACTGTGCTCAAATTGAGGATTATGGTCAAACAGTGCTTGATATGATGATGCAAAATGGGAAGCAAAGGTCTCGACTAAATCTAATGGTGACGATAATTTAATATCGTCCAGAAACATTGTTAGTGGGATTGAACTCTCTTATCAGACATAAATGAAATTCCAAAATTTCTTGGGATCATTACATAAGTTTCTTTCGGATTCAGACATAAACCATAAATAATCAGTGCGGGATTGATATTTAGCCTTACGGCGCGACTGCGTAAATTTCAACCTAAAATATCCACAGACAATAAGAAAGTACATCAGTCCAAGTAATGTCAGCGACTGAATCATACTATTTCATAAAGTCAAATTTTTTGAAGTTAAATTAGAAATATCATTATTGATAGGATCTTGTACATAACTGACAGAACATATTGTATTAGTGAAGATTCAATCTAGAAGACTTCCGCAATGATTCTTTATAGCATTTAGTTGTTCCAGACCAAAAAACTCCAACAATTCAATAAGCTTCTGTAACAGTTATTTGCAGTGTTATCAATCAAGTACTCGTTCATATTAAAGTCACCCACAATAATTACTAATCATTAAATAAGTCAAACTATCATTGTGGCGACTGTTACTACGTGGTAATTCATGATAAACACTTAACTAACGCACTTACTATGTTTTAACCACTAAAAAAAAGAATATTGCATTATCTGACCAAAGCGTATTGGTGGACTAAAATAGACATTAATAATATAAAATAAACAATGACTTTTACAAACAACAAATTTATACAAAGACGAGATAAATTGATTGTATCAATAGAAATTTCCGACAATAGCAAGGGGGAATTTTTGGTAGAACTTGATCATGATCTTTACGATATATTAAGTACTTATTACCTAAAAGTTCACTATCATCAATACTGCTTACAAGCCAGGTTTCCGTAAAATCTAATATTGAATAATCACTGACGGCACCGTGAAAATAAAGCGTATTGCATTTAGGATTTAAACCGCGGACGTAAACTAATATCTTATTTCCCCCCATCTATTAGTGAATTCATGGAGAATGTATCTTCATGATTGTGCAGCCCCGAAATTGAAGTAATAAAACTAGTTTCGATCTCAATGTTAAATTATTACGAGCGTAAAATCCATTGCCGCACCATACACTGTAATATACTTCAACAGCTAGCTAATTGCATTAACGTGCATTCGCTCTTCTGCATTTATACGTGGAATCTCTGACAGGCATAAGTTAACATGTTACAATATTCAATATACACTGAAATTCAATATTGATGTTTTTAACATCGTATCTTATATACGGCGTATAAATATATCCTTTGAGACAATTTCGACTATTTTGAAATCTGTCCGACTACCTATGTATGTGCGCGAAAAATTTATAGTAAGCGTTGTATTTTAAAAACCTTTAAAGTTTTTTATCGGTTGCTTTTGGTAAAATTTTATGTATTGTTGGATCTTTATTTAAAGTATTTTTTCCGGATTTTTCTTAACAATTAACTTTACAAATTGTTGTAAACAAAAGAAAATCGTATTAAAAATTAAACACATTTCCAGAAAAAATATAAGAAATTGTTCGACAAATATGTATACAATAACGTTACGTTATTTAAAAAATTAATTAATAATTAAAAATACGAAACATTTCATAATTCTACAATATCGAGATTACAAAACAAATCACTTGAGGGAACAATTATTTCCTTAGCCACTTTGGATATTGATATATTTATTTCTATAAAATAAACCTAGGAAATAATTTTAATTTACCTTGTAAAATTTGAGTAAAATTTGGTGCAGAAATATAATAATGTAGATCGACTAAAAACTTTCTTTAAGACTGACGTAACTTATGTCAAGGACATACAAAGAAGATCCGAATGAACAGTTCTAGCTAGCCTGTAAAATATGTAGGATAGCGCGGTCGTATGTATATATAGGATGACAAGTTATGGATCATCATGGGTGATCATTACGCCGGATAATGTATCTACTTTCTTAAATAAAACTATTTTATACAAGTTGTCGATAATTGGATGCTATACTATAAGAAAGTCAGAGCAATGTTCACTTGAAAAAATAATGCTTTAAGTTTTACTAATTTCCCACAAGCCCCAAAACTGATACTACCATATTCATCTAATTGTAGGTGCAAATTTTGTATCACGTCGTATTGAATCTCTCTATCTATATATATGCTGGAATAAAAGGATAGACTAATGTTATTTAGTCTTCAATAATGGTTTTAAACATTAAAAAGTTTCTTTTGTTTTGATAATAGATCGTCAGAAAGTAATGTTCACATCAAGAAATCAAAAGGTTTTATGAATTAGCAAATATTTCACCATCCATTTCATTATTGTGCTTTTTTTCGTGCAAATACGGATTTTATAGGTCATGCAGAATGCCTTTTAGAGCGTTCTTGTCATCCACTATTTTTAGCTGGACATGTCCTCCCTGGATGTACTCCGTTGGTCTCAAGGTCGATGGTCCCCGCATATCGTCAGGTCCCGAGTCCTTCTCCAACTGACCATGCGCACTGCAGTGCTAATCTCTCCCTTCTTCTAACACCTCTGCCCGGGAGATAAATATATTAGCTTTAGGGACGGTCCGTCCCTCTAGCCCCCTGCTAGAAAAATCCCGGACAGTTAAATATAGATAAATACCCATTATTGCAGAGTATTATATAACTTTTTTTATCAAGATTAATCGAAAAAAATATGAAGGCGCCAAATAGTCCTCGCTACATAGAATTAATCATATGCGCTCCCCCCTATACAGGTTATTTTGGCTAAGTAACAAATAGTAAATTTGATTTTATTCAATAGTAATTTAATGTACGTTAATATATTGATTAAGTTTATGAAGATTTCACTTTAAGAAAGAAGAGTGATTAATTTATAATCCTTCGAAAAATTAAGCCCGTCCCTAATGGTGGAAAATTAAATACGACGCATTCATACGAGAATATTTATACCTCATTTACTTAAAGCAAGTAGGCCTAATCAAGCATATAAAACATGAGTTATTTCTCCTACACGGTGCGATATACAAGCTTAAAAGTTTAGTGGTGAGAATTGAAGACATGACTGATTATTCTGACTCAACTATTTCTCTTTGTTTTTTTAAGTCGTTCAAAGACTTGAGTTACTTGAGAGATAGATAAATTCTAGCTTCATGCCGATTTTTTTTATGTTAAATTAATACCGAAGTTAACATAATTATTGTTTCGCTAAGTCTTACGTTCAAAATATCAAAGTGTAAACGGACACTGTATTTTAGAATTATTCGAATGTAACACTCTCTTTAAAGAAAGTTAACTCAGAGGTTTCCTGCATTAGAAAATATTTCACGATCCATTGTATTTTTGTGAATATTTTCATGCAAATAAGGAATTTATAGGTCATGAACAATGAATGCATTTTCTACCGTTCTTGACATCTACTATTTTTAACTGGACAAGTCCTCCCTGGATGCGCTCGGCTGGACTCAAGGTCTATGTTCCCCGCAAATTGTCAAAAGCTATCTAACTCAACATGCGCACTGCAGAGTCAACCCCTCCCTTCTTCTCACCCCTGTCCGGGACAACCCCTGCCATTCTAGCACCTCCAAGCACGTGCTAGAAAAATCCCCGGGCAGTTAAATATAGATAGCTGCAATTATTAGACAATATACTGCAATAGTAAACATATACATGATAAAGTGTTTTCATTTTTTGATATCTTTTTATTATTAAGATGGTTCAAAAATATGACGGTGCCAAATAGTCATGTACAGAATATTATAATCAAATTAATAAAAGTATTCTTTACAACCAATGTGTACACAATGTAATCATTTTCAGCGTAGCAGACTCAGCTGGGCTGTGTGGATCACAATTGCGTCTGCGCCGTAAAATTTTATTTTGGCTAGTAGTTAAGAAGTAAAATTGATTAAGTTATATATAATTTAATATATGTTAATATATTAATTAACCTTCTCTCATATAGAGATTTTAGTTCGTGAGTAAAAAGAAGGATCATTTTTCGATTCCTTTGGAATTCCGTGCCTACATGTTGGTTAATTAAATACGACATAATCATATAAAAATATGGCGACCTCAGTTACACGAGACAAGCATGCTTACTCAAAGATATTAAACAAGAGTTATTTTCTTCTTTACCATGTGATATTATACAAGCTTAAGAGTTTGGTAGTGAAACTTAGAAATATAACTTATTATTCTGACTTAACTATTTTCTCCGTTCCTTTAAGCCATTAGAGACTTGGTTTCTCATTTTTATAGATACATTAGAATGTTAGATTTATGGAGATATATTGCAAAAATTTATTCTACAAACGACATCTTTTCTTAAGATATTAAATTATTATCGAAGTAAACATCATTATTGTTTCGTTAAGTCTTATATGAAAGATAATCAAGTACTGACGCTTCCGTAATTTAGAATTTGTTTTTAGCTCTGTTTGCATGAAGGAAGTTATACGTATTAATTTAATATAATATATTTAATTATGAATCGCAAAGGAGCAATACAAAAACCATGAATTACGTCATAAACCTTCATAAAAACATTTAAGGCACTTAAGCAGCGACTCATTTAAGATATTAAACCGTGGCCGGTGGTGAATGCTTAAAGGTTGTTAAAGAGACAAAATGGTGTGAACTATTTTATAGACGATTTATCTTTAGCTCTAATTAACTTAAAAATCTGTAGCACTAGTTAATTTTATTTATAGAAATAAAAATATTATTGCATTTTAATTAATCGTATACATGTTGAAATTTCGTAAATTATTTTAACAACTAAAGCGCACTCGCCTATTGTTAGTTGTGATATAACTGAGCTTATTATTTCGGATGTCATAATTAGCAATGTTAGTTTAGAAGTATCTAGTTTTAAAATAACATAATATACGCTTACACCACTGTATTAAAATTTGCAATTTATTTACTGTGGGGCGAAACATGTTGCAGTGTTCAACAATAAATGTGCAACCCTCCCAACTGTGCTGTTTTATGTCAATGTATATTATGTTATTTTAAAACTAGACACTTCTAAACTAACATTGCTAATTATGAAATCCGCGATAATAAGCTCAGTTATATCACAACTGACAATAGGCGAGCGCGCTTGAGTTGTTAAACTAGTTTACGGAAATTCAAAATTTCAACATTTATATAATAACAAATTAAAATGCAATAATATTTTTATTCCTATAATTAAAATTAACAAGTACTACAGATTTTAATTAGAGCTAAAGATAAATCGTCTACGGTTTAATATCTTAAATGAGTCGCTGCTAAAGTGCCTTAAATATTTTTATGAAGGTTCATGACGTAATTCATGGTTGTTGTATTGCTCTTTTACGATTCATAATTAAATATCTTGTATTAAATTAAGACGCATAACTTCCTTCAGGCAAAAAAGAGTTAAATACAAATTCTAAACAACAGAAGCGTATGTACCTTTCATATAAGACTTAACGAAACAATAATGTTTACTTCGATAGTAATATAATATTTTAAGAAAACAAAAGCTAACATTCTATATCTATAAAAATGAACAACTTAAGTTTCTAATGGCTTAAAGGAAGGCAGAAAATAGTTGAGTCAGAATAATAAGTTATGTTTCTAAGTTTCACCACTAAACGCTTAAGCTTGTATAATAACACATGGTAAAGAAGAAAATAAACTTGCTTCGTGTAACTGATGTCGCCATATAGTACTATTCCAAAAACGTCAATCATTCTTTTAAAATATTTAACATAGTTGAAGGTCTATTTTTGATAAAGTGTATTCAGGCACATCAGGAACTTTATCAAATGATAAATAAAACTTACTTTGTTAATATCACACACCCGTGTGTGATATTAATTAACAAAGTAAGTTTTATTTATCATTTGATAAAGTTCCTGATTCAATATGTATCACAAAGTTATGGCTTCAAGCATCCAACAGGCACCTCAGTTTACTAAAGAAATCAGTGTGGACAGTTTTAGGTATCTGGTAACATGCACAGAATAGCGCGCGTGTGTGTATAGGGAATACTTTTTGTGAAAAAATATTGGTCATAAAGGGATTTTTTTTCGACGAGAGAGTCAGAGCAAAGTTAACTTAAATTTCTTGCAAGCCTCACAACTGGTACTACCATATTTATTTCATAATAGATGTAAATATTGTTTTATGTTGTATTATATCTGTAGAGGTCCCCTTGTTCTATTTGTATTTTCGAAATCAGACTTTGAAGCAGGGGATGGTATACGTAATTGAACATTCACACCTCGTATCTTTACTATTGGCTAATAGAATGATGTTTCTTCTTTTGTATGAATGCAATGTATTTCAACTATTTAATCTTAAATAATTATCAAAAAATAAAAAGATTATTTTTCCTTGATAATAGACTACCACAAAGTAATCGACGCCAGTATGGACATCGCGAAGCTAATAACTTTTATACATTAAAAAATATTACACCATCAATTACATTTTTGTGCTACTTTTTATGCAAATAATGAATATATAGGCCAAGCAGAATGCCATTTCAGGCTTCTTTGAATCTACTATTTTTAGCTAGACAAGTCCTCCCAGGATGTGCTCATCTAGTCCCAAGGTCGCGTAAATCGTCAGCTCCCAAAGGTTTCCCCGACTCAACATGCGCACTGCAGCATCAATCTCTCCCTTCTTCTCACATTTTTACCCGGGGCAACCCTCCCATCCTAGCACTGGGGAGGATCCTTCTAGCTACGTGCTAGAAAAATCTCCCGGCAGTTAAATATAGATAGATGAATTTATTTCAGGTTAGCAAAAAAATACGACGCTGGCAAATAGTAATCTACAGAATATTATAATTAAATTCTGAATAAAATTATTATTTACAACTAATATGTAGACAATTTAATCATTTCAAATAAACTAGACTCAGCTGAGATGTGCGGATCAGGATACTGTGAGCCAACTACTGATAAAAGGAACGGTCATTCTTAGAGATACATTAGAATTTTAGCTTTATGTTGTTATTTTAGACATATGGCAAGAACTGATACTACAAACGACATTATTTCTTTAGATGTTGAATTATTTCCGAAGTAAACAGCACTATAGTTTTATGTGACAGATACTTAAGCGAAAGCGAACGCTTCCGCATTTTAGAATTGCAATTCATTTTGTTTGCCTTTAAAAACGTAAAAAATTTAATTCAAGATATTTAATTATGAATTTCCACGTCGCAGTAGAGCATTAGTCACAACTATGGGAAGATATTAACGTCATAAACCTTTATAAAAAGATTTAAGGCACCCTATCAGCCATTCTTTTAAAATATTGGCTGGCTGGTGATTGCTTAAAGGTAGTTGAATAAGCTTGAAGGTAGTTGAATAAGCCACAGGGTGTAAATTTTTTATCGACGATTTATTAACTTAAAAATGTATATTACTAGTAAATATTAATTATAGGAATAAACATATTATTGCGTTTTACTTTGTTATACATTTAATTATAAATTTTTAAAAATATATTTTATTATGGAAATGCTAAAATTCCGTGAATTCGTTCACCTATTGTTAGTTGTGATAAAATAGAATAATAGAGCTCATTAACGCTTATCTAATAATTCCCAGTCCAGGTATAAAAGAGCACATTTAAACATTTGCATAATATTATACTCACTGGTCACAGGTTTTTCTACTAAATCGATTAATAATTTATAATATATTTACATTCGTAGTGATAACTGTCAAAACAATCTCAATGAAACTAACATAAAAAAATATACATCTGTTTATATATATATATATATCATAAAGTCGACTTAAATGAATAGTCGAATCGCCGAGAGCTGACTGTGACTCATCGCTCTATTAGGAGGAATCAGACACACGTTCCGTCTTTCATTTCATTCTGTCCCGGTCATCCTACGATGATAGAACGAGATAGATATAATTGCTATACCTTTCTTAGTACGAAAATGCATGAGTCATAGACAACTATCGACGGATCGACTAACATAATTAAATAAACCTATAATGCAGTCTCCTATCAATATGAACCGGGTTTATAGACATAGTTGCTAACTAAAATCAGTGATATGTCTATGAGGATAGTCACTATTCCAAAACCGTCAATCATTCTTTTAAAATATTTAACCTAGTTGAAAGTCTATTTTCAGTGAAATATATCCAGGCACGTCAGATTACCAAGGAGATCAGTGTGAACAGTTCTAGATACCTGGGAATATGTATAGTCCCGAGGCCTTCCCGACTCGTCATGCGCACTGCAGCGTCTCCGTTCTCGTCACACCCCTGCCCGGGATATACCCTTTCAACCTAGAACTGTGCTCCCTCTAGCCTCGTGATAGAAAAATCCCTGGGCAGTTAAAAATAGACAGACCCATTATTGAACAATATATTGCAATAGTAAAAATACACAACCCGTCCTACATGTTGGTTCCTTAGAGTAAGTCTTTATTCTTTCTTAGGCAAAATACGGGTTTCACGGCTGATAAAAATATTGATTTATTTATTGGTTTTACTTTACATGTCCACTTCAAAAAAAATTAATATAACTTTATAAATTACTTAACAATTTAAAGCAGGGTATATGCGGGCGGAGTTCACGAACTGTCTTTCAACTCAATCCCATATTACTGGATGGTGGTATCATCACCAGCAGTATATTTTAGTCATTTTCGGTAATATTTTGGCCACTACTGGGAAGTGGGGGGATGGTTAGAGTAAATAAACGTTTATTTCAAAAGAAGCCAAACACTCTAGAGTTCTGCCTTATCCATTTTCTGCAACAAGCTAAACTAGCATCCTACTTGCACTTACTACTACCTGTACTTATAATTTGATTGTTCCGGATTTATTATTACATTAATTTAACATAATTCTAGTAAATACCTAACTCAAGTGATATATAAGTTACCAAAATATCAATAAATGTTTAAATTCAAAATTCTAAAGGCAACAGAGAAAATATTTTTGTTATATGTTCAGTAACACATTGTCATTTCTAAACAGTAGCTGCTTTCATATTTTATCTTTAGCGTCTAACCGCAACGAATCTCACAGCACGTTCTGGACATAAGTTCGCTCATTACCAAAAATGTTAATACTATAAAATGTTCGATGTTTGTTAGTAATATACGGCAATGTTTCAATTTTATTGAAATCGATTCATTATCGTGCGGACCTTCCTCCTCGAAGGACCAACGTAATAAGGGCATAGCTCTACTGACGAGCAGTGGTACAATCCATTTATATTTTTGCGTTATTATAGAGCAACCAATTCCTATTATTTAATATTAAAGGGTATAATTTACGTTAACGTGGCTTTACTACGAAGGCCGTTTGCACATTGTTTTAAATCTAACGGAAATTTATGTAATAAATAGAAAAAAACACGAAAACATTTCATAAATCTACAACAAATGAGTCTTATTAAGACTACAGAAACAAATCACTTATTGAAACAACTACTTCTCTGCCTAATAACTCGAGTCCTCAACAGACATTAAATGATACAATTGATTGATTAAGGTCATAGGAGCCATTCACAAACTAATAAAATTACAGAATTACTAAATAACAAATAGAATGTTCAAAGGCATCCAGAAAGAGAGAGTACCATTACAATCAATATTTAAAAGAGGAAAAAATACAATGAAATAATTGCCGGGGTTAACACTGATTAGTGTGTCAGCAAAAATAAAATCAAGTATACTAGGAAAAAATAGAAGACGGAGTGGAAAAAAATAGAAGACATACAAGAAGTACACAAAACTTCATTAGCACCTAAATAATTTAGAATAGTAATTAAGGGCGTTAGCAAGAAAATAATACACGCCGTCGACAGAGTACAGCCCGAGGGCCGAAGGATTGTATGTCGGCGAAGGGCATTATTTCCTTGTGGTGCCTTCAACATGTTATGTCCCCGAAAATATGATTGAATATTATATAATAACTTCATATTATGTAAACAATTAATAAAAATATAAAGTCAATATATCAATGTGGTCGTGCCTGTCATTCATTGGCATATTTCAATTTCAATTCGGAAATTTAAGTTCACATTGAGTCAGAATGAGTGCTTTACTAGAGGCAATAAAAACAAGAGCATAAAAGGCAAGACAAGCGTTATTGCCTAAAAAATCTTCACCAGTGTATGAGAAGGAAATCATTTTTTTCATAAATTGGAGAAAGATACTCAAAATAGAAGTTTACGAAAGGGAACTGTTGCCATACTTTCAAAAGAACTCTATATGAATTAGACAAAATTACATACATTGCAAAATCAAACGGCTTCCCTCTTGCCCTAATAAAATACATGATAAACAAAAAATAGTACCAATGCACTATATCACACATATATCCCCACATAAAAACACCGAAAATTAACAAGTACCTTATTTTAACATGCCCCAGTTCAGACAAAATTGCTAGTGTTCTCAAAAACAAGATTATAAAATCGCCTTCAAACCTTATTCAAAATTGACAAATATCATATTTAATGCGAAAGACAAAATCGAAAACAACAAAAAAGTATACCAATTAGAATGTCCAGAGTGCAATAGTTTATACGTAGGGCAAACCTGAAGAAACTTCGAAACGAGATATAGAGAACATTTTCGAGCATTCAGATTACACCACAACAATAGTTCCTTTTCAAACCACAGCCTAGACCAGAAACATAGTTAATCTCTTAAATGAACAGACTGATTTATATAATTCCAGCTTAACTAACTGTAACCTGCCTATATATACCTCTGTATTTCTAAAATCAATTCACTTGATAATGACTTGAAAGAGTCGAAACTATAGTCGAACATAATTCATTAATGTAAAATCATTAATATACAGTGGTAAAAAACATAGAAAATCGTGTTTTATTTCATCCTACATTTGAAAATGAAATATCACATAGTAACGGTCACCACCATCCTGTTTCTTGAATTAGTTTTGTTGTTGGAATGAATAAAAATAAATAAACAAAACAACCATAACTTTTTCTAACAAACAAGTCTCTCCTAGTCTATTTCTTCCCTCTTCCTTCCTCTTTTCCGTCATAATCTAGTCAAAATCTTTACTCTGGCCCTATCTTCTCTCATCAATTCTTTTACACCTCTACATCCATCTATCCAACTCTCCATTACTTTCTTTATGTTCCTTTGCCAGATGACTCCACATATCCTTGCCTTCCTCACACAGCACGCATTTCCCGTATCCCTCACCCATCCATTTCTTCCTCCCTCTCTCCTCCGTTGCGCATCTCGCCCTCGCCAAAGTCACTCTCTCCTCCTTTCTCAAGCGGTTTTCCTCCAGGTACCTTAGCCTCCTCCTATGTACCTGCCACTTCATATACTCCTCATTGTACGCATTCTTCTCCATACACCCTTGTCTTTCCTGTCTCTCCATCTCTTTCGCCTTTTCATACAACCATTCCGCCACATTCATCCCTTGCTTCAGCCACTCCTTCGCGATTCCTTCTGATAGGCCCACTCTGTCATACATTCTCCTCCTTTCCACTCTCCATCCACCCATACCTCCTTTCCTCTTTCAGCAATCTCCCTTCGTCGAATCCCCTCAGTTTCGCTTCATACGCGGCTACTCTCCTTATAGTTCCACTCCACATGTTCTCCCTATTCGTTTCCTGAAGCAGTGTGTATTCGGGCGTCGTTCTCTCTACCCCTAATATCTACTTTACGAAACACCGCTGCTCTCTCTCCACCCTTTCATACCTCCTGACAACCCATACCTCCGCCTCATACGTCAAAATCGGTCTCGCACGCGTCCCAAAGATCATATGAAACTCTCACATTGCCATCCATCCACCTTCACCATCTCGCCTTTTCTTGTACCCACTTAACATGCTCCTCGTAGCCTCTCATACTCTTAAACATAAACCCCAGATATTTTAACAACCTTACTCCGCCCAAACATTACCCCTCCCACCTGCTTTTTTTCTTAACACTTCATTCATTTCTCCAGTTTATATATTGAATAGTAATGGGTTCAGAGTATAGCCCTGTTTCACCCGTTTCCAAGTCCTGAACCTCCCTGATAACTTAACCCCCCCTCCTAGTTTCACCACGCACCATGTTTCCCCGTACATCCTCCTTATAAACTCCACCATTCTCCCGCTCACCCCTCCCCTTCTCAGACACCCAATCAATCTCTCCCTTGGAACAAAATCATACGCCGCTTTCAAAACTAAAAACACCGCATACACGATTCCTCTTTCACCCATACAAATATACATATGTGTTTTATATATGTATATGGAAAATTCATTCAATAAATGACGAGATATTTGGAAAACATATAAAAGAATAAATATATTATAGGATAGAGAATTCTACACAAATCGGAAAAAAATAATGCAGACTCAGGCCATAAAACGTTCGGACGAAGAAACTGCACTTAGTATTACATACAAGATTTATTTTGTAGCTATAGTTTTTTTTATAGCTATTCTTTTAATCAATTAAAGTTCCCGATTATAAGATGTATCACAAATTATTGGCTTCCATTCTAAATCATATTACAACGTCTACACTCTATGTAAATAAGAACAACAACCATTCACAAACGATGATAGCGTTTCATAGACATAGCGATAATAGCGTACATGTAAATTGCCAATTTATCTCGACTATTATAAATATTCAATTATTCATTGGAGTACTTGTACTACTGGTCTATAGTTGTATTATACAGTACAGTGTGCTCGTAAATATTTAGAAGAAGAAGAGAAACGAGAAAAAACAATAAAACTGGAAAAAAGTCGGTGGTGGGTGACTGACAGCGAAAGTGAAGTAACATCGATATGTAGTTAAATTATAATGAATCAATAAAACCAATAGGAATTACAAAAGAAGTAAAGAATTAGGACATGGGAAAATATTCAAATTAGGATCTTACTAAACGTCTGGATAATTCAAGAAACTTTATCAACTAAAACTAAATTATAGTTTTTATTCACGGGTTATGAGAGGTTATCTAAAAAAACTTCAACAACACTGAAATAAAACATTTACATAAATGAATTTATGAATTTGATACCACCCACACTCATAAATCAATAATTTAACGTCAGTTGTTTCAATTCTGATTTACTTCGATGCTACAATTATTTTTACGTCAATTCTAGTATATCGAGGTATTATGCGAAAACTGCGACGGAAAATAAGTCGAATAAAGGGGATAAATTAGGAAGTTATCTATAAAAAACATTAATTATAAAAAGGTGTTTCATAGGAACATTATCTCCGTAGACCTCAGTAATCTGGTTCCTTCATTTTTCATGTTTTGGCTATTTTTCCCTATCTAATATTTATGTCCATTTACTTGGTTTTAGGATGTTTTGTAACATTCAAAAGAAATATTTATAATATTAAAATTTTTAAACTTTGCTTTCCTATTATAAATGTATATCTATTTCATAATTTCCAAAATACCCCGAAATCACCATGCTCAATTAATTTCATAAATTGATACAGAGAATAGCGATTATGACTTATAATAATAATAGTGAACAGTTATTTTAATTAGAATTAGTGATCACGTTTGTAAGTTAAATCCAGGCTGAAAGACCGAATACCATTGATTAAAAAAAGTACTTACTACTGCTACTACTACACATCTTTAATATGAACTGTACTGATATTTTTTCTTGCATCCAGTTTTTGACAAAAGACGATCTACTTCTTTTTTCAAATTGCACTGTATATATATTTTGTACTGATCCGCAAGGAGATTTTTTTCTGAATTTAAATTTGTAAACGATTTTATCCTTTCATAATTTTAGCGAGTGATTTGTACCAAAGTTAAGTAGAAATTACGTAGTATCCCGTTACGGGAATGAAAAATTGTATTTTGAGAGTTAGTTATGCAACGATATATATTAATGCTCTCAACTAAGAAATGTGGCGGATAATTTTTAAATTGATTAAATTCTGATGATTCTTTTGAAAAATAAAAATGTTAACGTTTTTATACAAGCATAAGTTTAACGAATTATGGAAGAATCACTAACAAAACAGAAAATAACTGAAAATATAGCCTTTGTCCCTATTTTCTGCAATTCAAATTGGACACTTTTATATATGCCAATTTTAATAATCAGAACGTATTGTATTTTGACAAATTGAGTAGAAGTAGCCATTCGGCAAAATCTCATTTTAATAAGTAGGCACCATAACAATGGTGGTGTTTAACAATACAGTTTTTATTTCAGTGCATCAATAACAAATATAACCGATAATAAATGTAAATTTTGTATTATTTTGATGTTTTCCTCAATGATATGGATTGGGAACATAATTTAAATGAATTTGCTTACCGAACTACCACGAAAAACTTGATAACAGTTGGGATGATGTAACGAAACTTTACCTATATTGTGGCGAGCAAAACTCTGATATGCATTAGTTGTAGAGGATTCATATCATCCGCCACTTACATTTTCAATATCAGGTACTCCTAAATAATCTCCAATAAATAATAATGCCATTAAATTTAATTTCAAGAGAGGCAACTATCCAGGACTTTATGAGAATTTAGGCAGTATTAATTGGATCACTCTTTATGGGTTTACTGATGTTGATCAGGCTTTTGAGGAGTTTTATAATACTTTAAATAACTTAATTATGCAGTATATTCCAACTTTTAAAGTAAAACAAAAAAACAAATATCCGCCTTGGTTTAATCACGAAATTATTAAACTTATTAAAGAAAAAAACCTAACCAGAAAGAAACTTAAACATTCATCGGCTGAGTTAACAAAATTTAGAAACTTAAGATCATTAATTAAGGGAAAAATAAAATGGGCTTATCGAAATTATATATTATCAACAGAAAATCAGATTATGTCTAATCCAAAACAATTTTGGAACTACGTAAACTTCAAAAAGGCAAATAAATCTAGGATTCCGACATCTCTGATACATGGTGATAAGTGTCTTGATAATCCTCATGCTATAGTAAATGGTTTTCGTGAGTTCTTTGAATCTGTACATACCCCTTTATCTAAAAATATTCAGCCTGCTAAGCCAGTGATATACCTCCCTTTAATTTTTCCCCTATTCCGACTGATTCAGTTTTTAAACTTCTTAAAATGCTCCCAAATAACAATTCCGGTGGCGATGATAAATTACCTGCATTTCTGCTTAAGGATTGTGCTGTCTTACGTTGTGAACCACTTACTATCTTATTTAACTTGTCAATTAAAACTTGTAAATTTCCAAAAAAATTGAAAATTGCATCTATTTGTCCTATACCTAAATCATCTTCGCCCTTAGTAAACGTTAACAATTTCCGTCCTATTGCAATCCTACCACACATTGCGAAAGTATTTGAGAGGGTTTTGTATGATCAAATCTATAACCACATTAAACCGTTTATATCTGTTAAACAACATGGTTTTGTACCGATAAAGTTGATCATAATATTCTTTGACAAAAGTTGAGTAATTTTGGTTTTTGCAAATCATCGAAATTATTAATGGATTCCTATCTACATGAGCGTGAAACCTATGTGACTCTTAACAGCTTTAAATCTAATTCCTACTTCCCAACGTCAGGTGTGCCACAAGGTTTAATATTAGGCCCGCTGTTATTTAATATTTTTATAAATGATCTATCTGAAAACTTGAACTGTGAACATATTGCGTTATGTAGGTTCCAAGTTGGAGTGTGCGGCATTGATATGGTCTCCCCAAAATCAGCAACAGTCCCAACTTCTAGAGAGTGCCCAACGAAAATTCTTAAAATTTTTACATTTCAAGTTAGTAGGTCATTATCCAATAAGAGGTTTTGATCACAACGAATTACTTAAATTATTTAATTTTAATTCGCTTGAGTACCGACGACAAAAGACAGGTATTAGTTTTCTCTATAAGTTATTGCATGGTTTTGTTGACTCATCCGACATATTAGGCAAAGTTCGGCTGCATGTACCATCTTTCAGCCGCAGACAGAAGCCAACTTTCAATATTGTGTAGCATCGAACAAATTATGGGCTAAAATCTCCTTTAAACATTATTTGTAATAATTCATATAGCGCCACATTGTGACATTTTTTGTGATACATTAAGTTCAATTATTTCATATCTTGACAGTACACAGTAATTTGTATTGTATTAATATTTACTTTTTTGTATTATGAATATTTGTTTATTTTGTATATTTATTATGATTTGTCTTGTAATTGGGATTCGTTTCCTGTATGGGCAATAAATATATTATTATTATTATTATTATATTCAGTGTCTTCAATTGTCATATATAAAGTATGTACTGAAATCCGAAATATCACAGTTCTCGTTATCTATCAGATTCAGTTTTATAGCGAGGATGCGCTTTTTATATTCGTTTTGTGCCTTCAACTTTAATTATTCGGCACAATTTTAATAATTTTCGTTACTTGAATTAAAATTATTTGATGAAGTACTGATAATTCAATGTGTCAACTTGCCTTTATAAAAACTTTATCAAGTGATTTAAATTGTCACGAGCAACAACTCATTTTTGACATTCACCGTCAATTTATTTTCGATATCTTAAATTTTGTCCAACCAAAAAACAAAATACCAAGGTACTAGTGTAAATAATATCTATTCATATAATTGTGATATTTTAAGAGCGTTGCAACCTGTACACCTACTACAACATTTGGGGTACCAGAGACCATGAATGATCAGAGATCAGATCAATCTGATTTAGATATTGTTAACTTTATGACTTATGGTGACGGGAATAAAAATAAATTAAACATTAAATATTGTTAGGATGCTCATGTTAACCTTATATAATTTTTGAATCTTATATCAAATGTATCTTATAATTGTGTGACTTTAACTTTGTATGTTCTTAAAAAAGTACATTTTTCTAGCGATGAAGTGTACGACAAATAATTTTATTGTTGAAAAAAAAAAATATTTTTTTTTTCTTGTGTATGATTCAAAGGGGTGTGTAGAATGCTATTTGAATGGGTGCATATCTAATTAAATAAAACATTTAGGTATGAAGCATACGGGCGCACAGTGTTAGACAAATGATTTTTCGTAAAAAACTGGGGGGGCTGACTACGCGGATTTTTCTTGGTTATATTCTGGGGGGTATGTAGAATATGAGGGTAACTTTAGAATTTTTATGTATGCATGTCTTTATTGAAAAAAATGCATTTAGGGATTTAACATACAGGCGCGTTGTATTAGACAAATCATTTTTTTTCTTAAAAAATGGAGGGGGGGGGGGTAACCACGATTTTTTTTTGGTTATGATTCTAGGGGATGTGTAGAATGTGATGGTAACTTTAGAGTTTTTATGGGTGCTTGTCATTATTTAAAAAAAATGCATTTAGGGATTAAGCATACGGGCGCGGTGATAGACAAATGTTTTTTTTCTCGAAAAAATTGGGGGGGGGGGGGGTCGCGGGTCTTACTTGATTGTGATTCTAGGGGATATGTAGAATGTGAGGGTAAT
The DNA here is from genome assembly GCA_963969525.1 of Ontholestes murinus. NCBI lineage: Eukaryota > Metazoa > Arthropoda > Insecta > Coleoptera > Staphylinidae > Ontholestes > Ontholestes murinus. The sequence goes on along the minus strand of OZ018388.1, from coordinate 51,158,138 downwards.
TTTAGAATTTTTATGGGTCCATGTCTCCATTGAAAAATATAAAAATATTCATTTAGGGATGAAGCATACGGGCACGCAGTGTTAGAAAAGCGATTTTTTTTTGCTCGAAAAAATGAAAGGGGCAGTTTTTTTCTTGATTATGATTCTAGAGGGTATGTAGAATATGTCTGTAATTTTAGTTTTTTATATGTGCATGTGCATTTCTCATATCGTGTGTATTACTGAATTTTTTAAATTCGGCTTACGATTTTTCAATCATATAAACCAGGCATGTACAACTTCATCCAGACCGCGGGCCGGAAAACAAATTCAACCTAAAATCGCAGGCCGGACCTGCGTCACTTACTAGAACTGGCTTTTAGAAAATAGATTAAAATGAACAAGTACAAACATATTCAACAAGAAGACTGTTCCTTCATATTTTTCACCAAATATTCAATATTTGGTGAAACAAGAACACGCTGTGTTCTCCAAATTTGAGTCTGTTAATCTTGTACGTGTTTTTGATTTAAAACTTCATTCTAGAAAATAGCTGCTCACATTTGTATGTACAAATAATGACATTTTTTCTGAGTTAAAGATGCGAGATTTGTAAATTTATCGGTTAGTAAATATTTTTTATAAAAATCGGTTAACGGCGTAAATATCGCTTTAAGATCGGATTTTTCTTACAATTCAATGAGTTCCATTTGCAATGAAAATGGAGCTTTTTCTATTTCCACATCAAATGGGGAGGAAAAAATTTTCAGATTTAAAAATTGCAACTCGTTTGCAAACGTTTCGAAGTTAGCATGATCTTTATGTTTTGCAAGAGTGGGAAAATGGTAGGTAGTATTCCCTTTCCGGAGCTGATTTTCCCAAAGTCTTAATTTATTTTGGAATGATGATATACAGCTGCACTTAATTTATTTCCGAGTGAAATCATATTTAATTTCATTCTTATTTTTGTCATTAACAATATATTGGCCGAGTTTGTCCGAGTTTTTTTTTTAACAATTTTGGGGTTCAAGGAAGTTGATTTCACACCATAGATTTCGCTAATATTTCCACGACGTAACATACAATGAACCTTTTGAAAGTGCTAGAAAGTCTTCTGTGCTGAGTGATGAAACGAGTTCAAGAAAGGCAGCCTTTTTTAAATAATATACGAAGACCATAACTTAAGTCTTGATTGTTGATTGATTTCGCTAATATTTCTACGACGTACAATGAACCTTTTAAAAGCTGCCAGAAAACCTTCTGTTCTGAGTGATGAAACGAGCTCAAAGTGGACAGACTTTTTTAAACAATATACGAAGAACGAGTGAGTGGTTTGATGGAAGTCATCACTTAAATCATTAATAATTACTAGTAGTTAAATCATTGTTTGTTACACTGACTGCCAACGCATATAAGTATCATATGTTAAGAGTCCAAGAAGGAATTCAATCTTAGCAATTCACTACACGTAAGTATATTTGCATCTTTCGATAATAGAGTAAATTCATGTTAAAAGTATATAGACTGAATTTTTTTATTCAAGTGACGTGTATTTTAAGTTTAATTGTCTCGTTGCGACAGTTGTGAACCACAACATAAAAGCCAGAATGTGGATTGATCTTTGATACATATGATGTTCGGGAACAATAAAGTCTTTCTGGGTAATTATCACAGAATTACCCTTTATTTCCGGTACGGCACTCCGAAAAACAGGTGGGTTTACATTTTGCAGCAAAAATTTCAGTTCTTGCAGCCAAAGCTCAGTATCCTTGATTAAAGAGAAATAATATTAGCTGGATTTTCTTCGATTTTCATGGGAAACCAATCTTCTGTATCTGTGATCTTATGAATCTCTTCTCTTTTCTAGACTTTGATTCAAGGGATGGTTATTGAAGAATTACTGTATTATAATACTCTTCACACCGGTGAACACACTCGTTAACAAAGTTCTGTTAATATAATTGCTGTACACCACTCGAATCTTTGAATGCTGGTGGTCTTTACGGAACCTATATGGGATGTCAATATTTGGCAACATGTTGGAGGTTGTGATGTTTGTACGGGTTAACTTTCTAATTAAGATTTGGGTAACCTAATCGCTTTCATTAAGGTCTTTGTACAGCTGTCATTAAAGACTTAAGTAAGTGTAAACTACGACAGTAGAAAATATACATGTTTTCACACAAACATTGATGTTTTAAAGATTCGCAAATTATATACACAAATTACGACGATGGCATAATAAATAAATTTAAAATAATATTAAAAATATTTCGCGTGTTTTGACGTAAACAACTTTAATTAAGAATCTTTCTTAACGCAGATCTGCAATTTTATAACATTATAGTAACATTCATTGTTTTTAACTACGTTACTTTAATGGGACTCAAATGGGTTAGTAGATGTTCTTGACAGGGAATTAATAGTTCAGCTATTTTTACATTACATTGCCATAATTTGTCTAATTACATTTCACCCATTTACCGCAATGTCCAGACAATTGATGTCACCTCAATTGTCTCTCTATTATATCGTAGCCTTCGAGTTTTATAACTCCATAGAAGTATTTTGCTTTCCTGATTTCAACTGCGTTGGGTTGATGAAACCGATATAGGCCAATGGGGAAACAATTATTCTATAATAAAATTGAAAACTGCTCGGTTTCATTAAACGCAATACTCAGAATTTTAATAACATGCGGTCAATACTTTTACTATATTGTGCATATGCAAAGAGCAAATAGGAATATGGTTCACTTATCTGGAGCCCTGCTTATCAGCAATGCATAAATATAATTGAAAAATTGCAACGAAGATTTCTCAAATACTTTTATTTTAAAAAATACAGACATTATCCAGATGATTCTGTTACATACGATAATTTGCTTTCAATTTTTTATCTTAACTCTCTAAGCAAGCGCAGATGTACAAATTCAGTTACTTATTTATACAAAATTGTTAATGGGACAGTTGATGATTCAAACTTTCTACGTCTAATTAATATACACGTCTCTCATTGTGGAAGTAGAAATCCTCAGATATTTCAATCTTTGAGAAGTCGTACAGCGTTAAATCTGAACTCACCACTGTCTAACATGATTAGATTATACAATCAAATTCATCATTCAATTGATATTTTTGGGGATTCTATTACTACTTTTAAAAGCAAACTTTGTGAACTGTTGTAATCTAGCGCCATCATCCCTTTTATTAAAATTAAGCGGATTCTTTTCGATTTCTATTGCTTTTCTAATGATCCTTTCGCGGTAATCGTTAATCGTGTTGGAAAATTGAGGAGTTTGTATCATATTTTTTTTGCTAATATATACTGGCCGCCATAAGTAAAAGAACACCAAGAATTCGTCGCTCAATTTTTATGAAAATTTCAGATAATACGTAAATAATCTTCACTAAGAAATGATTAAAAGCAACAAAAAATAATCTTTTCTTTAATTTCAATAATAACGATTTCTGGAGCACTCAGCAACTCGCCTAGGCATTCTAAAAATCAAATTGTCAATGTTAGCCTGAGGGATTGCTTCCCAGGCTTCTTGAATTCGCATCCTAATATCAGGCAATGTGAGTGGGTGTGGCTGAAGTTCACCGAGTCTTCTGCCAATTGTATCCCACAAGTGTTTAATAAAGTGATAAGTCTGGAGAACGAGAAGGCCATGGAAGTAAATCAACATTAGCTAATTCCAGGAATTCCATAGTAACCCTAGCTGTATGCGGCTTTGCAATATTCTGTTGGAAGATGGGGTTTTTCAACCTTCCCAGATAGGGCATTAATGTTGGTTCTAGAACTGTGTTAATGTAACGATTTGCGTTTAATGTTTCTGGAATGAACACAAGAGGAGACTTACTTCCATAACCGATAGCCCCCATACCATCACTCCGCGTGTAAGAGCTGTATAACCTTCCACTGCACACTGTAAATTCCTCGTTCTCCTCGGCGACGTCTAACCATTTTACGACCATCGTGGGCACACCATCGACCCATTGTAGTCTCTCATAGCACCATTTCCAACAGCACCTCTTATATCGAGGAGTTAAGGGCAAACAAAGAAAAGGACGGTACGACTTACGACCAAATGATCAAATTCTCCGGTAAACTGATCAAACGGAGATTCCTTGGTTAGTTGATCCTCTCCAGATGTCTCAAATGGCTCTTGTTGTTGAAAATCTATCCCGTACAGCGAGGAGCCAAAGAGATCGATCTTCACGTTCTGTAGTGTTTCTAGGGCGCCCAGGTCGTAATTTCCGTCGTTGTTTCGGTCCCTCGGTCAATCTACTTAAAGTTATGATGTTTAATTGGTGTTACGATTGTTGAATGCGGTATTTATACGACTTATGGCGGCCAGTATATGTTCTTCTTTTCAGGTACGATTTATTTGGCCTATTTACAATTTATTGCAGTCTGCACATGGAATGCTGTAAACATCCTGGCTTTCCAGTGGGATTTTATTTTTCGGGCTTCTGAGTAGGTTTCTTATGTTTGCTTCGGGTTTGTAGACTCTCTGATATTGAATTTTCGTAGTATTTTTCCTATTTCGTCTGTGGTTCCTTTTATCTATAGCAAGGTTGCGTGTGACATGTATTTGGTTTCTTCTTTTTGTCTGTTGTTTTGTTTTTTGCGTGGTGGATTAATTTGTTTATAGTTGGTACTTTAAAATTGTTTTGTTTGAGAGCGGTTCGGAGACTGTTCAATTCATTATTTATGTTCTGCTTGTCGGTGAGTCTGATTGATCTTGTGATTAGGGTTTTTGCTACGGAGTGAATCTGGGCTGGGTGGTGATGGGATTTTGCATTCATTTATCTGTTTGTATGTGTCTCTTTTCTATAGATCGTACGTCCTATAGTGGCCATCCTTCATTTTGATTATTTGTATGTCCAGAAAATAGAGCTTTTCTTATTTTTCTATTTCCATTGTAAATAGTATCTTTGGGTGTATGTTGTTGAGGTGATTCAGGAATTCGTCAATTGTGCCTCTTCCATGGGGCCATATCACGAAGGTGTCATCCACATACCGGAGCCAAAGTTTGGGTTTTTGGTGGTGGGAGGTCAGAGCTTTAATTTCGAAGTCCTCCATGAAAAGGTTGACTACAATTTGTGAGCCCATTGGGGCTCCGTCTGTTTGCTTGTATTTTTAACCGTTGAATTAAAAGTATGTTGTTGATAGGCAGTGGCTAGCTAGGTCCATGATATCAGCTGGTGGGTTGTATTTGTTTCATTATTTCTAGTGCTTTATTTATCAGAACTTGTGTAAAAAGGGATTCGACATCAAATCAAGTTAGAATGTCTTGAGGATGTATCGCGATGTTTTTAATGATGTCTATGAAGTGCTGGGAGTTTTTCACGAATGAGTCAAATTTTTCAGCTAGTGGTTGCCACTCTTTCGCTATGTATTTCGCTATATTGTTAGTGGTGGCCAAAGTTTATTGAACGTAATGAAAATAAACAAGTTTAATTTGATATGCTTTTTGAAACAAAAGAAGGTTTAAGGACTTCAGTAGCGAGTATTCACTCCTCTGTCAGTGATTACAGCTTGCAATCAACAAGGCAATGCTCTGGATCCGATTTTGGATCACATTCTGCAGAAGATTGTCTTATTCCTGCACCAATATGTCGCGAAGCTCTCTAAAATTTCTGGGGCCGGCATATGTCTCCAGAAACATTTTCTGATCTCATTCCAAACATTCTTAATCGGATTTAAATCTGGACTGCGAGCAGCCAAACAAATCCCGTGATTTGACATTCGTCAAGATACTCAGTAACTATCCGAGCAGTGTGTGCTCGTGCGTTATTATGCAAAAATGTTGCGCCGTCTCCAAGAATAACCATGAACGGTAAAACATGATCTTCTAGAACCTCTGTCAGGCAAAAATGTTGCGCCGTCTCCAAGAATAACCATGAACGGTAAAACATGATCTTCTAGAACCTCTGTCAGATACCTATGCGCAGTCAACGTCCCATTCTCGACAAAGATTGACTCCGTACGATATACGCGGCAATACACGCTTGAGCATATCTCTCGCCTTGTCTCTTATATGCCTATCTGAGCCCGGTTCAGTAGCTCTAGTTCGAAAAGATAAGCCAGCAGCATGAAGTCGCCTCTTAATTGTCCACTCTCTTATGTTTACATTTCTCATTTCTTGTAGATGATTTCGAAAGGAAACTGCCGTGGCCGTCCGGTTTCTCAAAGCACTAGAAACGAGTAAGCAGTCATCTCTAGCTGTTGTAGTCTTGCCTCGCCCTGAACCAGGTTTTCGAGTGAGCAAACCAGTCTCTTCGTACCATCGCCTTACTTTCAAGAGACTTAACCAACGTTTCTTGCAGTTTCGCACTGACCACGACCGTCTTGTAAAGTCGCCACAATTCGTGACGCAAGAGTATGATTTATGCTCATTGCATAACACTAACAATAACAACAATTTACAACTAGCAGACGACACCACAGAAACAAAAACTATGCTGTCCTTAAACTTGCTTTTGTTTGAAAAAAAGCATATCAAAGTAAAATTGTTTATTTTCATTGCTTAGAAGATCAAATTAAAATTGTTCAATTTCATTACGTTCAATAAACAACAAAAAAATATTGTTTTATTCAAGCAATCAGTTAGGAAACTGTTACAACCGAAAAATTAGCTTCAAATAATGGATTGACCCTAGTTTTATGATCGGCAGTGTATAACAACATGATGATAATACATTGTACATGTATTAAACATAAAAATTATTAAATATGATCAACGATGCCAAATGGGAAACATTATCTATTCAGCAACTAAGTACATTTTAAAAGTTACGCAATTACTAAATATTAAGAAAAACTCCGAAGAAACATTAAATACAGTAGATGCAGTAGAACCATCGACAAGGCTTATAAAAACTCTACGATTGATGCCCTAATTACTAATGTAAAATCCAAATTTTAATTTAAAATATGAATATTTAAATTGAAATTATTTCAGCATAATAATCGCAATAATCTCAATGGCAATTGAGTTGTATTTGATTTGAGGTTTAAAAAAATTCGAAATGCCTGGTCCAATAATGAAACAATAATGAAAAATCTATTGGCATACTTTACTATATAACGGGGAACCATAGCTAACTTTATTTTCTTTTGAGTGCTATTTCGTTAATTTATGTTTTTTGAAAGATTGTTTTTTTTTAATAAAGTTAATGCTTGTTGCGCTACACTCTTGTGGGAAACAGATATTAATATTAGGTGGCAACTGAAAATAAAAACATTATGGAACAAAGCACGTGTTACTCTCTACTTAATATTAAGATTGTTTTTTTTAATTCAGCAACATCACTCATAATTAGAATAAAATCGAGATTACAGTGATTATAGATTCCAGCAATTAAGTGACGTGAAAACTCGTTTCCTACATAAAATGTATTAACAATCAAACTAAATCTGTTTGTCATTCTATTAGGGACGTATAACTCTTGCAGGCTTATTTATTTGCTTTTGGACGTGATGGTAGTTATTATAGGTTTCTTCATGAGGCAATTTAGTTATCCAGAAAAATATAGAGAAAGTACTATGATGCACCATTGTTACTTTCCCTATACAAGGGCAGTTTGAAAAGTTTCCGGAATGGGCAAGAAAACGCAGTAATTAAACAGGTTTTTATTTTTATTTTCCAACATAGTACCCTTGCAGGGCGATACACTTTTCCCAGCGGTGCTCCAACTTTTTTAAACCTTTAGAAAAATATGATTTCGGGAACTCTGCAAAATAATCTTTAGTGGCGTCGATGACCTCTTCATTTGACGTAAAGCGCTTGCCTCCGAGCCAAGTCTTCATGTTTGTGAACAAAAAGAAGTCGCACGGGGCCAGGTCTGGAGAGTACGGGGGATGCGGCACCACCCCGTAGCCCAATTCAACCAATTTAGCATTGGCGATTCGGGATGAATGGGCCGGTGCGTTGTCGTGGTGGAAGACCACTTTTTTCCGCTGCAAATGAGGCCGTTTCTCCGTCGATATGCCGTTGAATTGATCCAATAAATCGCTATAGTATTGTCCCGTGATAGTTCTTCCCTTCTGCAAAATGTCGATGTGTATCACACCTTGCGAATCCCAAAAAACGGTGGCCATGACTTTTCCAGCCGATGGGACAGTCTTTGCCTCCTTCGTAGCAGATTCGCCTAGAGAAATCCACTGTTTCGACCAACCAAGCGGTTTCTGGTGTGTAGTGGTGGATCCATCTTTCGTCCACGGTCACGAATCGGCGAAAAAAATCCGTTGGATTACGCTTTAACAAGGCCAAACACTCTTTCGAAGTGGTCACACGATTTCGCTTGTTGTCCATAGTCAGCAAACGCGGCACCCATCGCGCCGACAGCTTCCTCATGCCCAAATGTTCGTGCACGATATTTTGCACACGTTCATATGAGATGCCCGTAGTCTCTACTATTTCGCGCAACTTCACTCGTCGATCGGCTAACACGAGATCATGAACTTTGTCGACCATTTCTTCATTTGTGGCCGTTTTTGGTTCATCCTTGGTACTCGTACGGCCACGTTTGAACTCGCTCACCCAGAAACTAATAGTCGAAAATGAAGGTGTGGATGTGCCATGAACTTTCTGCAAAATATCTCGTATCTCCGTCGCCTTTTTCCCATCCATCCAGAAATGTTAGATGACTGCACGAAATTCGTATTTATCCATTTTTGCAAAAGTGCCTGACTTGCTTCACAAGATATTCTAGTAAACAAAAACGGAACGACGCACGTGTCTGAAAATTTGACAGCTTACCTAAAATAGGTTAGCCTTGACAACCATCATAACAATTTCACGATACGCGCGCCATCTCTTGCCCATTCCGGAAACTTTTCAATATACCCTCGTATAGTGTATACCGGGTGTTTGATATAAAAAAAAACGCCCAACGCCATAACTCTGTTATTTATTAACCGATTTGAATCATAAAAAAACAAATCGAATGACCGTTTAAATACTATGAAATGATATTAATTATATATTTTTTCAAAATTAACTTCATTCACAAATGATAGTCGACTTTTTAAATGGCTGCATTTACCTACCTTTCTTATTTTTTTATACTAGACATTATTTTTTTTAATCCAATGATACGCAATATGTTGATTTTAATTTAATATTTATGCCAGAAAAAATAATAATAAATCCTATTCATATGATATTTTCCAATAAATGTAGTGTGAAAACATTTCATAAATCTACAACAAATTACTTGTTGAAACAACTACTTCTTTAGCTAATACCTAATAATAAAGTACTATGATGGCCACATTAACATTTTTTTAAAATTCTATTAAACTAATTCATTCATCCTTTCTTCAATTTAGGATGAGCATTATTGTGATATGAATAACTATACCGTATATCCATTTCGATAATAGCTGCCATTCATCCTTAGGCCATAATATTCCTTGTTTATGTTTATTTATTTTTGAACATCTTTCTTAAAAAATACATTTAAAAACAAATAAATTACAAAAAATATACATAAAATTTTGGACGAATGAAGCACGGCGGAGTTCATATTAAAATAATATATGTTCTTCCACTCACAGATATATATTTTTTTATCGCTAGACAGTTGAATGTTAGAGTTACTTTATTATTGACAATACTTCACCTCGAAGCCATCATATAAACTTCCCTTGTTTGTGTAACTCGAGAAATTGTCCAATAACATCCAATGAGATGCATTTAAATGAGCTCCCAAAATATACTGGCGCAAAGTTACTTGTCGTTGTAAACTTTTACATTTTTTTCATTTTACTCAATCTCGAAGTTTGCTTAAAATCTTTGACACGGCCAAATGCGCTCTAGAAAATCAGGTATGAATCTGTTTCATCATTAAGGGTTGTTTATAGAAAGGCACTTGGATGGTTTCACAATTTTTACGATTTATTCCGACTAGTTTCGATTTTTACATCATTATCTAAGAATGGTACAGAAGGTAAAATATTTTTGCTTAAATACTAAAATTTATACATTCAGGTAATGAGGGCGGTCATAATTGGGGAACTCCAGATTTCATCGTTTTCGTTTACGAGGTGTTTTCCCCGTTTTAGCGCTTTGTTAATTTCTAATCCCTTTCGGAGATTTAGATTGCGGCTCTTGTTACCTGTATGCAAAATCTTAAAATTATTTTCTTCGAAGAAGTGGTTATGTGCGATGCAATGTTTGGCGAAACCGGTGGTGCCTTTATTGTCTAATATGGCTTTTCTGCATTCTTTTAATCTTATACTGAAAGTTCTTCCGGTTTGGCAAACATATGTGGCATCGCATTCACCACATTAGATCTCATATATGCCGCATTTGTTGGATTTATCTACTATTTTTTTGTTATTTATTAAGAGTTTGCCGATATTCGTTGAATTTGTACATATAATGTTAAATTCATTCCCAGTTACGCAATTTTTTATTTTATTAGATAGATCATTAACATATTCTAATTTAATCCAGTTTTCGTTTTTTTTTTGATAATTCTTTATAATAATTTTCTTTATTTTGAGGGATATTAATTAATCTATGGAGGTATGCATGAAAAGTACTAAATTTAATTTAATTGGGGTGATTCGAATCTACTGGAATGATGGTATCGGTAAAAGTTTCTTTTCTATATATTTTTAACTGCAATTTAATTTAGTTATGGTTAAATCTAAGAAATTGAGGGAATTGTTGTTTTCTATTTCTGAAGTGAATTGAATGTTGTTGTTAATTGAATTTAAGAAATTTTCAAATATATTTAGTTGTCTAGATGTCCCCGTCCAAATGCAGAATATGTCATCTACATATCTTGTCCAGTAATGGATATGTTTTGACTCACTTTTATTTAAAAGATTATTTTCAAATTCTGACATAAAAATTTCAGAAAGTAATGGTGAAAGGGGGGGGGGGGCATTGGTAGACCGTCAGTTTGCGTATAAATAGTATCATTAAATTCGAAATAATTTTGTTTAAGGCAGAGGTGAATTAGTTCTGTGATTTCTTTTTTATTTATTTCTGGGTTATCAGAATTGTTGATATGAGACCACTTTTTTCCGCTGCAAATGAGGCCGTTTCTCCGTCGATATGCCGTTGAATTGATCCAATAAATCGCTATAGTATTGTCCCGTGATAGTTCTTCCCTTCTGCAAAATGTCGATGTGTATCACACCTTGCGAATCCCAAAAAACGGTGGCCATGACTTTTCCAGCCGATGGGACAGTCTTTGCCTCCTTCGTAGCAGATTCGCCTAGAGAAATCCACTGTTTCGACCAACCAAGCGGTTTCTGGTGTGTAGTGGTGGATCCATCTTTCGTCCACGGTCACGAATCGGCGAAAAAAATCCGTTGGATTACGCTTTAACAAGGCCAAACACTCTTTCGAAGTGGTCACACGATTTCGCTTGTTGTCCATAGTCAGCAAACGCGGCACCCATCGCGCCGACAGCTTCCTCATGCCCAAATGTTCGTGCACGATATTTTGCACACGTTCATATGAGATGCCCGTAGTCTCTACTATTTCGCGCAACTTCACTCGTCGATCGGCTAACACGAGATCATGAACTTTGTCGACCATTTCTTCATTTGTGGCCGTTTTTGGTTCATCCTTGGTACTCGTACGGCCACGTTTGAACTCGCTCACCCAGAAACTAATAGTCGAAAATGAAGGTGTGGATGTGCCATGAACTTTCTGCAAAATATCTCGTATCTCCGTCGCCTTTTTCCCATCCATCCAGAAATGTTAGATGACTGCACGAAATTCGTATTTATCCATTTTTGCAAAAGTGCCTGACTTGCTTCACAAGATATCCTAGTAAACAAAAACGGAACGACGCACGTGTCTGAAAATTTGACAGCTTACCTAAAATAGGTTAGCCTTGACAACCATCATAACAATTTCACGATACGCGCGCCATCTCTTGCCCATTCCGGAAACTTTTCAATATACCCTCGTATAGTGTATACCGGGTGTTTGATATAAAAAAAAAACGCCCAACGCCATAACTCTGTTATTTATTAACCGATTTGAATCATAAAAAAACAAATCGAATGACCGTTTAAATACTATGAAATGATATTAATTATATATTTTTTCAAAATTAACTTCATTCACAAATGATAGTCGACTTTTTAAATGGCTGCATTTACCTACCTTTCTTATTTTTTTATACTAGACATTATTTTTTTTAATCCAATGATACGCAATATGTTGATTTTAATTTAATATTTATGCCAGAAAAAATAATAATAAATCCTATTCATATGATATTTTCCAATAAATGTAGTGTGAAAACATTTCATAAATCTACAACAAATTACTTGTTGAAACAACTACTTCTTTAGCTAATACCTAATAATAAAGTACTATGATGGCCACATTAACATTTTTTTAAAATTCTATTAAACTAATTCATTCATCCTTTCTTCAATTTAGGATGAGCATTATTGTGATATGAATAACTATACCGTATATCCATTTCGATAATAGCTGCCATTCATCCTTAGGCCATAATATTCCTTGTTTATGTTTATTTATTTTTGAACATCTTTCTTAAAAAATACATTTAAAAACAAATAAATTACAAAAAATATACATAAAATTTTGGACGAATGAAGCACGGCGGAGTTCATATTAAAATAATATATGTTCTTCCACTCACAGATATATATTTTTTTATCGCTAGACAGTTGAATGTTAGAGTTACTTTATTATTGACAATACTTCACCTCGAAGCCATCATATAAACTTCCCTTGCTCCCCTTCTTTGTGTAACTCGAGAAATTGTCCAATAACATCCAATGAGATGCATTTAAATGAGCTCCCAAAATATACTGGCGCAAAGTTACTTGTCGTTGTAAACTTTTACATTTTTTTCATTTTACTCAATCTCGAAGTTTGCTTAAAATCTTTGACACGGCCAAATGCGCTCTAGAAAATCAGGTATGAATCTGTTTCATCATTAAGGGTTGTTTATAGAAAGGCACTTGGATGGTTTCACAATTTTTACGATTTATTCCGACTAGTTTCGATTTTTACATCATTTTCTAAGAATGGTACAGAAGGTAAAATATTTTTGCTTAAATACTAAAATTTATACATTCAGGTAATGAGGGCGGTCATAATTGGGGAACTCCAGATTTCATCGTTTTCGTTTACGAGGTGTTTTCCCCGTTTTAGCGCTTTGTTAATTTCTAATCCCTTTCGGAGATTTAGATTGCGGCTCTTGTTACCTGTATGCAAAATCTTAAAATTATTTTCTTCGAAGAAGTGGTTATGTGCGATGCAATGTTTGGCGAAACCGGTGGTGCCTTTATTGTCTAATATGGCTTTTCTGCATTCTTTTAATCTTATACTGAAAGTTCTTCCGGTTTGGCAAACATATGTGGCATCGCATTCACCACATTAGATCTCATATATGCCGCATTTGTTGGATTTATCTACTATTTTTTTGTTATTTATTAAGAGTTTGCCGATATTCGTTGAATTTGTACATATAATGTTAAATTCATTCCCAGTTACGCAATTTTTTATTTTATTAGATAGATCATTAACATATTCTAATTTAATCCAGTTTTCGTTTTTTTTTTGATAATTCTTTATAATAATTTTCTTTATTTTGAGGGATATTAATTAATCTATGGAGGTATGCATGAAAAGTACTAAATTTAATTTAATTGGGGTGATTCGAATCTACTGGAATGATGGTATCGGTAAAAGTTTCTTTTCTATATATTTTTAACTGCAATTTAATTTAGTTATGGTTAAATCTAAGAAATTGAAGGAATTGTTGTTTTCTATTTCTGAAGTGAATTGAATGTTGTTGTTAATTGAATTTAAGAAATTTTCAAATATATTTAGTTGTCTAGATGTCCCCGTCCAAATGCAGAATATGTCATCTACATATCTTGTCCAGTAATGGATAAGTTTTGACTCACTTTTATTTAAAAGATTATTTTCAAATTCTGACATAAACATTTCAGAAAGTAATGGTGAAAGGGGGGAGCCCATTGGTAGACCATCAGTTTGCGTATAAATAGTATTATTAAATTCGAAATAATTTTGTTTAAGGCAGAGGTGAATTAGTTCTGTGATTTCTTTTTTATTTATTTCTGGGTTATCAGAATTGTTGATATGTTTTTCTAAAATAATTTTTAGTTCTTTTACTGGGATTTATGTGAACAAGCTTTTTACATCGAAAGATATTAATTTTGCATTTGGAGGGATGACGAGAGTTTTTAATTTGTTGACTAGGTCTATAGAATTTTTAATTGAATACGGCGATTTGAAGTTAATGAAGGTTGGGAGTATTTTATTTATAAATTTACATAGGTTATATGCTGGGGCATGTATGTATGAATTTACTATTCTTATTGGAAAATCATCTGTTTCATCATTTTAGATACTATACTCTTAGCGATTCATACTACTACTGTCCTTCTTGGCCATTTAATACGCGTTTAGGCAGTTAATTTTAATACAAAAGAATTTCACAGGCCAATAAAATTAAAATTCTATTTGGACCTGGAATTATTTTTATTAGATTTCATTATAAGTTCTACTAGTACCCAAAAATATCCTCTATATTCTTACTTGTGGTCTGCGAGTTAAATCATCTGCGTTTTTACGAATCGCCTTAATCAGTTTTCTACATTCAGGGTGTCCCGTTAATGTGGGAACAGACTACAGGACAAAATATGATGTTTTAACACAAGATATCTATACCCAAAATTTTACGGTTAAACCAGAATCGATCTTAAAAATTTCAATTTTCTTTTATTTTGTTTGTTAATAACAATTGAATACTTTTTCGTTTTAAATGAGATTTATTATGAATGATTATCATCAAAAAGTATGAAAAACAGAAGAATTTAAAATTTTAAGAATTTGTATAGATTTTTATCTTTTATTTTATCTCAATTTTACAAAAATTTCTTTTCCGTCTCAAATTTTCGAAGTTTTTTTTTATATAATCTTTCTGATCTCTTCCAGCAACGATCCTTCTAAACTTATCCTGGATGACTGATACCATGTTGCTACCAATATCAATTGAAAATAAATATGGATTATGGCTTTTCTTTTGTCGTGTTGGCATCCGTCGAATTCATCCAACATTCGGCCAACATGCTACTATTCAGTTATTTTGTGGAGAGAATATTTTAGCTGTTTATATCAGCATGACAGATATATTAAATATCGGTTATTGCTTTAGTTTGATTTCTATTTTTTAGTATTTTTCTATTTCATTTTTTTAATTATTACTATTAGTAAGTTTTTACCTTCATTTAGCTTAAAAAATTAAAATTTAAAATCTAAAGTTTTTGCTTTGAACGGTTTTCTTGATTCGAAACAATAATTCTATTTTAATTAACTTGCAACATATAAATTTGGATAACATAATAGAACACATAATGTACGTAAAGATATGAAAAATCTTAATACAGGGTATTAAGTGATTTACCTGTAAAATAACTAGATTATGTTATTATTACTTTAAATATACACATCATGTAAATTGTTGATTCTACATAAAAATAAAACTTCTGCACTGCACACTGCACTTGACAATCAATATACGCATACATATTCTATAAGCATATCATTTTTTTTCGGTTTGATCCTGAACCATGTTTCTATTTTGTACACGTGTGTGTATGTTTCAATGCCATTAGTTGTATATTCAGGCTTATTGTTTTATTATTTCATGTGCTGTTTCAAAATCCTACGTATGCATACAATTTAAATTATATCGTCGACAGAGACAGCAGTGAAACGGTCGACCGATTCGACCTTGGGTTTTAAATTGCGCTACAATACATCGCCGTGATTCACGTTTATTTCTAGTCTCTGATTGTATGTTATATTAACAGTGTTTTCTTTCGATTGTATGCCTTTATAAGACTTACCGTATAAAATATGTCATTAATTTCTGTTTTTAATTATGATAATTTTAGAGCATTTTTTACTGATTTTAATGTTTCAATACGAATTTTTTGAAAATTAGAGAGGAAACATCTTTATTGAGGCTAGTCTTTACATTATATAATTATAACAATAATTATTGTGATTTTTCGTCTTCGCAAAATATTAGAAAATTATTTTACCTCATTTTTAAAATAAAAAATTATGTACTATAATGCTCGACATTAATTTTGAATATAAATAGTGGTAATATAGAATCTATTATATTATCAACACCTAGAGAATGTTTGAATCCTAATCAAAAGGAAACATAGTTTAATCTGACATTATTACCAATTTTCTAAAGACTAAATTTAATTCACTGCTACAAATAAATTGAATAGCAAAAACCTTTTTTTTTATAGTGTATTAACTACATTTTTGTACAGATAGCCATTATCAGACTTCTTGATATCTCTATCCCATTTATCGAAAATATTTGAATAAAATAGTCTACTCAAATCAGAAACCGGACAATTATCGTTATTGTCTGTATTTAATAAAGCTCTTCTCTTAGCCAGATTATCCACAATTTCTTTTTATTTTATGCCACCATGACCCTTGATAAAAAATAAAACAATTTTTTTGATTTTTGAAGATATATTATATAAATTCAATATTTCTATTAATAAATAGTTTTCATTTGAAAATGGAACAGAATTTTTTATTTTACTTAATGCACTTTTGCAATCTGGGAAAATTATAAACTTATTTGAAGAGGTGTCTTTAATAATCATCCTAAGTGCTTCTAGAGTAGCTACTAGTTCTGCACTATATATTGAGAATTCTGCAGATAGCGGTATAAGTTTCTGATCATCTTCAGAGTATATTGCACAGCACGTTTTTCCATTACTAACTGAACCACCTGTAAACAAATATTTAAAATTTGGATATATGTCGGTTATATAAGATTGAAATTCATAATTAATTAAATGTTCTGGAACGTTGTTAAATTGGACAGATAGAACCACTCGTGGGATTATAAAATGACTTTATAATTTGTATTATAAATTGGTAATATACTTGATTTTTGTGCTTTCTGGAAAATGTTGAAAAAAGTTGGCTGTTGTTTCATAAAAAAGGCATTGTAGTTTCTTGTCCCAATAGCTCTCGCTAAGATATTTTATCGTGTTACAATACAAGTTGCTTCCCAATATATGACTACATGAAAAAATCTCAGCAATCATTTTACTACATAAGTATTCACGGCGGTGTGAGAAAGGTAATTCTACTGCCTCTGAGAGTACAACAATAATTGGAGTAGATGGTGAAAACCCTACACATCTTCGTAAACACTTGTACTGGTATTGATCCAATTTTATTAAATTTGATTTCGCAGAGAGCCATAGAATATGCAACCGTAATCTAAGATAGATCTGATATATACCTTGTAGAACATAAGGGAAATTGAAACATCTGCACCCCAAGAAGAGTATGTTACCGACCTTAATAAATTGTATGTTTTCTCTAGTTTACCTGTAATTCTATATGTGATTACCAAGTTAGCTTTTGATCTAAATATATTCCCAAAAACTTTACAACATTTTTAACAGGGATAAGGTGATTTCTCATTTGGACTGAATTTGGAATGCGACCTCTTTTTTGGCTAAAGAAACAGCCGTTTGATTTATCATCTGATACAGATAAGCCATTGTAATACAGCCATTCGTCGAAATCCACCATAAATTTAGTTAGATTACTTGTTCCTTCATTAAAACTTTTACAAGGTGTAGACATGCATAAATCATCAACATATTGTAAAATTTTTATTTTTTCCAAATCAAGAACATAAATTATATAGAACAATGGGGATAATATACTCGCTTGAGGTAAACCTAGAGAAGACCTAAGGGATTTACTAAGAATTCTATCAATTCTAATATATATCTCCCTGTTTGAGAATAAGGACATATTTTTAACAAATTATTCGTTTAAATTCAGAGCTAATAATTTTTTATGTAAAATATTCAAACACACATTGTCGTAGGCCCCATTTATATCTAAAAAAGCTGCGAATACAGATTCCTTTTTTGAAAAGGCTTCGTATATATTTGAAATTAGTTCCATTAGGTTATCTTGGGTAGACTTGCCTTTACGGAAACCGAATTGAAAATTTGGTACAATATCTTTGGATCATTCTCTCCACCGTTTATAAAATGCAGCTTGATAAGGGGGTTGCTTTATAAGAATTGCAGATATTAGGGTCTTTATTTGGTTTTAATAATGGTATTACTTACAATTTTTTATAGAAGCTTCGAGTTCGTTGGTTGTGAATTTGGCCGATAAAAATTCTTCCGGATCGAGTACTGTATCATGTACTTTATTTAATGAATTTTCTATGGCAAAATCCGGCGATAATTTTTTATGAAATTCATTTACCCATGTGTCATTAATATCTATTAGATATCTCTTTGGCGTCTTAGAATTCTGCAAACATTTGACAAGGCTCCATACGTTTTTAATGGGAGTAGAGGAATTTAAATGCTTACAATTTCCAATTTTCTCTTTTAGAGGTTTTAACTATATTTTTTTAAATTGGCATCTGTTTTACTACATTCAATAAAATTAGCAGTAGTTGGAGACTTTATATCTTAAAAATGTTTGTTTTCTTAGATCTACAGCTTGTTAACAATTTGCGTCCACCATACGGGGGCATCTCTTTTGCTTAGAGTTTTATTATATATTGAGTCTGCTGCCGCTGCATTAATATTGTCTATAAACATATCGTAGGAAATATTCTCATATATAACAAGGTTTTCGTCCATTAATTTTCCACTTTTTATGTTGCGTAACTGAAATATTATTATTGACGAAGAAATGAATATGGGATAGTGATTTGACTTCCCAACATATTGAGTTTGAAATATTTTTTGAAGATAATGTGATTTCAGGAGCAGAAGGATTTTTATTGGGATACCTAACTAAGGTTTCATATCCATCATTCAATACTGATATATCTAAGTCATCAATGCACTTTAATAAGTTTATCCCTTTATGATCGTTATAACTGCAAACTCATGTTGACCTGAGAATAATTATAATAGTAATTATAATAACCGGAGTCGGTTTGAATGTATCTCTATCATCCACTACTGTATTCCTCTTCATCCTTCTTATTGCAATTACTTTAATTTTGTTCCCGTATAAAGGGGTTATACACCTCATTAGCTCATCCTCTGAAATATTTGCATCTACATCCCTAAAAACCCAATTACGCCTAGTAAGATATGTGGGAATATAAGCATTATACTTATATTCTTTTAAATGTGAGGATTTGATTAATTTGTTTGCACTTAGTCGATCAATAGTAACAATTGAGTTGCTTATGTCTTTATGTTTTTGGTGTAACATTTTTCCGACTGACTGATCTGCGCTCTTAATGTGAACTTTTAATGGACCCGTATCTGTTAAATTATAAATGGTTTTTACTCCAACACCTGAGATTATACTTCAAGAGGCGCATGATTTCCTGTCGCATTTTGAGAAATATTAATTTCCCCTCTCTCATTATTATTAGAAATATTACTAGATTTATTATTTATATTTTCTTGAAAATTATTTAAATCCTGTAAAACCGTCTGCGAATCCGCTGAACTATCATATTGTAACACATTTACGGTGTCAGAAAAATAACTGCTCTTATCTGAATCTGGACTGTCTAAATCCATACCGGGGACTACCGTGTCCCCGGCAGAAGAGGCTGCCATCCTGTTCGATTCTCATTACAATGATTATCCCACTAATTCGTGAAAATCGCTCGATTTATTTCGACTAAATTAACGACAACACTTCGCATGACCGTATTCCGCGAAAGACCAATGCGAACTGAAACCTTGTTTCAAAAAAATCGGACAAGCCTTTACCCCAAGCAGAATTTATTTTTTTGAAATTAGAGGAGGGCAGGTTCTTTTAATGGATGAATCACGAGAATTTGTTAATATATAAATATAGATCAATTATTAACTGACATTTTAGGAATAGTTTGGCTTTAGACGATGTTCTTACCACGGGTACTAATAATTCAGAGTACTTTGAATTGGTTTTAAGTCGAGTTTGAGTTTAAAAGTAGTTTTTGTGGGTTCATATATAATATAGTCCTTCATTATTATTTAATGCCCTAAACAAATGATTATTTTTTATCAAAAAAAATAAAGCAATTGCATGAAAATATATTACAAATAACTTTAGAGAATAATAAAATGAGTTTTATAAAGAATAAATGTTTTCGTGAAGGATAGGATTCCGAGTGCAGGTAATGTAATTTAAACCTATCACTGTACGTTAAAATCAATAAAATGTATGGGAGTTATTTCGTTCATTTTGATGTGTAATGAGATTTCATATATGTCCGGTGTTTTTAAATGAATATTGGGATTGTAGAGTATCAAAATAGAAAGTACATTTGCTTTCCCAAACTTTAAACTTTCCGCCGAGATATGGCACAAAAAACATTCAATTTATGAGAGTCTCGTCTTGCACCATCTCGTGAGAATCGTCAGAGCTCCAGATGCGAACATTATTAGTGTTCACACGTCTGTTTTCTGTTCACTAGTCGTTATTTTTGTTGATGAATTGTGAGAGGAGGATGTTGATACTTAGAAGGGATATTTGGATTTTGAGATTTGATGGATTGTTTGCAAATTTAATAGTGCGGCTTAATCTGGGATATTTTTGTGATTTTTGTAATTTCATGCAAGAAATCGTTGGAGAGATTATGGAATGGATTACTCGCCATTTTGAACACAGGCTTGGATGAAGATTGAAGGTATCTTTGAGCAATTTGAAGGGTGAGTGCGTAGGTAATATGGACAGTGTCTTCAGCACAGAGTAAATGATATTATATGATCGGGATCATATATGTCATAACAATATATGTTATACAGGAGGGGAGATAGAGGAGAGTAATGAAAAAGAGTGTGTCGGGTTTATGCTTGGCAGGATCTATTAGAAAGGACGTTGTGCATTAGGATAATTAAGTGACAAGGCATTTTTCATAGGTAACAATGATAAAGAAGCCCAATATGCCCAACGGTGTCGACAGCTTTTTGGATGTCCAAAAATTGTAAGGCCTACTTTTGAGCTTCAAGATGTTTGGTTTGTATATTAGAAGTAAGAATGGAAAGTGGAAGCAAAGTTGATTTTTTGGGAAGGAAGCCGAAATGATAATCTGGGATTGATTTAATATATGTACGTAGGAGTTTTTGTTTTATGCGAGATTCGAAGAATTTGCCTACAAACTGAATGGGACGATAGCTTGAAATAAGTAAGTGTTATTTTCAGGTTTGGGAATATACACAATAATATAAATAGAACTGTTGTATTCTTTCTTCCCACTTTATTTTTATGCTTAAACATATATTTAGAGTGCTAGGCGCTCATTATCAATAAGAGGAAATCCCGCCAATTCCTTGACTTTTGTTCCAACTCTAAACCTAAAAAATCACACACCAAACACACAATAATATCCTGTTTTCATTCGGAATGTAAATATTGGTAGGAATAACATAAATTAACTATTTTTAGAATAAAGAGGTGTACATCGTGGGGAAGTTTCCTCAAATAGATCTGGGAACTTCATAGCCAGGAGAGGATTTTTTGCCAGAGTATAATAATATTTCGTCTATTTAGTCGTCAATTGGGGATTACAGAGGTGTTTTGTCAAATCAAACGTACCAGTCACTAATCAATTTAAAAAAAGTTTCTCTCATTGTCATTATGTTGTGTAGGTTTAAATGTCCAGCAAAAGCTTCTACAATTAAAAACTCGTTCGTCAATATGGAACCATCAGTTGGGTCTTTAATATTGTTTATACAATCGGATTTATACTATTATATTTCTCCAAGTTTGGCGCTGTGATACCGTTTGTCATTCCATGACAATGTATTTTAAATTATAAAAAATAGGCCGTAAATATATTATTATAATTTTAAATATCTCGCTTTTTAATAATTATGATCATACTATTAATAGGTGATTTTAATGTATTTTTAAACATCTACAAAATTGCTCTTTTGTGTTTTTTTTTGATAAAATGGCCTAGGGAGAAAATAATTGCACATTTATAAAAATACATTGAATTTCCTATGGTGCGTTTGTCGACGCACCACTCGGTATATCGGGTATTAATGAAATAGAATGAATGAGTTGCCGGATGTTGGATATGCATAGGATAATATCGGGTGTGGATGTTTGAGATTCATTCATTGTGCATGTTGGAGGTGTTTGGATTTGAAGGAAATTAGAGCTGGAACAAAAGTTAAGAATATGTCGGGATTTCCTGATATCGACGTTGAAATTTCTAATAATTATTCGTTCGTTAGTCGTTCAATAAGGCCTTTATAAAAATTGTATAGTCAAAAGCGAAGTTTGGATGGATATAAACAAAAAATATATAAAGGATTATATTAAAATCAATACTTCCGTTGCAACATTCTTTACATCACAGGGGTGGATTTGTAAACTGATAAAGTAATTATGAAACCAAACAAGTCTCCTATTTACAAATCCACCCCGGTAAAGGATTATATTGTTGATAGAAGTGGAGGCATTCATTTAAATAATTATTGATAAGGGGGCGATTGGCTTTACCAAAGGGGATTGAAGGGTAAAAGGATACGATGGACCCTCCAAGAAAGAATTTGCAAACTCGTCCAGTTATTAAAATTAAACAGTTTTTTTTTGTTTTCATCTTAACGACGAGGTTTATATTTAATAAAAAAATGGATAATAATGGAATAGGAGATGGGACTTGTTATGGAGCGAATTGATGTTTGAATATAGGAAGCGTATATTAGCCATCGTTGATTAGTACATTCGCGGTGATTACTCTTGCTGTTGGGATGACAGTTGGAGTAATATCATGTCAATTTCATTCTCTTTTTTTCGTTTGTGGATTCGCTTACAGCTATGTTGAGAATCATTTTATCGTTCCTGGTGTTATCTTTAATGATTTTCCACGTAGTTTTACTTACGTTTCTTGAACTATTTATTTTTTGTTCATACCATTCTCGTTTCTCAGTGTTTATTTTATTGTTGTGTTCTTTCTTAAGTTCCGTGTACCTGTTTTTGGTGATTATTCAGTTTGTGTGTTTATATATCCAATACAGATATTTTATTTTTTGACATTTCCTTGAGTTCTTTCGTTGTCCAGAATTTTGTATTGTTGTAAATGTTGAACGAAAACATTTATAAAGTTATTATATTTTTATCTTCTAATCACATCTTCCCAATTTTCTGCATTATAAAAAGTGGTTTGAGTTTATGTGGGCTTTATAAATTAATTTAAAAATTGTGATGTGGCCATCATAGTAATTTCCCTATTTTTTACTCGAAAACTACGAGGTTTAAGCAAAAAAACTATTCTTAATAATTTGTTCAGTTTTGAAATATCTACAATTATTTCTTACATAAATTTCATGTAATAGTAATAGGCAAAATGTAAAAATTTTGATTATTTTTATTTTTTTTTCTATATATACAGTGTGTAAAGTGATGGGGTTTCCTAAAGGAAAAACTTTTTTAATGTGAATTTTAGAAAAAAAACTTATTCTTTATAAAAAAAAATTTGCTTGCTTCGAAACCCCTTATGGTCAAAGAAAAATCCATTTAACACTTAAGATAAGATAAATAAAATGGTGATGTGGCCATCATAGTACTTTCCCTATATTTTACTCGAAAACTATGAGGTTTGCGCAAAAGGGCTATTCTTAATGATTTGTCCACTTTTGAATTCTCTACAATTATTTGTAATACACGTTTCATGTAACTATAATAATTTATCAGCAATTGGCAAAATATTTCAAAATTTTCAATTTTTATTTTTTTTCTCAAAAGTTAAGAATTTTATGAAAAATATGTTTTAATAAAACTTATTCAGTTTTTCATTTCCTTTAACTTTTGTTTGAACGGTTTTTTAAAATTTTTCATATTTAGAAAAATATCACGAAAAAACAAAAAAAACGCCTCGAATAAACATCCACTTCCGGTCTATAATTGTTCACCAAAAGCTTTTCAGTTCTGATCATTCGTTTTTGAGATACAGCGCCGACCGACAGACAGACAGACAGAGACACACACAGACACAAATTTCTTTTTCCAGAAATTAGAATACGGATATTTCCGCAAAAAAAAAATTCAAAAAAAAATCACGAAAAAAAATACTTCCCCTAAATATACTTCGTATATAGGGAATGTAAAAATTGAAATTATTTCGAGTTGTTCATTTTAAATATGACTAAGTCCGAGTTTTTCAGTCATATTTGAAATCAACAACTCGACATAATTTCAATTTTTTATCTTATCTTAAGTGTTAACTGGTTTTTTCTTTGACCATAAGGGGTTTCGAAGCAAGCAAAATTTTTTATAAAGAATAAGTTTCTTTCCTAAAATTCATATTAAAAAAGTTTTCCCTATAGGAAACCCCATCACTTTACACATTGTATATACAGGGTGTCCCATTTTAATCCGCCAGTAGCGATAATTCTGAAACTTTGCATTGAATCAAAAAGTGTTCCAAATGAAAAGTTAATGGTTCTGAGGGGGACATCTGATGCCGTAGACTTTGCCCCCCCAGCCCCCCAAGGGGGGCGAGGACAGGGGGCAACTTAAAAATTTTAAATGGAAACCCCTATTTTTTATTGCAGATTCTAATAGACGGTTAAAAAGTATGTAAGTTTCATCCGAAACATTTTTTATTGGTCGAGAGATGGCGCTGCAAATGTAAAAGTTTTTTGTCAATTAAATTGCGAAAATCGTCACGTAATTAACTGTTATTATTACTTAAGACTTACTCACAACCTTACAAGGTTGTTTTTTTCTCAGCCTGCCCAAATACTACTAGTTTTTGCGAATATTTCTCTGCAGGAATCCCTAGGCGGTATATTATACAAAAACCTTACTTGTGTAGTGCACGTTTTCCCCAAAGAGTAACATTATGCAATAGATAAAAAATTCGCAAGAGCATAATAAATTTCCAATAAATTGAATATATTTACCGTTCCCTTTAATTTTAAAATTGCGTAATACGATTTGTTAAGTTTGAAAGTTGTGAGTCTAAATTATATACCCTAGAATTTTATTGACATCGAATGTTTTTGTGGTATGTAGTTTGGGATCGTAGTATTAAAAAAATAAAGGCAGTCGGTTTTATTTTGATTTAGTATCAAACTATTTTTATCACACCAACCCTTTACTTCGTTTACTGTTTGTTGTATTAATCCTCCCAGTAAATTTGGATCGGAACAAACTGCTACAATGGATGTATCATCTGCAAAGTTAATCAATTTTAATCAATGTACGTTTATGTCGTATCTATACAATAACAATATTAAGGGACCTAAAACTGATTCTGCGCTACCCTTGTGTTGATATCATGTACATTTGATTCCGCACTGTTAAATTTTACATAAAATTTTCTATTAGTCAAAAAAGGAATTACGAATTTTAAAATATTTCCTCGTATTCCTAATTTATCAAATTTATACTTCACAAACTCTGTATTAACCGTATCAAATGCTCGAGACAAACCAAAAAGTAACGCTGCTACGGAATGTTTTTCAATTAATTCCTTGCTGACATGACTAATTATTTGGTAGGAAGCAGTCTTTCGTCTCTGTTGAAAAATATTGTCTAAATTTATGTTGAGTATTCGACAGTAGTTGAAACTTGTTTAAGAAACTCCATTAACGTTCGCTCACCACAATTTCAATTATTTGTGAAATTACACTTAACAGGCAAACTGCATGAGTTCGGTCTTCTTTCTTGAAGATAGGTATTACCACTGCAGTTTTTAAAACTGTTGGTAAAACTCCTTCTTATGAAGGAGGCTTCCAAGGCTACAGGGCCAGGGACCTCCTACAAGGCCAGCAAAGAGGCCACCCAAGCGAAAGGGCAGGGTACCTCTTCACAAGAACCTCGTCAAGGCCAAAGGGCCGGAAAGGCATTACGTATAAGTGCCCTAGAGGAGGTAGACCTCATGTCAGACGATGAAATTCGGAAGGCAGGGGTTTCAGTCGTCACTAAAGCGAAAGTGGCGAAACGGGTGAAGGAAGGCCAAGATTACATCCAGACCAAAAGAGCCGTAATCAACTTCACCGCCAGCTAGGCACGCAAGGGCCAGAAAAAATCCCAAGGACAAACAAGGCCCGGGGCGCAAACAAAGAAGGCACCCCAAGGGCAAACAATGTCCGCGGGTGCTCATAAATCCGAAAAAGAACCCACAAAGAGGACCAGATCGGATAGCAGCACGCCTAGGCAGACAAAAAAGACCAAACGGGACGGGCCAACCTTTACGGAGGCCGTAACATCGGTCAAGGTTGCTATAGCGTGCCAGGGGTTCCCAGAAACCCAGCTTGACAAGGACAAGCTAAGGGAGACAGTCCCAATCCTGACACCATGGGAGGGAGCATCTCTCAGGGTGTTGAAGGGGGACGAGATTCCCAAGCCATGGGTGTGCACGGCATACGTCCTGGATGAGAGGAAGGATAGACTGGAGGCCGACAGGATCCTGAAACGATTGAGAATCGGGAACCGGGGCCTAAACACACCCCTGTGGACTGTATGGGGGAAAAACCCGGAGGCTAAAGGTGTGATATAGACATTCTCCATTGATAAAGAGTCCAAAGAGGAGCTATCTAAATTAGACCACTACCCATTCTTCGGATACGGGAGACTTCGGCTGCGTATCAAGGAGAATAGTAGGACAACGGAAGGGAGTAATCCAAGGCAGAGTCCGGAGGCCACTAGCCTTGAGAAACCAGCGGAGACCCAAGGCACCAGCGAGGCCGGGGAGAACGTGGAACCAGGGCAAGACTCTCCCAAAGAAGGTCATCGGCCAAGGGGGACGCGGTTCCGATGGAGGAGGACAAGACCACGGAGGAAGAGCCTGAAGATGTCCCTCCTCTTCAATAGCGGAAGAGGAATAAAAATCCTGCAGGTGAACCTTCAACACGCAAAAGCCGCATCGGTAACGCTGTGTAGGAGGTTCAACAAAGAAGGCATAGACATAGCCCTCCTGCAATAACCTTGGTTACTCCGATGGAAAATAGCAGGCCTAGCGCCACAACTCTCTCAGGTAATATACAGCCCAAACGCCGAAAGGACAAGGGCATGCATAATTCACAGTGATAGAGTCAAATGTACCCTAATACCGCAATTATGCACTGAAGATTCTGTTACAGGCATCATGTCGGCCAGGACGGAGGAAGGAGAGAGGAGCTGGGTTATCTGCTCAGCCTACTTCCCAGGAGATCAGAGAGAATGCCCTCCGCGTATACTAAGCGACATAGTTGCATACTGCGCGGAGAAGGCATACCAACCCGTAATAGGGTGCGACGAAAATGCGCATCACACGCTTTGGGGTAGCTCGGACATCAACAAACGAGGTGAGTCTTTACTTAACTTTATCTCCGCAGAGGGACTTATAGTAACCAATATCGGCAATAAGCCCACGTTCATCACGAAAAAACGTAAAGAAGTACTAGACCTAACGATCTGTACCGGGAAAGTGAGTGATAGTATAGCGAATTGGCATGTGTCAGAAGAACCATCGTGCTCCGACCACAGGCAAATCCGCTTCGATCTGGTCACATCTCTCATGACGAACAAGTACAGAAACCCAAGAGAGACGAACTGGGTAGGATATAAAGAGTCCCTCAGAGAAGCTCTCAAGGAAGGTACAGCATCGACAAGAGAGATTAATGGGCTGGAGCTGGCAGTGGAACAAATCAATGACGCCATCAGGATGGCTTATTTGGAAAACTGCCCGGAAAAAACAGCCAAGCAGAGGGGCTGCGGAACAGTCTAGTGGAACCAAAAACTCGAAAAGATGAGGATCAAGGTTCGAAGGCTATTCAATAGGGCCAAAAACAACCAGGACTGGGACACCTACAGAGGAAAGCTAAATCAATATAACAAAGAAATCCGAAAAGTCAAAAGGGACTCATGGAGGAAGTTCTGCGAGGAGATTAACGACACTCCGGCATGCTCTAGAATTCACAAAGTCCTGGCTAAGGACGGCAGTGCTGCCAAAGAGGTAGGCTTCCTCAAGAAACCGAAAGGAACAGAGACAATAGACGAAAGTCTCAAGGAACTATTAAAAGTCCACTTTCCAGCCTCAACAATTCTGGCAGAACACAACAAGCCAGACAATCCCAGCCAAAGACCTAAAAGGCCCGACCGAAAGGACTGGAGATTAGCCACGGAGGTCACAAGACCCACTAAAATTAAATGGGCCATCAGCAGGTTCCAACCTTACAAGTCCGCGGGACCGGATGGGATTTATCCCATTCTGTTACAAATGGGCATAGAGGAATTGGTGCCGAACCTGTCAAAAATCTTCAAAGCCTGCCTGGCATGGGGATTTATACCAAAATCATGGCAAAGCGTAAGGGTAATCTACCTGCCGAAGGTAGGCAGAATAGCTGACCTAACGCCAAAGTCATACAGACCTATCAGCCTATCTTCATTCTTACTAAAAACAATGGAAAGACTGCTTGATAGGTACATAAGGGACGAGATACTGTTAAAAGATCCCCTCAACAACAGGCAATATGCATATCAGCCGGGTGTGTCAACGGACTCGGCGCTGGACGACCTAAACAGGCTCATCACAAAGTCAATGGAAGACAAGGATATAGCCATGGCTACATTTCTGGATATAGAAGGGGCGTTTAACAACGTCACAACAAACTCTCTCGTGGAGGCACAAGCAAGGAAAGGAGTCCCGTCAAGCCTTTGCCAATGGATCAAGGCCAGCCTAGAGAAAAGGACAATCATATCCACTTTGGGGGGCCATACCATTAAGGCTAAGGCAGGGGGGCTGCCCACAAGGAGGAGTTCTATCTCCACTGCTATGGGCTACACTAGTAGATGACCTTCTAGGAAAACTGTCCAAAGAGGAAATCAACTGCCTAGGGTACGCGGATGACTTAGCCATTTTCATCAAGGGCCGGTTCGCGGGAGTTGTCTCGGAGCGAGCACAAAGAGCCCTAAACATAGTAGACAATTGGTGCAAACTGGAGCGATTGACAATCAATCCACAAAAAAATATCGTATTCACAAAAAGACTAGCATTGCAAGGCCTAAAGCCACTAAAGCTCGGGGGTACGGAAATCCACTTAGTAGGGGAGGCAAAGTACCTGGGAGGTAATCTTTGACGCCAAAATGACGTGGAGACCACACATCACAAAAGCCACCAAAAAAGCAACAATATCATTGGGCAGGTGTCGCAGAATGTGCGGGAAAAATTGGGGACTAAACCCTAAAATGACTCTATGGCTCTACACCAGGGTGATAAGACCCATGATAGCCTATGGAGCCGTGGTGTGGTGGACTAGGACAAAGCAAAAGGGGGCGATAGGACTCCTGAGCAGTACACAAATACTAGCATGTCTCAGTACAACAGGAGCCCTAAGCACCACCCCAACAGCAGCACTAGAAGCCATCTTGAACATACCACATTACACATCTTCATTCAAGGAGAAGCCAGGTCCGTATCATACAGACTGATGCAAGGACAGGCGCCCATAATCCGATCACACGGAAAAACGCACCAATGGCTAGAAGACGAGCTGAAGGCTAACGCGATTACAGCAATGCCTAGCGATGCCATGGTGAAAAAATACAATTTCGAAAAGAAATACAAGGTTCTAATCCCACAAAGAGAAGACTGGGTCGAAGGCCAACCTACCAAAGCAGAATCATGCTGGTTTACGGACGGCTCAAAGACCTACAAAGGGGGAGGAGCAAGTATATACGGCACAAAACCCGAGACAAAGATTTCTGTCAGTCTCACCAAGGACACCACGGTGTTCCAAGCAAAGGCGATAGCTCTTCACCACTGCACAAGAGAAATAGCAAGACAAGACTCCAAAAGTAGGTCAATTGCTATATTCACCGACAGCCAGGTGCTACTAAGAGCACTAAGCTCCACACAGGTCGAATATAAGCTAGTGTGGGACTGTATACGCGCTATTAACCAACTTGGCTGTCACAAAAACGTAACAATCACATGGGTCCCAGGACACGAAGGACATCCGGGGAACGACATAGCAGACGAACTGGCCAAACAAGGCTCGTCAAAAGCAGTAATTGGCCCGGAACCCTCTTGCGGAATCTTTAAAACCGCAGTCAAACGATCCATAAAAAAATGGGTGGAGACACAGGCCCATACCTGGTGGACGAACTCACCAGGACAGAGACAGGCGAAATAGTTCTTTAAGAAACAATCGCCAAAATTCACGACCGAACTCCTGAACCAAGACAGGAAAATGGTCAAAACAATAGGAGGCCTGATAACAGGACACTGCAAGCTCAACAAACATATGAGCAAAATAGACTTGGTGGAAGAAGCACCATGCAGATTCTGCCTAGAGGAAGAAGAGGACTCGTTCCACATCCTATGCCACTTTCTGTACGATCGTAGATAAATAATATTTTTATAATAGTCATTTTATGTTACTTCGATTAATATCTTATAAGACTTATTTTGTTGTCATGTAGCGACTTTGTTTAATTACAGCTAAAATTTTCTTTCGGTCAGAATAAATCGTTTAATTGGTGTCTTGCTAATTTAATTTGACTTATTATCCACGGTAAGTCGTTGTTATTTCCATTTTTAAACCAGATAATCGTGGAATGGGATTCAATTTTGCTTTTTAAAATGTTTATAAAAATACAGAGATTTGTCAATATCCGAGGTTGAATATAATTCATTCATTCATTCCAATCAGTATGTTGTAGTTCATATTTAATGTTATCCATTCTCTATTTTGTAACGATACGTTTCAATATTGTATAATTTGGTGCGTTGTTAGCTGTACAATCCTTATTTTCGAATATTAAACATTGCGCTCAGTGATCTGAAATATGCGCTTCTCTAATATAACATGTCAATATTTCAGGCAGTATATTACAAACAAGATAGTCAATAGCTGAGGTTATAGTATGATTATTTTTAGATATATAACTAATGTAATTGATATGATTGAAACAGATCAAACAGAATTTGTTTGTTGTATCCATAAGAGAATTAATATTTATCCATATAATAAAATATTGTCGCTTATATCACAAATAGGATTGAATATTAATGTAATATTGTCAATGAATGTATCAAAATATCCCGACGGAGGTCTGTATATTGCTATTAATCCCATTTTCTTCTTATTTATTTTAAACAAAATAGCACTACATGCAATGCGCATTTCTATACAGTAATTAGATATACAAAGGTTTTGCTTCAAATTAATTATTTCCATATATTACAACTCCGCCGCGAGAATAAGAAGATCTACAAAAGTTTGCAGCTACTGTTTAGTTTTTTAACATCATAAAATCTATATTTAATCGCATTACACCAATGTTCAGTATAACCTAAAAATGTAGGTTATTCTAAATTATTGAAAACATTGATTTCTTCTTGTTTAAGCCTTGTACGTTCAGATGTATTATTTTTATAACATTCGGATCAATTTTATTATTTAAATCTATATTATTTTTGTTTGTTTTCTGACGCTCGGCGAAAAAAGAATACCGTTATAATTTAATGTTTAACGACTATATCTCAGCATCTTGAAATTTGTCCTCAAATTTTTTATCCACGCCGATTTTTAATGCGACTTTTCCAAAATTACTGTTCTACTAATTTTAATTGTTTTCAACAACTTTGCTATTGTTTTTAAATGGTTTTCCAAGTTAGTTAGGCGCAGGTGCTACCGGGATGAACATTCTGATTAGAGGCGAGTTGGATAAATCTTGTTGATCGTTTAAATAATTATTAAATTAAATACATTCTTCAACTGAAGATGCCACAGTGTGGAGAAACAATTGTGGGTATCTAAAGAAAATTTGAAAATCAAACAGTTATTATTATTTAAATATAATTGAAATAAAACAACACAGTTGGGAGGGTTTCACATTTATTGTTGAACACTGCAACATGTTTCGCCACACAGTGGCTTCATCAGGCAGATGAATAATAATTTAACAAATTACAGGTAAAAGCTTATATACTATTAGAACTACGGGAAGGATTTATCAGATTTATCTTTAGCGTTATTTCGACGAACTCGGGCGTATATTTGTTAAAGTGTGGGGATTGTCCTAAGGTATACGTTGGACAAACCGGACGAAGCTTTCCAGACCGCATTCAAGAACATAAAAAATGGTTTCAATTCCAGAAAACTGCTTCAACCTACGCCAATCATTTAATCGAATACCAGTATACCTTTAATGATAATTTTGAAATTTTGCACATTTGTAATAAAAGTCGAAAGTTAAATTTGTTAGAAGAATTAGAAATTAATAAATATAATAA
This sequence comes from Ontholestes murinus, assembly GCA_963969525.1. Taxonomy (NCBI): domain Eukaryota; kingdom Metazoa; phylum Arthropoda; class Insecta; order Coleoptera; family Staphylinidae; genus Ontholestes; species Ontholestes murinus. Next base: position 51,125,892 of record OZ018388.1, on the reverse strand, counting down.
AAAAGGTATTCTATTAAATGCTCAAATAGAAGTTAATAATTCTCCTTTAATTAATATGTAAATTTTCAAATAATTTGCCCCTTTGTACAACAACGCCCCCCCCCCCCTTCCTTCCCGTAGTTCTAATAGTATATAAGCTTTTACCTGTAATTTGTTAAATTATTATTCATCTGCCTGATGAAGCCACTGTGTGGCCAAACATGTTGCAGTGTTCAACAATAAATGTGAAACCCTCCCAACTGTGTTGTTTTATTTCAATTTGTTATGGAGTTTCATCATGTATCCGCCTCGTCAATTCAATAATTTAAATATAATATGGATAAAGGCGTCATCAATCAGTTCAATTTAATTTACCTTTATTTAAATAAACCTTGAATATAGCTGAAAAACAATATGGATTATTCATTTCATCTAATAACAATATATTTTATTAACATACCAATTTATATAATTTTTAGCTAGTATACTGCTATATCTATACATACGGCTGGATCAGTGTAGACAATGATATGAAGTGTGAACTTTCCTTCAATTTTCACTGTAGTAATCATATGATCATATTTTCTCCTATACTTTGTATATTATGATTATATCATGCTATAATTGAAAAGGCAACATACATCGGGGAGACCGATAGAAGCATTGGGAAAAGAGTCAAAAAACATACAAGAAACTTCACAACATCGAACTTTGGACGACACCTGAACATTAAAAATCACCAATGCAACAACCTCATAATATAGAAATTACTATACCAACAAAAAAATCATTTATACTCAACCTATTAGAAAACTTTGAAATACAGAAAAACAAACACAACCCGTTAACAATATCGTTAAATGATCATATACTTCTAGACACGGAACCAATTTTCAAAAAACTAAAAGCATTCTCCACACATGCAACTACATACATTAACCAGATATGATAACCACAAGCAGAGACAACAAAATACCACAATGTTATATATGCTGGAGGCTTCTACTTCGTTATACATTTTTGTAAATTGAATAAAACACGATAACTTTGTTTGTATAACTCAAGTTTTACAAACAAAGTTAAAGTTATACAAACAAAGTTATCGTGTTTTATTCAATATACCATAAGACAAGTAAGTACTTAATTAAACATTAATCCAAATATATAACATAATAAACGCATGTACTGAACACAACACACAAAACACTAAACATAACACAATAATAAAGTTTACATAACATAATAGAACACTACATAATAAGAACAATATTACCATTTAGTTTAAAATAGAACCAAACAAATTCACGCACATACTATAAATAATTTTAGTCTAGATATAAGCATTTTTTTAGTATACACATTGTAAAATAGCAATAACGACCATAATAAATATTATATGTTCCATAGTTGATACTTGTTGAGCCACCCTCTTGATGGAAGCAGATATGTAATTATGGTGAAGAAAAACACTTGTTATGTTCCATATTGTTAGTTTTATTTTCAGTTTCTTGTCACGTGTTTCGACATACTTCATCATTTTCAATGGTTAAACTAATTAGTTAGTGTCTACACATTAAAGCAAAATTCTTAAAACTTCCGTGTTTTATTAATTTTAATGCAATTTCGCTAAGTAACATCATCAATTCAAGTTGAAAATTATAAACTTTTCATAAAACATCTAAACAACTACTTTATTTGTTATCTTATTGATACGAACCAGGTAAGGAATTATTTTTGGTGATATGTTAAGACTATATTGTGATATTTCATGAGTATGCTTTTTATTAATTAATAATTTAATGTGTTATAATTTTTTTTAGGGCCGTAAGTTATACATCGTTATATGATTATCGCAGAATTATTCAAATTCTTGAATTGGCAAGGAAATATTTCATGGAATTTTTATTGACATGGGCTGTTTTGAATTGATACGACCGTGCGTAAATATTTTTGTTTACGTTGGTGCATTTTATTTAATTTTGTTTTCTTATGTTTATTCCTTCCATCGCTTAGTCCTGTATGCTGCAATTTAAATCACTACCAGTGTGAAGAAAAGAATCCCTGTTGACTTGTTCTAGTTTATTAATATCTTTGTCATCTGGAAAGTTTAAATTAGTAATCAATCGCAAGGAGATTGGGGCCGCAATAAAACGTAGTGGCAGTTGTTTCACGGGAAATGTGTAAATTTATCTGATAAAAATTAATAATTATCGATAAAAAGAAAAAAAGTTGATGATTTAAAATGGATTTAAATTTAAATTTTTAACATCCCTGAAAACCAAACTTAGAGATTTTATGCTGTTGGCTAATTCTTCAAATTATAATATTAATATTATCATTCTTGTGGAGACATGGCTTGATGATATAGTATCGGATGTTGAAATTCAACTTAAAAATTTAAAAATATATATTATACAGGGTGGGCCACGAATAAAGACCATTAAAAGTTTACGGGGTTCCTGCCAGAGGAAAAATCTGAAAAAATTCAACATTGTACGGTCGATTGCGATCTCCTCATGGAAAATATTTTTGACTTTCTATCACTTCCGGTTATACCGGAAACGGCTACCAACTTTGTTATTTTAAATGGAACATACTGTATATTATTTTATTTTTTAATTCCTTATTCGATTCCCTACCTCTCCATATGGGTTTATGTCCACTTAACTTTTACAGTTTTTGATTTAAAAATTTATTTGTCAAATATTGACCTCAAGTAGGTGTTTAGAAAAATGGCTATAACTTCTAGTAGGTACAAGATAGACACACGAGCGGCATCTTGTATTGTACCTAATCTAATCCTCTATAACGGAAAAAAATTGGCATGTGTCAATTTTGACAGTTAGTATTTCAGAAACAGCAATATTTCAGCGCCCACTTTAAAATATCATATTTCAATTTTTTCAAATGGAATGACCAATATTTTATCTCATAGTGTGATTCGCAAGACAATTTGCCACAAAAAAAGTATTATACATCCCTATATCTAGAGCCAGTAGTTTTTGAGTTATTTCGAAATTTGTTTCTTCTCAGAATTTTTATTTGAATAATTCCTGTTCTATTTACACGGGCACCATAGTAGGCTTCTGTCAATATTTGTTGAATCCAACGTATTGATATTTGTGTACGCTTCTTTCGAGTAATATTAAAATGAATACCTATACCAATAAAAAAATTACGAATTTATTTGTCATATATTTCCAGTGCAACACCATTTTTGAGAGAATTTGCAAAACTTTCAACGAAACTTATTCATACTTACCGCCGACGGATAGAAACAGTTTCTAAGACTGGAGTCCAATTTTGTACTATTTGGAATACAAAACGCAGAAAAAATCAACCAAAGCCAATAACCGAGAAGGGAAATTCAAGTAAGTGTTTTGACTTATTTTCCAGCAAATCAACGCGCATCAAAGCGAAGTTGCCAAAAGGATTTGAGAGTAAGCAGAACCCCACTCCAAAGAATTTGGAAAATGTATCGGATGCATAATTATAAATTTAATTTGGTGCAAGAATTATTTCTCCAAGATGCAGAGAACAGGATAGATTTTTGTGAGTTGTTGTTGCTTGAAATTAATATAATTTGGACGGGCGAATCAAATTTCTCTCATGAAGGTATTTTCAATAGAAAAACCAATCACATGTGGTCAATTGAAAATCCACATATAACATGCGTGTTACTTTTTATTTTTAGCACGAAAGATTACATAATGGCTGCCTTTAAATTTAAGAATAAGTTCGTGGTATCAACTCGATGGAACCCTAGCTCATTGTACACACGAAATATCACAGCAACTAATGAACATGTTCGAGGATAGATGGATTCGAAGGTTAGGTCCATGGAACTGGCCCGCTAGATCTCCAGATCTTACTCCACTCGATTTTATTCTTTGCGGTTGTACAAAAAACAAAGTTTATGCCAACTGCCAACAATACCCGAGAAGAGTTGGAAGCAAGGGTGCGAGCTGCATTTGCGGAATTAAAAAAAATAGGTGAGCAACATAAGAGGGTGACGCAACAGGTGCTGCACAGTGTTTACATGTTAATGGTCATTTCGAACAATTGTTATAATTTTTTTTCAGACAATTTTTTTTCAATTCTTGCATTTAATTATGTATTTAATAATTATTTTATTCCAGTCTTCTTGCTTCTGTTTTATTTGTAAGTTGTAACTGGGGATAAGTTTCGTTCAATGTACTGCAAGTTTTCTCAACAATTCCATTCATCTTAATATTATTCGGACGAATTTTTCCCAATTCGATTCAATAAAAAATATTGACAGAAACCTACGATGGTGCCCGTGTGAATAGGAAAGGAATTATTGAAATGTGAGAGGAAATAAATTTCGAAATAACTCAAAAACTACTGGCTCTAGATATAGGGATGTATAATACTTTTTGGTAGCAAATTGTCTTGGGAATCACACTATGAGATAAAATATTGGTCATTCCATTTGAAAAAATTGAAATATGATGTTTTAAAGTGGGCGCTGAAATATTGCTGTTTTTGAAATACCAACTGTCAAAATTGACACATGCCAATTTTTTTTTCCGTTATAGAGGAATCGATTAGGTACAATACAAAATGCCGCTCGTGTGTCTATCTTGTACCTACTAGAAGTTATAGCCATTTTTCTAAACGCCTATTTGAGGTCAATATTTGACAAATAATTTTTTAAATCAAAAACTATAAAAGTTAAGTGGACATAAACCCATATGGAGAGGTAGGCAATCGAATAAGGAATTAAAAAATAAAATAATATACAGTATGTTCCATTTAAAATAACAAAGTTGGTAGCCGTTTTCGGTATAACGGGAAGTGATAGAAACTCAAAAATGTTTTCCATGAGGAGATCGCAATCAACCTTACAATGTTGAATTTTTTCAGATTTTTCCTCTTGCAGGAACCCCGTAAACTTTTAATGGTCGTTATTCGTGGCCCACCCTTTATATATATATATATATATATATATATATATATATATATATATATATATACAGGGTGGAGCATATTCTTTCATATTTTAATAGTGCAGGCTAAATAAAGGCAAGTTACTGTTATGTTTCCTATACCTAACTCCAGCCGTTTTTAAGATATTTGACGATTCTTGAAAAGGTAGACCAAAATTTAAGCTAGATATTTTAAGTTGTATTTATCTTTTAGTCTAAGAATTAGACTTGAGGAAAAAAATAAAAATGATCCCTAAAAATTATACAGGGTGGGTAAACTAAATATTTGATATCTGCTACCATTAACGTCAAATAACTTTCTTATTTTAAATGGAACACCCTATATTTGTTATCATATTTAGATTCTAATTTTATAATAATAATAATATTAAGGTTTCCTATACCTAGTTCTTATAGTTTCCGAGTAATTTGGCATTTTCAAATTATAACATTAATTTGCTGCCATTTATTTTTCAAAAGTAGACTTTGGCAGAGATTACGCTATCATTCATCTAAAATAAACATTATTTAACAGTGACAGTACTTCTTAGTTAAATCATCATTTTTTTTCGAGGTTGTTGAAAGAAAAACATTTTATTTGAGATATGTAATTGCTCCCGAGAAGAAAGAATTATTATCATTTTAGTAATTGATGGGTGTAAAGAAAATTGCTTGTTAGCATCGACAGTTTACGCTCAAAAACGTCATCCTGACAAGTGTTCATTAGAAAATTTGCTGCAACTGTTTAGAAGATCAGGATGTATATCTTATAAAATAAACAGAGCGACAAAAGCAAATTACTGGAAATAAAAAAAATGAATTCTAAGTTATGGGATCTTTAATTGAAACTCCACATACAAGTCAGCGAAAAATGATTAAAATAAGTAGACGGAGCACCGAAAAAAGTATAAAGAAACACAAATTATTCCCGCATCATATCAGGAACTTGCGGAAGCAGATTGCGGTCTACGCCTCGAATTTTGTTAATGGGTTCTAGAAAAGTTGTGAGATGATGAACATTTCTTCGATTATGTACGTTTCTCAGATGAGTCAACTTTTCATAACAACGGATTAGTTAACAGACATAATTCGCATTATTGCAGTGATGAAAATCCCAATTTCTTTAGAACCCTCGATCATCAGCACCGATAGACTGTTGGAATAATTGGAACACCTGTGTTAGGTCCATAGTTTTTTGATAGCTACTTAAACGGCGCCATGTTTCTTGAATTTATAAGTGATACTTTTGGAAAATATACCACTTAATATTCGAGAAAGAATGTGGATGCAACTAAACGATGCTCCCCAAAATATTTTTGCGTAAGTTAATATTACTCCCTCATCGATGTAAATTTAAATTAAACTTTATTTATTGAATTAAGTAACATGGCAAATAAAAATGTTACATGAAAATAGTAAGTGTGTAAAATTAATTAAAAACTTTCCCCTTTAATGTTTTGGAGAAATGATGTTGCTTCATGTTTGATACAATAACTTCAAAATTGGGACTTTTTGATGTAAGAGCAATTTGGATACAGTCTTCGGCGTTTAATCGAAGTTTCTTCAGTTTTATGTTCATTAGAGTGGAAAAGCCTTGTCCACAATGTTTTTTTTACCGCCTCATCATGTGCAATTTTGAAAGCCTTTGCAGCTTTGACAACCAAAAACACGACAGATTTGCTTTGCTTTCAAATTGAATACGTGCTTTAGTATTACATCGAAGTTCAAGAATTTCCTCTGCCAAACCTGGAGGATCTTCTGGTACGCTAGCAATGCCACATTTAAAATGATCTACAACCCAACTGACAGTGTATATATATATATCAGAGAAACGCTCTCTGAGTTTGGTAAGATGTCTGATAACTGTGTCCTTGATGTCATCAAAAGTAATATTTTCACAATCTTCCAAAAACAAAGCTAACTTTGAAAAAGAAGCTATCTTGTTCTCTGTTCTGCTTTATGTCTCCAATATTGAAGCTTCAATCCAATCGCTGACACTATTTCTCTGGCTAAAATGATATTAATATTTTTTCCTTGCAACTCTTTGTTCAATATATTTATATTTTCAAAAATGTCAGCTTAATATGCGAGACGTGCAACCCACGAGGTGTTTTTATACTTATCTGCGAGAATATTCTTTTGATCAATTATAAACATTTCGAGTTCAGTTTTGAGAGCCCATACTCAATTTAGAACACTTCCGTGAGAGAGCCATCTCACTTCTGTATGATAAAGTAGGTCCGTATATTCAGCTTCGCCGTCCTGGCATAATTCACGAAATAGTCGCGTATTTAGTGTATGTCCTTTGATAGCATTAAAAATCTTGATGACATCATACATGACAGCTTCCAGTGTAGGTTCCAAATATTTCACAAGAAGTGCCTGGCGATGGATCATACAGTGAGTAACTTCAATATTTGGATTTTTTTTTTCACAAAAGCCGAAAAACTATTAATATGACCCAGCATAGCTGGAGCTCCATCAACAGACACAGTAATACAGTTTTCCCTCTTTAAATTAATGCTTCCAGTATTAAAGTAGTCATTATACACATCAATTCCACGAGATCTCAACTCGAGAGAAGAACAAAACGACAATTTCTCTTTAATTGCATCTGTAACTTTGTAGCGAACATATACCATTAGCTGTGAATTGCTACTAACATCTGTAGTCTCATTAAACTGAATAGCAAAATATTTAGCCTGTTTTAGTGAGAAAATAACCTGTTCCTTTTGTGTTTTTGAGAACACTATGCTGTTCTGGTTTGTGAAAATGAAAAGTTAACTCGGTTTAAAAGCACACGTTTATTTTCGCCAAAAACTCAACCGTTACACTTCTGTTACTGTTGACTCAAAGATACTTTCTTGATTTCTCTCTTGTGCAGCTAAAACAGAAAACAAGTTTCTACACAATTTTGGTACATACCAAACTTCGTTGAGTAGAAACTCTTTCCCACCAGGAACAGTCTTGATTTTGACAGTCCCTTTTCCTATCGCTGGTAGGATCTCTGTTCCTGCGGATTTAATTCCAGATGGAGTTTCAAACTTTTTGAAATCAAGAAAATACTTGTCAGTATTTGTTACGTGCTTTGTTGCACCATTGTCTATATACCAAGTTGTTGAGCTAAACGACTCTGCTGACAGACCAGACTTAGCGTACAGTGTGAGTGTCTTGTCAAGAACTTGAGATTCCCCGAGTACACAAGACGAACAGAGTTATCTAAACCAGCTAAATTAGATGACTATGTTTTATTCGGCGAAGAGGTAATTTTTCAAGTAAGCACCCCTGAAAGTTTTGATGATGCACTCAAAAACGAAGACAGTATACATTGGAAGAAAGCAATGAGAGAAGAAATTGATTCATTAAATGAAAATCAAACTTGGCAACTTACAGACTTACCAAAAGGGTCTAGAGTAATACCATGTAAGTGGGTGTACAAATTAAAAACAAATGCTGATGGCTCCACAGATAAGTATAAAGCTCGACTAGTAGCAAAAGGTTACAGTCAAAAGTATGGAGTAGATTTTACAGAAATATTTAGCCCAGTTGCTAAATTAAGTACTATTAGAGCAATGCTGAGTTATGCAGCAAAAGAAAAGTTAAGCCTTATTCAGTTTGACGTAACGACAGCATTCTTATATGGAAAGTTGGATGAAACTATATACATGCAGCAACCAGAAGGTTACACCGATGGTACAAACAGGGTTTGTAAACTGTTAAGAAGTCTATATGGACTAAAACAAGCCCCGAGATGTTGGAATAAGAGATTTAGCACTTGGCTCAAAAATATTGGGTTCAGAACAAGCGAAGCGGATCCTTGTCTTCACATCAGAGGTAATAGCGATAAAAAACTTTTAATAGCATGGTTTGTAGACGATGGATTGGTAATGGCTAAAGATCCAAAAGAAGCAGAGGCTTTTATGAACGAATTGAAGAAAGAATTCAAGATCACCGTTAAACCAGCATCGTATTTTCTGGGATTTCAGATTGAACAATTCAAAGATGGTTCAATAAAAATCTCACAAGAAGCTTATGCCAGAAAATTACTAGAACGATTCAATTTTAGTGAATGTAAGCCTGTATCAACACCAATTTTGAAGTGTGATGTTCCAGAAAACGAAGACAAGAATCACAACTTCCCATACCGTGAAGCTGTAGGTGCTTTAATGTATTTAATGGTAGGCACAAGACCAGTATCGCACAAGTGAGAATACGTCGAGAAGGCTGTGATTGTGAAAATACAGACAGTCTACCAGTGTTGGAGGTTAAAGAAGTTTGTGAACCGGTGTTGAGGCAGAAGAGAGTGCTGAACACGTGAAAATGGACTTCTACAAGCAAATTAAACCTTTGGCAGGTGAGCTAGATTGGCCTGTCTGGAAGAGAAAGATAAGGGACTTGCTAGATTATCACGAGGGCGCTTTAGAGGTTATAGATGGCAAGTTAGTCAAGCCAGAGCCTATAGAAGAAGCAGCACCCTCAGAAGCGATGATCAAAGAATATACACGTAATTACAATATGTTTAGAAAAGCGAATAGTTACGCAAAATCCATGATTGCATCGTCAGTGACTGATGCCGTCTACCAGAAAATAATGGACCAAGACACAGCTTTTAACGCATGGAATGCATTGAGAAAATTGTACGAGGCATCCTCCAGAGACCAGCTGTTTAAAATCTGCACAGATTTTTTCACATTCAACTGGAATAGCAGCGAAGATGTCACCATGCATATTGCTAAACTAAAGTCACTCTGGAATGAATTGAATAATGGTTTGAAAGCTAAAAATGAAAATGAGCTTCCAGAATTGTTGATAGTATGCAAAATACTAAACATTTTGCCAGAATGCTACAACAATTTCAAATCAAGTTGGATGTTATTAAAAGACGACGCGAATAAAACTTTTGATGATTTAACTGTCCAACTGAGCTCATTTGAAAGAAATTTTAATAAGCAACAAAATCAAAGTTCTAATTCGCAAGAAGCATTTGTAGCTGATTCGAAAAAGCAGAGTAATTTTAAGTACAAAAATAGTGTATGTAATTACTGCAAGAAGACGGGTCATTGGGTCAGAAACTGTCACAAATGGAAAGCTGACGGCAAACCAAAGAAACCACAAGAGGCATCAAAAGCCGATGCAGTAGGTCTGGTTATCGACGCAGTGGGTATGTCAGCAGAGACGTTTAGCTCAACAACTTGGTATATAGACAATGGTGCAACAAAGCACGTAACAAGACTTAACAGAAGTGTAACGGTTGAGTTTTTGGCGAAAATAAACGTGTGCTTTTAAACCGAGTTATCTTATTCATTTTCACAAACCAGAACAGCATAGTGTTCTCAAAAACACAAAAGTTCCTTCACATTTTACGATAAGATAGAAATTCTTTCTTTTACAATTCTTGCAGACAAGGGCACTAAATTCAGTTTCTTCGCCTCTTTCTGACCACACATGATATCTGCCATTTTCACAGCTGCTGGTTTAACCAAATCTTCACCAACAGTATATGGTTTTTTGTTTTGGGCAATCATCCAGGCTACTTCAAAGCTAGCCTTTGATGCTGAACGCTGATCAAAGGTACCTAACAAGTTGCCGTCCAATCTTTGCCTTTTAACAGACATTTCTAAATTTACAAAGTATTCTCTCGGTTTGGAAGACAGATGTGAATGCAAATTATCCAAATGTTTCTTCAATTGACTTTTTTTGAAAGATTCTGAAGTCAGTACTTTCCAACATACAACACACTGTGGTTTCATTGTACCTTTGTCTTCTATTTGTGTAAAACCATAATTAAGGAATTCTTCCTGGTATGTTTTTTTTTCCTATTTCTATTTGCTGCCATCTGAAAGGTGACAGAACCAGTGGTTGAAAAACGCTTTCATTAAATTAAATTTTTAAATGTCAGCTTACCTTGATGGTTGGAATTAGTGATATGATCTGCCTCGTCAACTATAAACTCAAGCTTTCGAAGACGTGTGAGCATCACGACGGTCCCTATAATCCCCTATCCCTATAATCGTGCACGTGCACGATTGCGCGTTCATGCCGATCACCTAATGCGCGATGGTCCAGACGCGCCCTTTGACTTATTTTAGTAGTGGTGGGGAGTCAGGTGGCCCGGTTTGTATATCTCTTGTTTAAGTTTTAAGATTGGTTTGTACAAATACTTAACACGGTTATAAATTAGCAAATTAGAAAGGAGTTCTTACTACCCCTCAAAATTTCATTTTTCAATTTGGGGTAATTTACCCCGGTTCCCCGACCACTGATCTAAGCATTGAAAATGATGGGCATCATTTAAATTTGTTATCCGTTTAATAGTATGTTTTTATGTTTATATTTTTTATTAGCACGAAAAAGACAGTTGAATTTGAGTGAGTAATAATGTGAGTAATAATAACAATTTTCTAAACACCTTCCAATTATAAAAATAGTATTTTTTGTCTTCGGAGTAAGTTCTCATTTTAAATAAAATCCTTTTATTTAAACAACCCTGAACAACAATGTTAGTTTAACTAAAATAACAAGTATTGCTGACAAGCCATTGTCAAATAATGTTTGTTTTTGTTGAATAATTGCGTCAGCCTTTTTTTAAAAAACAAATGTCAACAAATTAGTGCTTCAATTTGAAAACACCAAATTACTAGAAAAATAGAAGAAACAGGTATAGGAAACCTTAATACAATTTTAATGCTGATTAAAATTAGAATCTAAATACGATATCAAATATAGGGTGTTCCATTTAAAATAAGAAAGTTAATATGACGTTAATGATAGTCAATATCAAATGTTTATTTTTATGCACCCTGTATAATTTTTGGGATCATTTTTATTTTATCGTCAATTCTAATGCTTAGACTAAAAGATAAATACAACTTAAAATATCTAGCTTAAATATGTCAGACAGCCATGCATTTTAAATTTTGGTCTACATTTTCAAAAATTGTCAAATATCTTAAAAACGGCTAGAGTTAGGTATATGAAACATAACAATAACTTGCCTTTATTTAGAATTTTTTGAGTCACCCTGTATATATATATATATAAATAATTTTTAAACGTGCTTCTAATGAACTTACTTAGCCCTCAACAAAACGATTTCAAAAACATTTTGCCGTTTACCCTATATAAACCGACGCGAATGTGGTGCGCCACCCTGTATATATATAGATAGGCTTGAGAGTTGCACATAATATCATCGGACAGTTTAAATACCTTCACAATCTAATGAATCAATACATATTGAACATTGTAACAAGATTGTTAATTTAATGGATTCAAATAAAGATAAAAAAGGCATTATATGTGGTGATTACAATTTGCCAATTGAGAAATGATCAAATACTGATATAACTTTAGAAGTTAGTATTAATTACAATCTTACGTAAATTATTAGTGAATGTATTAGTTTTATGATTTAAACCAGAATAACAATTCTCCTAATATTTGAGGCGTATAACGAACATCAATATAACCATCAATATAAATTTAATCAAATATATTTCAGTGTAATATAAAACGTTCAAATAAATATACTGTTTCCATGACAAGGCAATTTATACCGATAATTGAATGTGATGCGTATATGTTAGTTGCAGCAATTGCTTTTTGTTTGTCGAATTTAACTGCAAATTCATTATCTCTTTGGTGCTTTAGCCATTATAAATATTAATTAAAACATTTTAATTTAAAAACGCAGCACTTTTTATATCAGGAATATAAATTTTTGTAGGCAGGTTTTTAAAAAAAACACAATAAACAAACTCCTTCCAATGAACCTAACACCTCACAAGGATTTATAAAAATACAGAAAGAAACCGAACCCATATGTCCAGTAGTTTCACATACTAACACACCAAGTAGAGAAATCGCAACAGAAATCAATTGGTTCATGTTTGACATTCGACGAGCAAAGTTTAATCAATTATAAATATGTAAATATAAATATGTTTTGAATGAGTTTTAGAAGTTGTGTAAGTAAATATTAAAGTTATGTTGTGGCTGCTATCAAAATAGTAAGTGACGTAGATATAAAGGCTACAATTCTAAATTACCTGCACAGCTGCATCTTTTTTAAAATCTCTTTTCTCCAGGTTCATTAATCCGTGCACATAAAAACAAATGCGACCGCTCAGTATTTAAAATAAGTATTTTCGATGTGTCAAATAATTATTCTAATACACCCACTGTTCTCTTATGTTTACCTATCCGATGTCTAACTATTGTTTGTGATTTTTTTGTTAGTCACTACAACGGACACTATAGTGTGAAGCGAGTGTCCACGTTTTCTATTTTCCATACTCCATTTTCTGTTTGGAATGTTTGAGTACGTAAAGAGTGACTATTATTAAAAGTTTAAAATACCTTTTCCTTCATGGTTTTATTTAAATACTACAGGTAAATTTTAAACACGATGTGTTCATTGTCAATAGTTGTCCGCTAGAAAGCCCTTTACTTGAAATTATTCCTAGTATAAATTTTCCCAAACCATAACCTTTGAACCCACCCCGAAATTTCCATTTATTTAATTTTATTTAACATAGTAATTAAGTCGCCTAATATTTTTGACTTTTGTATTTATTATTTTAACTTTTAATAGTGTAAATACTTAATAATTGAAAACTGAGGAAACAATCTCTTAAAATCCACAGCTAGGAAGTTAAACGAGCTCATATAAGTATATCTTTCTGAAAATAATATCAATAATATATATTGGCAAAAAAATAATGCATATATTTAAGAATATTAAAAAACTTAAAAGATCAGGTATTGCAATGAATGACGACCTTACTGTCGAAGATTGTAGTAATAAGACAACTATTCCACGATCCTACAGAGCACCATCTACACCACTAATTCACCGATACCTGGAAATAGGAAATATCAAAAGAGACAATGATGATAAAACAGATCTAAAGAAGATTGTAAAAGCAGGATATACTCACGAAATAAAACACTGAAACAAGAAATGAAAAAACCAACTAAGAAGATAAAGGGGTCAAATAAAGAAGTACAGGGTGCAGCAATATAAATTCTTTTTTTTTAACCTAATAAGACCTATTGAATGAATCAGAAAACCTTTATTTGTTTTTTTTTATAATGTAGGCACATTGAAAATCAAATCAGGTAGATGATGTCCCCCATTCTCACACTGATTAAACCGATTTCTGGTGTTTGTTCACATATACACGGGATTTCAAAAATTGTCCCAAATGTTCCCTAAGTGAAACTCATCTAGCCATGCAAGAAAAAAATTCCTGTAACATGTTTACATAACGGTCCGAATTCACTGCCACTGCGACTTAATTTTCCTCGTAGAACCAAGGACCAATAGTCCCTGCGGAGGAAATTGCATACCATACTGTGAATTTAGGTGAATGCAAAGGCCTTTGATGCAATTATTGAGGATTGGAGTCAGCGCAGTAGCGTATTTTTTGTTTGTTAACGGAACCACACAACTAAAAATAAGCTTAACTTAAAAAACAATAGCGTCCTCAGGAACGCATGATGGCGGCTGAACTTTGTCAGAACAAAACATTATAGTCTCCTCTCTCGAATGAGACCTCTAGCGCCCCGCTACGACATTAACAGACTGAATGGCACACATTTAAAAAAGGAGGTTATTTTGCCGCACCCTGTATAACTAAACACATCAAAAGTGAAAATTCCGCAATTTAAAGATGGAAAAGATCAAAGAAAATTGAAAAGTACTTCATCGTCTTCAAAATCTTGAAACTAAAGGAATAAAAACTTTCAACTTTTAGTGAGTGCGAGAGTGTGTGTAATATTAATAAAAAAACTGTAATTTTAAATTAATTAATTTTAATATTCGCAGTGCTAACAAAAATATATGTGAATTGAAGTGCTACTTATAGCAATTCACTTGTAAACCTTATTGTGTAGTTTTAAACAAAACATGGCAATTTCATAATATAAATTTTATAAAAAATTCTAGAACATTGGCAGCACTTGATAAATGATGTGGTTTCTCTTCTCGTTTTACTTTTAAATTAGTGGATATACAACAAATTAACAAAAGTTTGAATACAATTAAATCAACATCCTGCGGTTATGATAGGTTGGACATAAAATTAATTAAATTATGTTGCCCATTCATAAAAAATATAATAAATACTTATTTATTAGACGGAGTCTTTCCTACTGCATGGAAAATGGCATTAATTGTGCCTTTGCCAAAAAAACAAAATCCTAGTCAACTTGGTGATCTGAGGCCTATAAGTATCTTACCTACACTTTCTAAAGTTTTAGAAATAATCATGAACAATCAAATTAAATACTTGTCAGATTACAATATTTTGCCCAAGATTTGGTCAGGATTTAGGGAAGGCTTTAGCTGCACCATTGCAATATTAAAAATCGCAGATGACATCTTGAAAGAATCTGATGTGGGTCAAATAACTGCGCTGGTATTTTTGATTGCTGTAAAGCCTTTGATACTATTAATCACCAAGTTTTTATTTTGATACTTAATTATATTGGTTTTGATAAATCAGCACTAAATTTGTTACATAATTATTTAATTGGGAAATCCCAGGCTGAACATTTGAACTTGGACTTATCAAACTTCAAGGAACTTACATTTGGTGTTCCCCAGGGATCGATTTCAGGCCCTATTTTATATTCCATCTACACTTCGTCTATCATAAATAACCTTAATATACATCTATTTTCCACCAGAAAATTATCACGATCCATTATTAAAATTGAATTATATTGTAAATCCATTAAAGTCAGCTTATATTCTTTTTGGACCAAAAAGAATATGTACAGAATTAGTAGAGAAGTTTGTACTGTTGATAAACAATCAGCCGATAACATTTCATATTCAATTTTGATCGAATTTTCGTTTAAAAAAGATGAAGAAAAGTGAACAGAAAAAATCAACAAAATAGTAAGAGCAGAGTAAGAACATGCAAAAATAAGCATTTCGAATATAACAAACAAAATTATTTTTCGAAATTGACTATTCAAATGTATTGACAATAAAAACAGTAACGTCAACGTCACATAATATATAAGTTTTCATTGTGAAAACTAATATGGCAAATAAACTGGTAAAAAACCACCAAAGCGAACTCCACTGGCAGCAGAGCCATGGTCAGCATCGGGCGAGAGTGGAAGATCACGTGGACGTGAACTTGAGCCTTTCCATGTGAAGTCCAAATTTTTGTATTTTTGTACATTTGTAAGTCTCGAAATAGTTATATTCACATTGAATAAATAAATAAATAAATATAACATTAAGTGTAAGTACATTGACTGAATGTACTAACATCAAAACTATCATAAAATGTATTAAAGTCCTTTACGTTGTATAAAATAATAACTAACTAATACACATTCAAAATTAGTGGCAGGGATTTAAGTCGGGAGATCTTGCAGGCCAAAGTATTGTACCGACTCTGCCGATGGGCATCCGTCATGGTGAAACCATATCTCATCCTCACTGGCGACTTCTGTAATTTGATCCTCAATTTCATTTTTTAATAAATCTAAATACTTTTCTCCATTTAATTTGCCTTCAATAAAAATAGTACTAACAACTATATATTTTTTAAATTAAATACTGTTAACGAAATATCAAATCACCGTTAGTAATTACATCCTGATAAACGCCTATCTTTTGACCTACCAACTGCAATGCAAAATGCAAAATAGTTGTAAACCTGGTAGACTTGTTCCTGGATCAGTTAAGGGAGATTGCAATATTCCTAATACAACCGTCTGCGAATGCAAGATTTATATTTATTCTACTCTGTAATCCGCAACTGCAATTGCTAACACATTGTTTGTGAACAACATTTGTAATATAAATTTGGTTCCACCAATTCCAAAACTCATTTTTTTGCAGACTAACAGTATTATAAAATACGAAATTTCTACGACAGATCATCCCCTTGTTTCTTATGAGTCGCATCACCCTGCATTAGAGTTATCTTTAAACCTTCAAGCGGATACGGTTAAGTAATTAACTTAGGGCCAGAATTTAACATATGGCTTTTCAAAAACAGATTTTGCGAATTTTAATCGATCTTCTAATAAATTTAACAAGTGCAATAAATATGTTCTTCTCGATAACAGAGCCAGAGTGCTGAATTGCGACGTATGTTATTTTGAAAAAAATCGCACATTCTAAATTTGAAAACTCCAACATGAAAGGTCAAACCGTACACTCAAATTAGTGTGAACTAATTTGAATATTTTTTTGGATCTGTATACAAAGGCTTCAGCCACTTTGCAAGCACGGTCAATGATAATAATGATAATAATTTTATTTGTCTTTGATTTGTAAACGTCAATTGGTCAAAACACTGTATTAATCAAGAAAGTTTCTCTTTTGACGTTACTATGCCGTTACTAACTTGTAAAAATTAAAAGTTATTAGACACACTAATTTTTACGAAATTGATGATATAGTAAAATAAATAACACGCATAGTCACAGTAATGCTTTACTACAAATTATTGAGGATTATAAGTAATTGAAATTTAAATCTCTTCTGGCTCCAGAAGGTTACTGGCTCATCTGGCAACTCGCCAGTCATATCCTTCTGTCCGCCAGTAAAAACCCTTTTAACCTTACTAGTATTGTTAAATACTATATTCATGTTACTACACAGGGCTTATATTCGTCACAATAATTTACAATTGTCAGCATACGAGAATGCCAATAAAAGTAACTACACAATATAATTAATTAGGAGTATGTATAATAATAATAATAATATAATAATCTAGAGCTTACATAGTAGAATAATAAGAAAAATAGAATATTACATTTACACTTAGACACATTAAAATTGTAAAGATAAAATAGAATGCTAAAACTTAAATCAATAATTAAAAACCGTTTAAAAATAGTCACAACAAACATATTAAAATCATAAAATGCTAATAAGTTATAAGATAAAATGTGTACAAGGTGGACAAGAAGTTAGAACAATAGTCTAACGTTAAAAGAGAAAATATAATAATCAATAAAATTATAACGTTCACAATGAATAAGTAAAATTAACAAACAGTGATATCAAATTGCTTATACCCCTGAGCTGATATCAATATCACTAAATTTTAATGATTACAATCTTGAATTGAATAAAAGGCACTTCGGAGTAAGTATTCTTTTAGAATCGTTTTAAATTTGATAGTGGGTGCATTGGGCAATAAATTAAATAATTTAGGCCCGTAATATGTTAGGCCATTCTGCGATATACTTAGGCGCATACTAGCAAGGTGCAGCAGTTCACTGGACCTTTGTGCTGTATGTACATATGTTTATTCCTGTGTATATAGAGTAAGCATTCAAATATGTAAAGGCTATATTTCCTCGTATAAACGCCGCACGACAGTCATACCTGTAGTTCAGAGATGCGACTACTCTGACACCGCGCCTTTGCAGAACAAACAGCATTATGCTGGAATGGTCCCATAATAAAATACCATAAGCTAGGTGGCTATGACACAGAGCGAAATATGCAGTTCTTAAGGCATGGTAGGGCAATTTGAATTTTAGATTTCTTAAAAGATATGTTTGAGAAGAGTTTTTACTCGCGATGTGTTGTTCGTGGCTGTGCCAAAATAATTTTGAATCAACGTGAATTCAGAGAAACTTAGTAGTAGTACTATTTTTTATGGCATATGGTTTGAGGGAAAATACAATACTGGTTGACTTTTCAGGATTGGAATGCAGTCTGTTAGCTGTGAACCATACCGTTGCACCATTAAAGGATTGTGCATTTTTATTCGTAATAATGTCTTCCCTATCAGATTGGTCTATAATAGATGTATTATCAGCAACAAGGCCCGAGGATTGACTCCTGTGGTACCCCGTGTTTTAGTTTTATACCTTCTGATATGGTATTCCGTAATTTAACATACTGCATACGAACACTTAAGTATGAGTTATGTAATTTACAACTACTTGGGTGGAAGTTATAATAGTACAGTTTCCTTATAAGAATCTCATGAGAGTCACAGTGAAATGCTTTGCTCAGATCCATGAAGCTACCGGAACTATATAATACCCTTTCAAAACCTTCATAAAAGCAATGACTACATCCCTCGTGGACTTACACTTACGAAAGCCATATTGGCAATCACTTATTATTTCATGTTTATCTAAAAAATCCACCATTTGCTGAAATAGTAATTTCTCAAGAATCTTAGAAATAATCAGGAGAAGTGAGTTCGGTCTGAAGTTATTAGTATCAGATCTGCTTCCTTTTTTGTGAACAGGTAAAATGAATGCACGTTTGAGACAATCAGGAAAAACACCTGATCGGATGGATGCATGTATTAATTAGCTTAGTTAAAGGACCAATTACCTCTTTTAAAAGATTAGTGGTCAACTCGTATGTCTTGAATTCTTTAATTTGCTCACTATGCTATGGACAGCTACTTGGCTCACCTCTCGAAACTTAAAGAAGCAAATGTTTTATTTTAGGTTAAGACCTTCCAAATAAATAATGGGGTCGTATGGAGATTTTGGTGAATTTTTAATACGTTTAGGACCATTAATAAGTGACCACATGGCGCCCGGAATATTGCCCGATTCTTCGAAGAATTTACAGTTAGCTGCTAATCGGCTTTCATTCAAAGCCGATCTGTAATTTTGTTTTTGCTGTTTCGAATATATGGTCATCTCTCGGTTATTAACAGCCTCTTTTAGCATTAGGATTTAGCGCATTCGGCGAAGGTTTTCAGTAAACCAAGTAACTTTTTAAATTGTCGAATTACTTGTTACTGTCCTTTCCGGGAAAGATATATTAACGCAGTGTTGGATATGTCTAAGAAATGTTTCAACATTTTCATTTTTCAACAATCCCCGCGTTCAATGAAAGTATAATCGGACTCAGATAGTGTATAAGGTGAGCATGCTCGCCAAAGTTAAAGGCCTTAACTAAAGTTTACATGGAGATATTTCTTGATGAATGTTATGTATTTGAACACGAATCCCAATGTGACCGGATATACCGGGTTCATTCGGTTCAATAAGTACATGATTTTGATCAATATTTGAAAACAAATTATCGAGACAATTATTATCCCTAGTATTGAATGTCATTCTACCTGACAGGTCATATGATAGAAATTAATTACATAATGCAAGAGCTCTATTATCATCTGAATTAAAGTGGACGCTAAAATCACCCCCCACGATGATTAATTTGCCCATATTAAGCTTGTCAAGTAGTACAGCCATGATTGATAAAAACTCATTGAAGTCACCTGATGGTGATCGATATACAGGGTGAGTTTTTTTCGATGTTCCCTATGGGGATCTCGGAAACTATAAGAGATAGAGAAACGGTTAAATGGGGAAAGAAGTGTAGATTAACGAGACGAATAAAATTCCACTTTCAAATTTTTCAAAAAAGTCAAGGGTAACTAGATATTTTGAAAAAAGTAAAAAGTGTCAATTTTTTCAAATCAATATATCTCGGTTATTATAATAGATAGAAAAAAACTGTAAAAGACAAAGTTTTAGATAATTTTATGTAGATTAATAAAAAATAATCAGAAAATTTTTATCGCCATTATTTTCCGAGATATGATGCAAACTTACATTTTTTTAAATGGAAACCATAGTTGGCTATGGCCTCATTCAAAAGGTAATTTTTTTCTCTTTAATCCAATATCACATACGACATAGATATTTCTAAAAATAAGTGAGTTAGAGTCATTTTAAATTTTATTATAAATAAAAAATGGGTAGCCATGAAAAAGATGAAAGTAAAATAATTGCAGTTGTTTATAATAATAGCAATATTGTAATTATTAATTCTACAAAGTTAAATAAAAATGGAAAACCAGCATAAGTATAATAATTTTGTAATTATCAAATGGCCTTCTGTATGTGGTATAAATCCATTTGTCAAGAGGATAATACGTTTCTTACAAAAATATTATGAACAGATGAATCGCGATTCACTAATTGTGGTATTTTTAATCGCCACAATGAACATAGATGAACTTAAGAGAATCCACGAGAAGTTTCACAGAGAAAACTACAAATTAAATTTGGGTTTAATCCATGGTGTGTTTGGATTAATAATTCTCGGTTCATATATTTTTGAGAGCTCACTAAGTGAAACTGATTACTTTCAATTTCTTCAGAAAGCATTTGAAGATACGCTCGATTGTTTAAATTTATCATTACAAGCAAGATTAAAATGGTTCCAATATGACGGTGCTCCACCTCATAACATGTTGGCTTTACAAATTATTTAAATGATGCTTTTCCTAACTCATAAGTGGGAAGAAATAAACCAATCCCAGGGCCACCTAGATCTCCCGATATGCGCGTTTTAGAATTTTTTCTGTGGAGTTATGTAAAAAACAAACTATATGAAAAATCATATCAATCTGTGGAGGATCATAAACTAGTTGTTATTGAAACATTAATTCAATTTACATGAGAATAGTCAAAAAACCATAAATTCAATTTTAAAAAGATATAATTTATGTCACAATAGTATTAATAGTGGACTCTTTGACTATATTTTTTAATATTAAAATTTCTCTCCCGTTAATATATTGATAATTACAGAATTACTTTATGCAGTTGTTTCATTTTGATTTATCTCTGTAAAACTAATGATTACAATATTGCTGATATTATAAACAACTGCAATTGTTTTACTTTCATCTTTTTCATGGCTACCTATTTTTTATTTATAATAAAATTTAAAATGACTATAACTCACTCATTTTTAGAAATAACTGTGTCGTATGCCATATTGGATTAAAGAGAAAAAAAAATACCTTTTGAATGAGGTCACAGCCAACTATGGTTTCCATTTAAAAAAATGTAAGTTTGCGTCATATCTCGGAAAATAATAGCGATAAAAATTTTCTAATTATTTTTTATTAATCTGCATAAAATTATCTAAAACTTTGTCTTTTACAGTTTTTTTCTATCTGTTATAATAACCGAGATATATTGATTTGAAAAAATTGACACTTTTTACTTTTTTCAAAATATCTAGTTATCCTTGACTTTTTTGAAAACTTTGAAAATGGAATTTTATTCGTCTCGTAAATCTACACTTCTTTCCCCATTTAACCGTTTCTCTATCTCTTATAGTTTCCGAGATCCCCATAGAGAACATCAAAAAAAAACTCACCCTGTATAGTTATTAATATAATGTTATATTCATTGAGAAATTATGCTGCTATTTCAAATGTTTTTTTCTACTGATAAACGTGTAAGAGATTCCAAGTCTGTCGAGTGTATATAATTTCTGGTAAGCTGCATCACTCCCCCATGAATAAAACGCTTTCTTGCAAAATATGATGAGACCTGGAAGCTTTCGATCCGCACTGCATTAATTTATAAAGAGGAAACAGAGGAAATAAAGTGACTTATTTTCATTTGAGAAGGCTAAAACCTCATTTACCTTGTTTCGGAAACACTGGATATTTAGAAAATATATATATTTATACTGCTAATACCGGTTTTATGTTGAATGTCAGATAAATTATTTTCCCTGATCGTGGGGACTGGCCCGTTTAAAAATATATCTATTTAAAATTATGCCAGTCGGTCAGTTAGATGGATTAATTAGGTGCTCATGGTATTTAAAATCGGCGCTTACTTTATACGGGGAGTATACAGAATTGTTTAACGATACTTTTTCGCAAGTGAAATTATGACTGTTTATTATTTGATGGACATGCTCGTTTAGTTTTTCTAGAGCTTCTGACTTTTTAACCCGCTTGGCGAACAGCCAGGTCTTCTTTGGCTCGGCCTCCAACTTGGACACTATTGCACAACCGGTGCAATGAAACTAGATGTTTCTTTGGTGGTTTGTGTTTTTTATATGTTTTGTATTCCGCTTCTTTGGGCATGCTTCTTTCCTTACTGGCAATCGTATTTCTAATGGGTTTATTGTCTGCCGATTGCATGTTAAGTTGATTGTTTACAATATTCTTGCCGGCACTGCTGACACCCGTATCGTTCCATCCGTATCCGGATCGTTCCTGTTATTGCTGATTCGCTTGCGGCAGTTGCCGGCACTGTCACTATTGAAATTTCGGCCTCTTCGCAAACTTCATGGCTGTTTACAATGGAAACCGGCTTATTTGGTGAAGATGGCGGGAAAACACTAACCTCAGATCGTAGCTGCATATTTTCTTCTTCCAGACATTCTAGGAGAAGAGTATTGTTTAATTTTAATTCACGAACAAGATCCTTTAGGTTCATGTAGGCTTCTTTTTCGAAGTACGATGACGATTCATCGATACGCTTCTTCGCCATGTCGTCTTCGTTCAGTGGGACACCACAACACGATTTTATTTTATGGTAGCATATCATGCGGTAGTACGCTTTGCACTTTTCGCACTGAACACCCGATTTGGCAGTTGAACCACATGCATATGTTTTCATATAACTATCACTTGATGTTCTACTATTACTAGCTTTTACAATTTCACGGCCGCCGCAGTCGCCGGCCATGATGGATGTTGATTATTCACACCTTAATTTGTACTGACATTAGTATGTTGAGCTAAAATGTAGAGCTGAAGACTATTTTATCTCATATCTTAAAGATTTTCGAAAAATGTATTACTTGCTTTATTCCTATTATTTCCTTCAAGGTTAAGAAGAAGTGAATTTCACTAAAGCGTTTGACACCGTTGATCATGGTTTATTGCTAAGCAAAGTTCGCAAATTTGCAATTCATGGTCTTCTTAAGTGGCTGCCGAAACCTTCAAATTGCCAGCGCAATTCTTAAATTATATATCACTTTAGTTCTCCCGCATCTAGAATACTGCTCCATCATTTGGTACCCTTATAAGTCCTCTGACAAATTTTCAATCGAGTGTCTTTTAAGTTTCTATTGGACGATACGTATTTGAAATTATTAGGTATGTTCAAAATGCTAATATTAAAACAAAAACGTTTTAGTTGTGATATAATTTTTGTTCATAAATTGTTAAATGGGATTATAAATTCTGATACATTAGTAAACTACATAGTAGAACATACTGGTTGTTTTTCGAGGCAATAAACAAAGCCGATTATGCCGATTTTGTTTTTAGCATTCTGATTGTTACAACTGCAATTATAAATATTTAAATTATGTAATAAACTTGAGCATGAATCAGTATTTTGCACACTTTCACATTAACCCATTTTCACTAAAAGACCAATTGTGCCTCCATTTCCAGTTTTTAATACTATTCGTTTTTTAGTATTAATTTTCATACCAAATAGACAAAATTTGAAAATCAAACACTTATTATTAATTAAATATAATATGTATTTTCAAATAAGTGCATCAACAATCAGTTTATTATGTAGTTATATACTAAATAGAGGTGAAATAATAAATTATTAAATTAATCGATACGGGATCACACACATCCACACCGATTATTAAAAGCCGCTGAAAGCGGACCTACAAATAAATAATTATCCGTGAATTAGTTATTTATATATTTGTCAAGTCTCTATCGAATCTATAAATTATATTTTATTTGATGTGACAAATGTCGCGTCGATTTAATCAATTAATTAATGTGGGTCGTAATTTTTAATGACGAGCAATCTTTAAATTAGTTTTTATAATTTAAATGCTAATTATTCGTTAAGTAGTTACAACCAATTAACTATAAAATTAGTAAATGATAAAAATTAATTGCGATATAATTACTCACAAATTTAAAAGCCTGTAAATTGATGTAAACCTAAACTTCTTGGTGATGGGCACATACCTGAAAAAAACGAAAAAATATTAAAGAGTTAAATCAGATTTTAAATTATAAAACGCATAAATGTTAAATAATTAAATCAGATTTCTAAAGTATAAGGTTTATATACTAATAATCAAGCTTATAAAAGTGAACTTTTGTCTACCATTTTTTTAAAATTATTTGTTACTTTTCACCACTAATAGGTTTGTAATCTAAACATTCTAAAATTAAGCTATTTTAAGTGTAAATTTAAAAAAGTTAGATGTTGTCCGGTTAAGTGATTTTAACACGCCAGATAATAATAATAAATAAAACCAGCAAGTTGTTATTAGTTTGCAACAATATATAGAGGAAAAAAAGGGTTCCGGTAGTTGAAATAACTGTAGAGCTTTAGAATATATTAAGCGTTGTAATAAAAACATGTTTAGACATAATAATGGTGGACAAAACATGGCAGCAGGCTAAAATTGCATAATTCAAATACCACATTTACTATAGTATAATAGAACTATCATCAAAATTATAAAAGAGTTTATTTTAATAAACCATCAAGGATACAGAAATTATTAACCGTTGTGGATCTTCTAACAGAACACTGTTTGAATATTTGAATTGTCATTGCTTTCTGTTATTCTCTCTGCGTTGTAAAGGTTGTCGACAAGGATTCTTTGAATGCCCAGCAATATTTAATTTATACGAATTTGTAATAGAAGAGGGATATCTAGCTATTAGATATCTGGAAAGAATAATAGAAAATTCATGTCAGCTCATAAAAGTCTCACTGGAACATACGTTTATCAGACTTACCGGTTATCTAATAATAATAATAGTAATAATAAATAATAATAATAATAAGAACAACAGGAGCTCAGTATCAAAGGCAATGGAATGGTTTGCATCAAATGAACTAACGGTGAACTCAGAGAAGACAAAAACCGTTATGTTCTCATTAAAACAAGATGATAGCAGTGCTAAATTTCTGGGTGTGTATCTGGATACCAGACTTACGTGGCACAAACATTGCACAGCAATCTATAACAGACTGTGCAGAAATTTTATCTTTTGAGGCAGCTCAGTACCGCTTTGTCAGTCTGTGCTCTAAAAGCAGCTTACCATGCATTAATTCAGAGTCATTTAGGATATGGCATTCTTGCGTTGGGGCATTCCGGTATATTATTAAGATTATTTGGGCTACAAAGACCAGCTATACGAATAATTGATTCCTTACACTTTCAAAGTGATTGTAGATCATCTTTTATTAGACATAATATCCTAACAGTGTCATGTATATTTATGCTAGAATGCCTGACATATGTACATAACAACATTCAACAATATAAACGTCATGTTAATATCCATGAGCATAATACACGAAACAGGAATCAGATTTGCCCCTCACATCGCCGCCTTAATAAAACTCAAAACGGAATTAGCTGTTACGGTCCTAAGCTTTATAATGTATTACCCAATGAACTATCTAATTTATCTGCCATCAAAATACAGCATAGAGGAGTTTTTTATCAAGTAATATTAATAATACAATCTGCTAGTAATAATCTTGAAAGTCTTGTAATATTTGCAAGTTTGCTATGATGACCCTGTTCATATTTTTAAAATCTATGTGAATGTTCCTAAGCTTTTGTAATTATATAAGCATTTATTATTAAACAATATTTATAAATGATGTATGATATTATGGTACTTATTACTAATAAATTTCATTCAAATCAAATAAAGCGTTCAATTGTTATAAACAAAAGAAATAAAAAAATTTGAAACTTTGAAGCCAAATTCCGGCTTAACCGTAATTTTTTGGATATAGATAAGTTGCGTTAAATCGTCATATTTTCACCTCAGGAATCTATGGTCCAGCCATTTCCCCGCATTAACGGGACACCCTGTATATGTTGGAGGCTTCTACTTCGTTATACATTTTTGTAAATTGAATAAAACACGATAACTTGTCATTGTCAATATCAAACACTATGTGTTTGATAATGACAAGCTAAATTTGTCGAAACTAGTCACAATAAAAAAGTTTTCAAGTTATACAAACAAAGCTATCGTGTTTTATTCAAACAATATTTATATTTTAAAAAATACTAATCGTATAGTTTTAATTAATCCTAAGTTTAGTTCATATTAGTGTAATTATTAAATTGTATTACTTTTGTACTTGAAATCTTCAATCATAATTCACATGTAAATTTGCAACTTATTTTATGTAACGTAATTGCCATTAGTAATATTTTTTATTTCTACTGACTTATGTAAACATTATGTGCTAACACCAAATAAATTATTATTATTATTATTAATAGGGCATATACAAACAACACATAAAATATTTCCAAAAAGTATTGCTAATTTTATATAATAATTATGCTTTATGAAGCAGCATAGGTCGAAATTGGTAGGGTGAAATTATTTTGGAATAAAACACGTTTATTAGAATTAATTTTTATGATGCAATTTTCACACTCACTCGAGAACTCAATTATTTATTTTTCTTTTTTAAGTGGTTTGCAAAAGAAAAGCGTTTTTATTCTAAAGTAGCAAAAATAAAAAACTGCTTAAATATGAAAAAAATGCTATCCAATCTTCCACAACAAATTCCCAACCTAATATAATTTTAACAAACGTAACACGGAGATAGTTGAAACTCATTACCTCCAATTCTAATATCCTGCCAGACACCATCGCCCGATTTAACGAGGTCCTACATAAATCAATTAAACAAAACACTCCACGAAAAAAAAAATCAAAAAAACAATTCTATAAATATCTTCCCTTGCATGAAAATTAATTATTCAAGACATTAAACTCAGCAAATATAAAATGACGGAAAAATTACAAGAACTGTACTCACAATACTAGAACTGGCCCAGACATTATCCCAAAGAAATTTGCCGACCATTTCAACTCTATATATTCAAGGCCACATGACTCTAATTTTGAACAACCAATCATTCGATTTGTTTATAACTGGTACAACTATTATTTTAAATTTTACGACGGACATTATCACATAAGAAGAAATGGTGATGTGGCCATCATAGTTTTTTCCCTATATTTTACTCGAATTCTCCCCATCCTATACGAATTATACGAATCATCAGCTATCCTATTGCTTGAAATTGAAAAAAGCCTTCGACTCTGCTTAGCACCAAGATTTTTTGTAAAAAATGCTACCACCTTAAAGTTTCTACCCAATTATTTTTATTACTAAATAATTGCTTCAAATAGATCCCTTAAAAGTCAAAATCAATAACTCTCACCCCCTTTGTTTAGTACTGAACAAGGTACGCCAAGGATCCACTCTCCACAACTCTACAACATTTTCTGCTTCGACATTTACATTCCGGATCCTCTTTACATTAATCCCTCCAAATACCTATCACCGTAACTAAAACCCTAATTTCCCCCGCTGCAGTGGTTTGTAAAATTCATCAAACCTCACAAATCCCAGCTCCTATTTCCCTATCACCGTAATAATAATTATTCACATAATATTTTCATTTCTTAAACAACTGCCTCCCATTCTACCTCCCCCTCTTAGCATAGATCAAAAACTGAATTTCAAAAACCACACAACTCTGAACAAAACAATAAATTTCTAAATAATTTAGCGATATTCAGAAATTTAATACATAAAAAAGACCATAAAAATATATAAATTCTTTGTCGCCCTCCACTTGACTATGGATATGTCTGTTCTTCAACTACAAGAATCCTACCATTCATAATATCCAAGTTTGCGAGCGATTTTCCCTAAGAACATTAACCAAAATCCGCCACCCTTTCAATAGATATGCGGTATATAATACGAGATAGAGGACGGGCATTATGACTGTGTGTATATCGAAAAGACTGTTCGAAGCTTTAGTACTACATAAAATGAACATTAAAAGTCAATATTAAACAGGATTTTTCCGACTATAACCATTTTTCAAGGATGAACATTTTCGAAGCTTGTATTCAGGTAATAAGGGCCGCGACCTGAATCTGCGAGAGGGTTGGCTAGAAATATATAAAGCAATAGAACGCAGAAGACAAGACTCAATAACATAATTTAGAACTCGTCAATCTCGACTGACCTTATTATCTGGTGGGATTATTCTACGGCAGATTCGCAAGGGAGGCCAATCTTTCCGTCTTGTGTTGCGGTTAGTGACATTGTCACATTGTCACGGCTTGGCACTGACTCCTTACCAAACAGATACTATCGATTACTATCTTTCGAGTTCAATGGGCTGTGAGACATTTTGACAAGCAGTCCAGTGAGGGGTTCTAAGGGATTTTATCGAGCAGTCAAGTGCGACCTCTACCTCTCGTAGTGCCCGCTGGTGTCCGACAGATGTCGGATACCAACGGAGGCGCAGACCCCGCTAATTTGAGTGTGGTGTGGGAGTTCTTACGGCAGCTGGAGTCGCGACGATTGAAAGAATGCTTGAGATCGCAAGATGGGTAAGCGTAGATTTCACAAATATCCTTATTATCTGATTATTATCTAATTAAATACCGGTAAATTTGTACCTTGAGAATGATATTTAGTCGAAATTAGTCGGAGAAAAATATATAACAAGTAAACAGTCCGCCTGTGATTCCTGTGCTCAAAATTTAGTGTATTTTTTTATGTATCTGTATTTTAATGTATTATGTTAACAGGTAATCCACAGTATTATAATAATAAACAGTTTGTTATTGTTAATGTTTCACCTTGTGAACGAAATGTACATCTAATACTTAATAAATAAGTGAAGTAATGAATAAAGTGTATGTTATTTTCAATTACAAAACACTTCACGTAAACTCAAACCAAAAATAGCGTTAATGTAGTTGTGCGCGTTCTATTCATGCACAAATGCTAACTTGAATCACGCGGCCGATGTATCGGCGGTGTTTTCCTTCTGGCTAAAATAAATATCAAATTTGTTATAGAAAAACATATAATACTTAAAATTATCAAAGAGAAATTGCATTACAGAGAAATTTTCCACATAGAAACTACAGCATTGAATAATTTAAGGTTGAATTTGGGATTTAAATTAAAAAAGACAATAACCGCAGAATACTTATGAAAAAGAATGACATAATTAAATGCTTATTTTCATCGCAATTGACAAGAGAACATTTCATATTCGAAGAGTTGTCATATTGTTTTGTATGTAACTTGGATTTTCCCCAAAGGCAGTGCTCAGTGTCCGGAATGCAGAAGTATATGATGGTAAACAATTAATAATTTTACGTGCAGGAAGTAAAAGTGGTTTCGTGCAAAATGCAATTTAATT
The DNA here is from genome assembly GCA_963969525.1 of Ontholestes murinus. Taxonomy (NCBI): domain Eukaryota; kingdom Metazoa; phylum Arthropoda; class Insecta; order Coleoptera; family Staphylinidae; genus Ontholestes; species Ontholestes murinus. The sequence goes on along the minus strand of OZ018388.1, from coordinate 51,095,961 downwards.
AATTGCATCAATACAAGACTGCTCAATTACCATGAAGAAATGAACAGTGAAGTGTTAACTGAGAAAATAATTCCAAATTTATAACAACCATTTTTAATTATAATTGATAATGTACCAATTTCAATTGCATAACTCACTGAACATTAAATAAAGTAATTAACAGAGAAAAATATCAATTTGGTTTTGTTTCAATATTTAAAAAATAAAAATATTAAAACAAAATCAACTGTTTAATTAACCTTATAATTAATAAAGGAGATTTAAAAAAAAATAAAGAATTATAATTAATTGATCAAAAAATACAAACAAAGAGGTATTCATGAAACATTTAATAAAACTTGTTCCATGTACATAATAATTTGCATATGATTATCATCAATAGTCATACATAATCAACATTCACATCAGGTTAAAATTAGTGCATTCAATGATTACATCAATGTTCGATCATTTACAATTAAAAAAAAGAAATCGAACTTAAAACTATGCACTGCGGCGGGTGCCATATGTAGGATTGAATCGATCAATTTGCCAAGAATTCATTGGAACAATTCCAAGCTGCGTTTATTTAAAAATAGATGATGATACGAAAGTGGTCCATTAGTGTCAGTATACCATCCGTAAAATTCATTCAGTATCGTTGCAAAATACGGTAGAAGTAATTTTAATTACCAATGGCTGTATTGACAGAGGAATTATTATTAAAGATTAGCGAAATATTTGAAGACGATAAATTAGTTGGCGTTCGACACAGAAAAATATTTAACAAGTTTTATTTTTTTACTTGAATATTGAATACTTTTAATTTTTACTTATTATATTCTTATTCTACTCACAGCTAGATTCACGAAAGTACATTTGCTTCTGATCTTTATTGGCTTTAGAGGTGTTATAGAAGCATAAATGCAATGAAGTATATAAATCGAATATATCGTAGCGTATATCAACTGTACTTCCGTCATCCACCTTATATATCGTATTTTAAACAATCTGATTAAATTCTTATTAGAGAATTATTTTACCTTAATAACACTTAATTTACAGGATCAACTAGCTTCTTGCATTGGAATATTCTGTATCTGATGAATTCATGCGACACAAGAACGCACGCTTATGTAAAGTGATGTTGGCATCTTATTACTTTTCACGTACCTTTCATTAACCCTCACTGTAAAAGTTGTTCCAAAAGAAAGGTTATATTTCTTTAGCTTAATAATAATAATAATAATATTTATTAATAACCAAGGGAACATATGTAAATTAAAGAAGAAAATAAAATATTTGATTAACTAAAGTAATCCATCTACTAATTTATCGAACAAAACGCCTTAGATGCTAACAAACATTTAATATTATTTTTAAAGATTTGATTATTGATTATTGATTATTATTACAATTTATGTTAAAATCTCCCTCTGTGATAATGTGGTCAGTTATTAGTTCAGTTGATGATACTAAGCCAATAAAACTAGTTAAAAACATATCAAGGCTCCCACTCGGGCGTCGATACACATTGATAATGATTAAATTTGGATCTGTCACTGCATCTATAGATCAGATGTTACACATTTCACATTTATACTATTAGAGGTTAAGATAAGTGAGTCTCCATATGGTAGCTATCTAGTGAAAATTGAAATTAAGTTATAATTTTGGAGATACCTGGTAGTAGTCCCACTCAAATTATGTATTAAATGAGTTACATGAACAAAATCAGTCTCTCTAGATAAAAGGTATTGAAAAAATATGCACAAATTGTGAAAAATATTCAAATTTTCGTAATACGCCTAGAAAATCGGTCATGACAATGGAACACTAAAATATGATCCAGCCTTCAAGTATTTAATATATCATTATTTTTTGTTATTATTAATTCTAATTCACCGTACAATGCGAACATCGGTAGAGTGTAGACTTATATATTCTAACAACAATTCAGATAATTATTAATTTACCACTATTACGGCGAATACAGCCATTAGAATAGTAGTTTCCAACAAATAACGCGCCTTTAGGCACTTTCTAATGCCTATAATGCAGATAATAATAAGTCAGGTAGATTGTCGAGCACAAATAAAAACGTTATCAGCATATAAGTTGAGATTACAAAAATGGCGGTTGACAAAGAGCTGCGTGAATCTTTAATTATTGAATTAAACAAGTTTTAAAAAAGTGATATTATAGAAATGCTTATTAATAAAGAGCTGCCATCAGGAGTTATTGGATCCCAAGTTAGTGAGATGTTGGTGAGCATAATTTAAAGTGATTCGTTCGAAACACCCGAACAGGTAATTCCAAAACCTTGCCCAGATGTAAGTGCTTACATTACAGAAATTAAATACCTTAAGAGAGAACTGGAGTTACAAACACACTGATAGATAAATGAAAACTTTCTTCAAATCGGGAGGCAGCGACACCTGTTTATGAGAACCCAAAAGCAACCGAGCTCGAAATTAAAACGAATGAAGGTGACGGGAAATTTCCAAGGAAGTCCAAAAGGAGATTAAATGAAGCAGCAAACAATGATGGGCCTACGCTCACAATTTCCAGGCGACGTATTAATTCAACAATAAAAGGTTCATCAACTAAGTCATAAAAATTCTTAAGCGAATGAGGCAGTAAGGATGTCAAGTCTGAAATTGAAAGAATTGCATGCTACGAAAATCACATTTCCAATCCTATCTGATCTTTATAAAATGAAAAAATCAAAACATAAATCAAAGGTTCGGTCCACTAAGAATAAATATTACCAAAATAAAATTTTCCTCTCAAATAACATTTGCAAAACTACGTGGAATGTACATAACGAACTACCTCATAAGGAAACCAATACTACAGAAAACATATTGTGGTATCACTCAATAATAAAGATTACATAGTATATCAATATATAAACCTCCTAACTATATGTCCACCATAGAAGATTGGCTAGAGATTATTAATCCCTATAAAAATTCATGTGTAATCGGTGGTGATCTTAATGCCCACCATCATATGTGGGGATCATCCTCCCAAGATAACCAAGGTTAAATTATAGTCGATTTGTTACATGAGACAAATTTAATTGTTTTAAATAATGGTTGTGAAACCAGATTATCCACCCCTAATAGAAATAAATCGGCTATAGACCTAACACTTTCCTCTCCTTACCTTAGTACCAACTTTCTTTGAACCACCTGCGAAGATACTCTAGGATCGGACCACTAGGTAATTCAAATTACCATTAATACTCAGCTTGAATTTTTGGTAAAAAGACAACAACTGGTAAATGGAATACAAATGCGGCAGATTGGTCAAACTTCACAAAAAATATGATAAATTAGTTTCTCACTTAACCCGTGGTGAAACATTTTTGTATTAATTTGATTGTTGAATTAAAACATTTGGAATGATTTCACTTGTTATTTATTTTACTCCTCACAAAAAATGCAAATGAATTAATACAGAACACCTCTTTAAACGAAATTGAGCCAATTATCTTTTTGTTAACGGTGGAGGCTTGTACTTCGTTATACATTATTCTATTTGTGAAATATCCTTCTATCTGCCATAGAAACAAGTGCTAATCCATTTCAAAAGTTAAGTCAGTTATAAAGTAAACTACCCCCTTTGGTGGGATAGTGATTGTACACAAGCTATAATTTCGAGGAAAGACGCGCTAAAACTATATAAATCTCATGAAACTATTTAATAGTTCAAAATGCTACCGCAGAGACTGACATTTTAAGAAATGAAAGCTACAGACACAGCTGGAAAAAATTCTTCAATGACATTGACAGAACATCACCTATATCAGCCATGTGGAATCAAGTTAAAATTATTAGCGGGAATATATGAATAAATATTCTTCCCCATATAACAACTAATATCCTAAACCACTTTATAGCCCAATCTGTAGCATCCTAACCACGTACTACTAATTAAAATGTATCTCATTTTTTAACCAATCCATTTACTTAACTGAATTAATTGAATAGTTGAGGCTGTTAGTTGTTGAAAGTTCATATTCATAATCACTTTGGTCACCAGTTTTATCGCTCTTATTGTTTAACGTGTACAACGAGGATGTGCGCAATATGTTGACGATTTTGTATTGCATACATCTTGCAAAACATTTCACATGTTTTCCAGAAGTGCCATCATATTGTATATAGATTGAAAGAGTGGTGTAATATTAACGGCTTCGTCATCTCTAATAAAAAATCAAATATTTTATTCTTCTCCAGTAGGAGAACTCACACCAAGATCTGTGATCTGAATCTGCCTATAGCTCGGGAAGTAAAGTACCTTAGATTGATCTTGGATATAAAACTGACATGGCAAGCACACATTAAATACATTATGAGAAAGTGTGACAAGGGGATAAATATAATTAGAACAATTTGCAAAATTTGGTGGGGTGCAAAACCAGCGCTGGCAATCCTGTTTTATCGCAGCTTTATTCGTTCTATCCTTGATTATGGGCCAACCCTCTATGGATCAGCATGTAATAGTTCATTGCAGAAAATTGATAGAATACAGTACAAAGCCCTTAGAATTGCTATCGGGGCAATGAAATCTTCGCCAACTTACACGATATTAGCTGAATGCGTAGAACCTCCACTGAGTATTTGATGAGAATACCTGGTAAAGAAAGCTATTATCAAGTATAGGGCAACACCGAAGTACTGGCGAACGCCTATTGGAGTAAAAAAAACGACCAAAACTTCAAGTTTTACAGAAATATATACTAGTCCTAAATCTATTAATTTCTTAAACAGTTTTGATAATCACCTACTTAATAGCGTTCCAACATTTCCTACCTATTGTAATTATGATAAAATCGATTCTTTAATCCTAAATATCTACTTAAAATTTGAATTTCCAAATAGTGTCCAAATATATACTGACGGTTTATAACTCGAATATGGTGTAGGTTATGGGTATCATATATCCTTGTATAACATTGAACATTCGGGAACTATACCTAGTCTAGGCTCTATATATACTGCAAAAGCTGTGGCTTTTTATTAAAAAGATTTAAAGAACACGATTATTATGTTAAAAATAGAAATATAGAAAACTCCGCCATTGCTTTACATAGTTATGAAACCGGACACCAATTTCCCCTAAAAATTTAGAAATATTAAAATCAGCTAAAAATAAATTAGAATTAGTTGGAAGCAATTGAAATATATAAAACCAAAAACAGATTGTTAAATTTCGACCTGAGCCCTTTATAGAATCCTCTCCTATGCCTCATTCCGAAAATCAATAGGCACGCGGATCCCATCCCTCCCGCTGATATTTAACGTTTTCCCCACAATTCTTGTTGGTATGTTGATATATATATATATATATATATATATATATATATATATATATATATAAATTTTTTATAAAGAATAAGTTTTTTTCCTAAAATTAATATTAAAAAGGTTTTCCCTATAGGAAACCCCATCACTTTACACACTGTATATATAAGCTAAACTGAAAACAAAGGCTTTTTAAGAACAACACACCAACATTTGTTCCCCTATTTGGACATAACCCCCCGTTATTTTCCCTTTATATATATATATATATATATATGTATATATATATATATATATATATATATATATATATATATATATCATTTCAACATGATATCAATACCAATTGTAATATGAAATGAAATAATTGATGTAACAGATAATGTTAAAATGATTTTAAAAAAAGAATTGGGTGCTTCGAAGACAGAGTCAGTTGAAAAGACCCGACAGATTTAAAATGATTAAAAATATATGTATTTATAATATAAATATGTAAAATTTTAAAGGAATATTGTAATACATGAGTATAAGTACGATTTATTTATTTTCAATCTATGTTTTTTTTTCGTAGTTTTTTTTTAATACAAACAGGCATTCTAATTATGGTATGAAATTTAATCTTGTATAACCCTTTAATTTGACCTGTTGGAGTGTAACCATTAATTTAAAATCCACGCATTGTTATTATTTTCTCCTACCATAATACAGAACACGTTCATTTATATCTATTTGTTGATTACGTTTTAAAATATATCTTTCTGTCTTAATTATTATAAAAGTTTTTAGTGTTAATTGAAACACAGCGTGGCTGTCAAAAGTTGATGGTAACTCCGACAAACAATCAAATTTCTCCCTTAATTTATAGTTTAAGGTTTTAAAATTATCGTTCGTAATTGAAATTCATTTGGCGAAAAAAAAAAACTAAAATTGTAATTACTAAACAATAATAGAAATTGGGTTATAAAATAAAGCACTAAAAACCTTTCTTCACACAGTTTATTTGAAATACCAAATATATATATTTCGGACACAAAGTGACCATTATCAATGGTTTAATACTAAACCATTGATAATGGTCACTTTGTGTCCGAAATATATATATTTGGTATTTCAAATAAACTGTGTGAAGAAAGGTTTTTAGTGCTTTATTTTATAATCAAGTTTATCTTCACGTAACTCATCCAATTAATTTACTAGAAATTGGGTTATTTAAAATAAATAAATAAAACTAGGGTCCACCCAATAAACTCAATGATCACTTACTGAAAAATTGAGTTTTATTATGCTGCAATCATTGGAATCTGTAAAATACAGTTTGTTATTTTAAATGTTTTAAAATTAAAAAATTAAAGAATGTTGTCAAAAGGCCAATATAATAAAAATTATACAAAAATTAATATTAAAAAAAGATTAAAAAACTAATAAAAATAACATTTGAATAATATTTAAAAAAAATACTAAATTTATATTAATAAATGAATAAATAAACCAAAAATATAAGAATAAAAGCGCATATGGATATGATGAATATTAAAAAACGAGTGTAAAATATAAAGGTATGTATGAATAAAAAGAACAAAAAATGCCTTATTTGACCTACATATGTAGTTAAAAAATGAAAATACGAATATACCCTTAAAACAAGCAATGATATTACCGGAATTATTCGACTTACTTTTAACATTCATGCCATTTTTAGAATTGTCTCCCATTTTTCACAATGTCGGTATTAAATTTAGAATCAACGTGTGAGTTTTGCTCTACATAAGGTGTTTCTGTCTTATTTTTTTTATTGATAGTATAATGTACACTAAATAGATATAGTCGAGCTATCGAGAGCTGACTAAGAATTTCGTTCTAGCATCATCCTAGGATGACCGGGATTCTTCCAATATAGAGCCGATGAGTCACAGTCAGCTCTCGGCGACTCGACGTCATCAGTAGTAGCAGTGTTTGGCTATCGACTACGTGGTCTCTCCGGCGGTTTTTATTTTGTGTATTTGGATGTGTGTAAATGCGTTGGATACTTTAAAGGAACGCCTTATCACTCTAAAACGTCATTAAATGTATCTTGCACTTTCGCTATTGCGAGTTCGGCTGTAACAGTATTCGCCCGTACTGAATAGATGTCTTGTGTGAGTTATTATTATTGTTTTTACTCTTTTATTATCAGGATGGTGTCGGAATTTTTTAAATTTGGTAAATATTGTTTCTAAATTGATATTTCGGGGCTCGAGTTTGTGAACATTGTGAGTTTTTCATGATTTATTTAACACTGTGTTGATATTAGCTTTTTGAGTTATTTATATATCAAGTACATATCTGAAAACAAAAATTAACTGTAAATATTTATATAAAGGTAATAAACTTAGGTCATTATTTAAATTTTTAGATAATTTAAATAATGTAAGGTCATCTGTTCCTGCTGTGCATTTATTATTTCACATTAATAATAGTAATAACAACAATTAATTATTTATTATTGGTAAATCGTAATTAAAACAAGAAATATTGAATCCTTTAACATGCTATTCATAACCCTGTTTCAATCGATTGTCTAAACAAACAAAGTCTGCATCACTACTTTCCATTTTATCGCAAGTGACTTTATTCCAAATTATTACTTTTAAAATTTGTGTGACTTACTATTACTGTTTTACTCCTTTATTATCAGGATGGAGTACGTTTTTATAAATTTTAATCATATTATAATATTTCTGTATCGGTATTAATTGTTATTTTGGGGCTCGAGTTAGTCTATGCTTACCATTCTGAACTGATATTTGTTTTTAATTTTTAAATTCCTGTTAAGGAACATTCATTACTTAGTCATTTGTTATTCCGAATTTTATTTATTTAAATAATTGCTTAATGAAAGCAAAATCTAAAATCTATTGTTTTTATTTTAAAATTTAATGGTATTCATTCACCTTTGGATTATGCATAAATATTTATGTAGCAGAAAACAAAAAATAACTGTAAATATTTATATGAAGATACTAAATTTTCGTCATTATTTAAATTTTAAGATAATTTAAATAATGTAAGGTCATCTTATCCGGCAGTACATTTATTATTTCTGTGTAAAGACATAACATAATAACAACAATACTAAGAAAAATATGAACTTTATAAAATATAAATGATTCTAAAATGACTATTATTGTGTCTCTTTTAAGCTGTAATTATTTATTAATGATATTGTTAAAAATAGTTATTGACGATTTAAATAGTAAAATAGTTTTTGTAGATCGTCCAAAAAACTATTGATGTACTAAAATAAGTGGAAAATTGGAATTAAAACAAGAAGTATTTAATCCATCAACATGATATTCATAACCCTATCTCAATCGGATTCAATAACAAAGTCTGCATCACTACTTTCCATTTTATCGTAAGCGAGTTTATTCAAAATTAAGGGCACGCACACACACTACGCCATTATTTCTCGGCCTGATGGAATTGCAAATATACATACAGTGTCCATTTCATATCAGCAATAAAATCAAAATGATAACTAATTGGGTAATTGTGCTGAAACCAATTTCATAGTTCCAGTCGGTCAACGACCCGAGCTACCGGAAAACCGGATCGAGTTTAATTAATTTCCACTACACGTTAGCATTGGCAATCACACTAATATTATTTATTAATTTAGAGGTAATATTTATATGCACATATATTCAATTTCACTGCACCATTACCCTATTTGCAATGTAATGAACGAAATATAGGAAATAAAAAATACTAATAATAATAACTTTTTAAAACTCATATAGCATATATAATTGATGGAATAATAATAATAAATAAAAAAATATTCAAAAATGAACAGTGTAAAATAAATGCATGAAACGGGAGATATTCTCATTATGATGATGATTGTGTAAGTTTATTTGCGATTTACTTTTCTAGTGTATAGCTTGACAATCTTTACGTCAGGCATGTGCAACTTCATCAAGACAACGGGCCGGAAAACAAATTCAACCTAAAATCGCGGGCCGGACCTTTTATTTGATTTTATAAGGAACTGAGAGATTCATAGTTTGATTTAAGGAAATGATATTATATTTATTACGTTTTAACATCTAAAAAAAATGTAAAAAAATAACAACACTTATGTACATGTCATTTATTAGAAATGGCTTTCAGAAAATAGATTAAAATGAAAAAGTAAAACATATTCAATGGGAAGACTGTGCCTTCATATTTTTCACCAAATAATCAATATTTGATGAAATATCGGATGTCTCAACACGAAGAGTGTTCTCCAAATGTGAGTCTGTTAATCTTGTAAGTGTTTTTGATTTAAAACTTCATTCTCGAAAATAGCTGCTCACTTGTATGTACAAATAATCTTCAAATTCAGACTGCAGTTCTTCCAAAAATGTTTGGAACTGACGGTGGTGGAGTGCTCTTGATTTAATGAAATTTATGCAAGAAACTACTGTGTAAATTCGATCGATTTTGAACACAAATTTTGTTGATGTAAAATGCAGTGAAATACACTCAAATCTTCAGTTTCAATATTCCTACTACATAGTTCCAATTTAATTCTATTGACAACTCCTAAATTATAACCAACCATAGATGGAGTACCATCAGTAGAAATTCCACTTATATTCTCCCATTTAATAATAATAAATTGCTTTATTTGTGTATAATGATAATTATAATAATACAAATAATATTTAATTTCTAAATAAAGATACATTAAAAAATACAGAAAAATCAGTTCTAATTATCATTAACAAATCCTAAGGTGGGATTCAGTTTTAAGGAAAACCTCAAATTGCTCTGCCATCCAAACCTTCTAATTTATAAAACATAAAACAAATGTAGATAAAAACGAAAAAAACAAAGAGATATATTGAATTTTAAATTAAAGTAATTCTGTGAAATATTAATTAGATTAGAGAAATAGTGATACAACAGTTCGAGAAATCATCACGTATTCTGTTCATTTAATTTATACAATTTAATTTCTTTCCTAAAACGATTTAAGCTAAGATGTTTAAACTTATAGGGCAGAGCATTATATATTTTACAAACTTGGTATGAAAATGACCGTTGGTAAAGTGAGGTGCGGTGTTTCGGTGACGTCAAAAGACCTCTAAATCGCGTATTTACATTATGTACATCTTCACGAAAGACTATTTTTTTCATACAATAAGGTGGTGATTTATTAAGAATAATTTATGATAGAAACAGGCATATGGATACTCTATATTTTTAGACAAATATGTAACACAAGCACGAATTTTGGACCTTTTGTATTCGCGATGAAGTAATACTGTTAATAGCACCATTATATAATATACAAAATGTGACAACATCAATGCGGTACATAGCATTTTCTTCGTTTATACTGTAAGATATGAACGATGTGGATATAGTTTCTTAAGATTCATATATGAGGTGCAAATATATCTATTGACTTGTTTTTTTTTTATATCTGAACGAGTTATCGATAACTAACCCTAGGGTTTTAGCTTCTTTGACATATGGAATTTCTATACCATTAATCGATATTTTTATTTGTGAGGAGAGTTCTGTACATGTCCGTATTTTACCAAAAAGGAGAAACGAAGACTTAGCAGGGTTTAAGGTTAAATCTAGCATAATTGAGTGCTTATGTAATTTCTGCAAGTCTGACATCACACATATTTCTGCATCTCGAAATAACTCAGGCTTAACTGAGAAGTATATTTGACTGTCATCGGCGTACATATGACCTTTGCAAAATTGAAATTGATTAAGAATATTGGATGTATAAATAGAGAATAGGAGGGGACCAAGAACAGATCCTTGTGGTTCACCTTTCTTAATACTTAGGAAGCTTGATCTTTGATTATAAAGTTGTACACATGACTTGCGTCCAACTAGATAATGATATAATAGGAAGGTAGCCGAATCGTCGAAACCTACATGTGTTAACATTTGAATTAAAGTGTCGTAGTTAACTGTACCGAAAGCTTTACTAAAGTTCAATTAATATAGTTAACAGATCTTTATTTGTAGCTGATAATATATCATCCGTGATTTTCAGTAAAGCAGTTTCGCAGCTATACCCTCTCCGAAACCCAGATTGTAGATGGGGCAGAATAGATTTAGTTTCTACATATTCAAATAATCGTTGTTTTAGAACTTTTTCAAAGAGTTTTGATAAAGTGGGTAAAATGCTAATAGGTCTTAAGTCTTTAAATTCAGATGGATTTTTTACTTTCGGTATAGGTGTAATTATGTCATGTTTCCAACAGTCTGGAAATGATGAATCTAATATGCAACTATTAATTATATGAGTAATGTATGGCAGAATAATAGGACGGCAAAGTAGTAACATTTTGATATTAATCTCATCACACCCAGTGAAGGATGATTTAATATCCAATAAAGTTCTCAATATTGTGTATTCGTCAACTAGTTTAAAATGAAAATGGTTTCCAATGAGTGGGGCTTATTCTCAAAAATTTTATTAATGCTAGAAATATTCAGTCTTTGATCAGGAATACTATCTTGAAAATAATGATTAATCGTATCAACGTTATGCAACGACGTTGGTATTTTTGTGAACACTTTTTTTAGTCCTAGAGAGTCCAGATGTTTCCAGATAAACTCTTTACGTTTGCTACGAGAAATATCTGAATAGTATGCACGCTTTTCATTTTTTATTGCAGTGGTGGTATAGTTACGCAATGATTTATAGTAGTAGCTCAAAATGATCAAAAACTGTTTTACTTCTTCGAAAATGATTTCTCCTCGTGTGGTATCCTTCGTAAGTTAAAGAGCCAGCAATTCTTCCATGTAATTAAATATCTACTCCGCGAATAAAAATAGCTAATTGTGCGGCATCGGTATATCAGTGCTCTCATCGAAAGCAATTGAAAATGCCTCAAACTTCTGCGACGCACATAACTTAAGTCCAGCGAGAAAGACTTATTTTTCTATATCGTCGCTCTTTTCAGGACACAGTTCTTTAACGACAGCACTAAGACACTCTTTAACAAAATCACCTTCAGAATAAAGTTTAGAATGCTTTGGAATTTTTTCACTAATTATAAAATGTGCTCGTACAATACTATTGCATAAATCACTTTGTTTGTGGAAAAGAGTCTGTTGCGCAGATAAACATTTTTTCAAATTTATTATTTTATCTTTTCTTTGTTGCCCATTGAGATTACTATAACTAGAATGTTTTGATGTAAAGTGGCGTTTTAAATTATATTCTTTTACCACTGATATACTTTCGAGGCAAATTAAACAAACAGGCTTGTTTTTTGCATAATAAAAAAGTAATCGTTAGTCCACTTATCTTGAAAAACTCAATTTTCAATATCAACTGCCTCCAGAACCTGCAGTTCATTATTTTCGGTAAAAACTGCCTTCTTTCTAACTCTCCTTGGCCGTTTCACACTTCCCGTAGTAGTAAATCTCTCCACTTTTTGAAACGCACGTTCATTTGGATGTGTCCTGTGCGGATATCTCGCAGCGTACACTCGTGACGCCAAGAAACAATTCTTGTTACATTCTCCAAGAATAAATATCAACCATTTCCTCTTGAGTTCGGAACATTTTTAGAACGTTTATCAAAAATGACTTATGGCTGCTACTGGCGTCTAATAATTTACTTTGACAATTACCAATCTTTTGTTTTCTCATGGCACACTTGGGAACGGAAAACGTTTCCCGACATTTGCGAGGAAATTCCTTTTTTCTCCGAAATTTTGTTATGCAATGTGTAATTTTTTTTGAACCAATGAAAAATTTAGAGTTTTGACTGTACAACGCCGTAATTTTTTTAGGGTGGTGCCATTTGAAATTTTCGAAAAAAATGACAAAATGCGAAGATCAATTAAATTTTTTTTCCATAAATTACCCGAAAAAAAATTATGTGAAGGTATACGAGATCTTAACCTGTACCTCAATTCAAAATTTAGGCGCCGACGTCAATTAGTTTCTCTACAAAAAAATCTCAAAAATGGGGCGCAATTTTGAAAGAAGGAGTTATAACAGCGAAACCGCCAAAGTAGGGTATAACATGTTGGATAAAAAAATAAGTACTCTCCGAGCACTTTGCAAATCTGCAATAAAAAATAGGGCATTCCATTTAAAAAAACATAAGTTTGGTACGCCACTGGAGCACGGCACGCCACTGATGATGAGAAATATTTTTGAAACATAGCGACGGTAATTATGCAGCACTTTGCTCTTAGATTTTTTTCGATAGCTTTTATCGTAAGGGAGCTATGGTCCGAGGCGTCTTAAGTGCCACACCCGGTATATATACATGGTGGGCCACGAATAACGACCATTAAAAGTTTACGGGGTTCCTGCAAGAGGGAAAATCTGAAAAAAATCAACATTGTACGGTTGATTGCGATCTCCTCATGGAAAATATGTTTGACTTTCTATCACTTCCGGTTGTACCGGAAATGGCTACCAACTTTGTTATTTTAAATGGAACATACTGTATATTATTTTATTTTTAAATTCATTGTTCGATTGCCTACCTCTCCATATCGGATTATGTCAACTTAACTTTTACAGTTTTTGATTTAAAAATTTATTTGTCAAATATTGACCTCAAATAGGCGTTTAGAAAAATGCCTATAACTTCTAATAGGTACAAGATAGACACACGTGCGGCATCTTGTTTTGTACCTAATCGATTCCTCTACAAAGGAAAAAAATTGACATGTGTCAATTTTGACAGTTGGTATTTCAAAAATATTAATATTTCAGCGCCCACTTAAAAACATCATATTTCAATTTTTTCAAATGGAATGACCAATATTTTATCTTATAGGGTGATTCGCAAGACAATTTGCTACAAAAAAGTATTATACATCACTATATCTAGAGCCAGTAGTTTTTAAGTTATTTCGAAATTTATTTCCTCTCACATTTCAATAATTCCTGTTATATTCATTCACACAGGCACTATAGTAGGCTTCTGTCAATATTTATTGAATCGAATTAGGAAAAATTCATCCGAATATTATTAAAATGCATAGTTATTCCCAGTTACATCTTAAAAATAAAACTGAAGCAAAAAGACTGGAATAAAATAATTTTTAAATAAGTAATTAAATGCAGGAACACAAAATTTGTCAGAAAAAAAATTATAACAATTCTTCAAAATGATAACCATTAACATGTAAACACTGTGCAGCACGTGTTACGTCACCCTCTTATGTTGCTCGCCTAATTTTTTCTGAATTAAGATTCCGCGAATGCAGTTCGCACTCTTTCTTCCAATTCTTCTCGGGTATTGTTGGCATTTGCATAAACTTTATTTTTTATACGACCTCAAAGATATATGTGGATTTTCAATTGACACACATGTGATTGCTTTTTCCATTGGAAATACCTTCATGAGAGAAACTTGATTCGTTCGTCCAAATTATATTAATTTTAAGCAACAACAACTCACAAAAATCAATCCTGTTCTCTGCATCTTGAGAAAATAATTCTTGCACCAAATTATATTTATAATTATGCATCCGATACATTTTCCAAATTCTTTGGAGTGGGGTTCTGCTTACTCTCAAATCCTCCTAGCAACCTGATGCGCGTTGATTTGCTTTAAAATAAGTCAAAACATTTACTTAAATTTCCTCATTCTCGGTTATTAGCTTTGGTTGATTTTTTTCTGCGTTTTGTTTACTTAGTCAAAACATTTACTTAAATTTCCTCATTCTCGGTTATTAGCTTTGGTTGATTTTTTTCTGCGTTTTGTTTTCCAAATAGTAGAAAATTTGACTTCGAAACTTTTTTCTATCCATTGGCGATAAGTGTGGATAAGTTTCGTTGAAAGTTTTGCAAGTTCTCTCAACAATTCTGTTCCACTCTCCATATATGACAAATAAATTCATAATTTCTTTATTGGTATAAGTATTCATTTTATTATTACTCGAAAGAAGCGTACACAAATTTTAATATGTTGGATTCAACAAAAATTGACAGAAGCCTACTATAGTGCCCGTGTAAATAGAACAGGAATCATTCAAATAAAAATTCTGAGAGGAAACTAATTTCAAAATAAGTCAAAAACTACTGGCTCTAGATATAGGGATGTATAATACTTTTTTGTAGCAAAAGATCTTGCGAATGATACTATGAGATAAAATATTGGTCATTCCATTTGAAAAAATTGAAATATGATGTTTTTAAGTGGGCGCTGAAATATTGATATTTTTGAAATACTAACTGTCAAAATTGACACATGTCAATTTTTTTCCTTTGTAGAGGAATCCATTAGGTACAATACAAGAATCCGCTCGTGTGTATATCTTGTACCTACTATAAGTTATAGGCATTTTTCTAAACGCCTATTTGAGGTCAATATTTGACAAATAAATTTTTAAATCAAAAATTGTAAAAGTTAAGTGGACATAAACCCATATGGAGAGGTAGGCAATCGAACAAGGAATTTAAAAATAAAATAATATACAGTATGTTCCATTTAAAATAACAAAGTTGGTAGCCATTTCCGGTACAACCGGAAGTGATAGAAAGTCAAAAATATTTTCCATGAGGAGATCGCAATCAACCGTACAATGTTGAATTTTTTTCAGATTTTTCCTCTTGCAGGAACCCCGTAAACTTTTAATGGTCGTTATTCGTGGCCCACCCTGTATATATCTATATATACAGGGTTATTCACGCTACAAGGCACGGAATATTGTGGCCAAAATACGTAACTTTCAAAATGTTTCACTTTGGGAATATTGGGAATATATAGGGGTTCTCTAGGGCTACTTTTTAAAATGAATTTCATAATATACAGGGTTTCCCAAAAACTCTAAAAGTATCAAAGTTGTGTTTTTTTTTTAATGGGATATCCTGTATTTTATTGCATTTTTGGATTCTTCGAACAAAATAAGTGTGTGTTTTAATAAGCTTTCTAATACCTTAATCTTAAGGTTTTTGAAATATTTAGAATTTTGTAAAAATCTAACCTAATTTTCATGTTTCAAATACTCAAAAAGTAATCAAGTTATGTATACCAAATTTATACTGAAATGTAACAATAGATCATATTTTATTTTCCCAAGTATAATAAACTTGCCATCTTATACAGGGTGTA
Organism: Ontholestes murinus; assembly: GCA_963969525.1. Classification (NCBI taxonomy): domain Eukaryota; kingdom Metazoa; phylum Arthropoda; class Insecta; order Coleoptera; family Staphylinidae; genus Ontholestes; species Ontholestes murinus. The sequence continues at coordinate 51,079,578 of OZ018388.1, read as the reverse complement.
CAAAAAATAAAATTAAACAAATGAGAACTTTAAGTGTCTATAACTTCATTTATTTAAATGGAACGCCATATTTTTTAACTTACCGGCGAATGCACGTTTTAATTACCTGTCGAATGGTATTTATAACTTCAGTCATAAGTCTTCTTGTAGAAAACGCCAAAATATTGGGTATTACACCATAACGTGTTTTTTAATAAAAGTTCTAATGTATCGATTTACTTAGAAAAGTCAGATAATTTACAATTATAAGAATAATAATAAAGAATACATTTACAAGTGTTCAGAAACTTCTAACTTCTAATTAATTATCCATTAGGCTAGAACAGCAATAATTGTAACAATAATAACATACTAATAATGACATAAAACAAAACAAAATATTTACAAAAAATGTTCGAAATGTCGACCGTTCAATTCCAGACACTTACATATTCTTTTTTGAACGTTACTGCTAACATTGGATAACATTTCTGGGGTTATAGTTTCTAAAGCGTGTCTTACGCGAATTTTCATATTGTGTGGTGTTGTCGGAGGCGTATTGTACACAATTCCTTTTATGTTGCCCCACAAAAAGAAATCTGGTGGAGTTAGGTCCGGGGATCTGGGAGGCCAATTTTGAAATCCGTTCCTTCCAATCCACCTATTTTGAAAGTTGGTGTTTAAAAATTGCCGAACCTCGCAATGATAATGAGGCGGAGCTCCATCCAATTGAAGCCATAGGTTTCTTCTGATGTTTAAAGGGACCTCTTCTAATAACACTGGAAATTCGTGTAAAAGAAAATTGAGAAACATCATACCATTTAGAGGTCCTTCAAAAAAATAGGGTCCTATTAAATTCAGCCCTAGTATTCCGCCCCACACATTAATAGACCACCTATTTTGATTTCTCGTGACTCTATATTCATGCGGATTCGTATCAGAATAATAATGGAAGTTGTGTCTATTCACGAGACCATTGTTATGAAAAGTACATGCATCACTAAATAACACATTATCAGAAAAGTTTTCGTTTTCTGCCACTTTATCTAACACCCACATACAAAATTCAATTAGATTGTTAAAATCATTTCCATACATTTCTTGGCAACGCTGGATTTTATATGGATGAAATCTGTGTTTTTTAAAAATTCTTGAAATACTTGCTAGACTTATGTTAGTATTTTCGGTTATCTGATTTTGACTTATACTCGGATTTTCGATAACTGAACCTACCACTGTAAAAATGTTTTCTTCATCTTCAGTGACACGTTTTCTTATACTGGGTTTTTTATAACTGACACTTCCACTTTCTTTAAATTGGTTTGATAGTCTCTCAAAAACGGCTGGCTTAGGATGATTTCTTTCGGGAAACCTTTGAGTATAAACTCGAGAAGCCAATAAAAAATGGCATTCTCCAAGCATAAAAATCATGTCAATGCGCTCTTCTTTTGAGTAAATCTTCATTTTTTATTAAGAAATACAACAACGATTACTAACGATCTAACACAACAACGCAAAATGACACCAACTTTAACAAAAGGCAGGCTTTTCAAACTAAAGTGACAGACTAAATTATCTGACGTTTCTAAATTCCATAGAAAACTAGATGCATTAAAATTTGTATTTAAAAAATACTAAAATTGTGCAATAAACAATATTTTGGCGTTTCCTGTAAAAACGAAAAGACTAAAGACTTAAGATATAAATACCATTCGATAGGTAATTAAGAAGTGCATTTGCTTATAAATTAAAAAAATATAGCATTCCATTTAAATAAATGAAGTTATAGCCACTTAAAGTTCTCATTTGTTTAATTCCAATTTTTTTACACCCTGCATAAGTTGACAAATTTATTATACTTGGAAAATAAAATATGATCTATTGTTACATTGCAGTGTAAATTTGGTATACATAACTCAATTACTTTTTAAATATTTGAAACATGAAAATTAGGTTATATATATATATATATATATATATATATATATATATATATATAATTTTGAGTAAATATTTAATTTCCCTGTGTATCATCAATTTTATGTTACCCTTCCTTGGTATTAATTATTTGTATTAGTTCGGCACCCTGGCTGGGAAGTGTGTTACCAGTTTTAATGTTTGTTTATTCCTCTTTATTTATTTCCGTATTAATATAAAATTTATAGTGAATTAATATTGCTCATGTTTGTGTTGCTTGTAAATGCAATATTAATAAACGAACAGCGGCGCTGGAATGTAATAAGTGCAACGAATAGAAATCTTTTTAATTTAACAGAGAAAATAATAATACAATAATAAGAAACGATAATATGATTACTTTACTATCTCTCGAGTCAACCATAGCATCCATTCGTAACAAACTTATTTTTTCTTCCATTCGGGCTAATCTTCGTAATTTAACAATGGAATTTCAATCTCTAAGTGACGAGAGCAAATCATTGCAAGATGAAATGTCAATTGAAACAAGCAGCTGGGTCTAATAATAATAATGTTTCGGCGTTAAATATTGTAAGAGAAGCAGAAAATCGACAGCGCCGTTCTTCTAATGTTTTCGTTTTCTTCAGGCACCGTTAAAGATAAAATTATTAAAAACACTGCTACGATAAAATCAATAATGAAACTAATGTCGACTCCTTCAATCCTCTAAAAATTATTCGACTTATTTTTGTTTTCTCGTAATTTAAGTACTCTTCGAAAAACATGTTTTAATGTATATTTTTAATAAGTCAAGATGACGTCCGATACAGAAGATGATTCTTCAGTGAACGGAACCAATAGTAGTGATAGATGTGCAGGAAAGTGTGGAAAACCAGTGGGGAAAGGCACAGGGTGTAAATCTAGTAAAAAACTGTGTTATCCCAAGTGTTTAGCCCACCATAAGTGCGCTTTAATAAGTGAAAGTGAAAGTGATGTTACTAGCGAAGAAGCCGCCGGTAAAAATAACACTCCAGAATTATAGGAAGTTATTAAAGGACTAAAAGAGGTAATCAAAATAAAGGATCAACTATTAACGACAAAAGATGAGCTGATCTATGAATTAAGAAAACATATAGAATACTTAGAAAGTAGGCAACTTGACTAACAACAAAGACGTTAGTCTAAAGGATGATACGAAAAATAAAAATAAATTATCATGTGCAAACAGTCAATATGCAGAAATTGAAAGGTAAACGAGATAGCTCTGATAAGATTGTCTGTGAAAAACCAATTGACGACAAAGTAAAAGAAATAAATTTAACCAATGAAACGGGAAATAAAAAGATTTCTGAATGGAAAATAGTAGAATATAAACAAAAAATATCCAGAAAATCACTTATTAAGACAGCAAAAGAAAATAACGAGTTTAAAGCTAGTGCAAGAAATGTCTGGGTGTATATTGGCAAGTGTGCAGAGACTGTAACAGAAGAGTTGATCACTGAATTTTTAGGAGTTGACTTTAAATACTTGGATATACTAATGGATTCAGCAACATGGATTCATGGAATAGAAATAAGAAGGTGCAATTTTCAAGAAAAAAAAAATGATTCACACAACACCATAAACGATTTAAAAGATGTAAACCAACAACGGAGTACTTGATTAGCATATTCCAAAATCCACCAAAATGTTCATTCCATAGGAAACTACATCGATCAAATCAAGGATCAAACGGAACATTTTCAATCCTGCAACATCTTATGTATTACCGAGCATTAGAAATCAAGCGAAGAATCAAGTACTTATCAAATTAGCGACTTCAATTTAGTATCAGCCTTCTGCAGGAGCAGCGGAGAGCACGGCGAGGCTGCGATCTATTGTCAAAATAGGACAGGATTTAAAGCGCGAAAAACCTTAAACAATTTCTCCATAAGTAATGAGTTCGAGTGTGGGGCAGGCGAATTCTACATAATTTCACATAGTGCGATTGTGGTATCAATATATCGTTCACATAACAGAAGTAAGAACATTTTTTATCAGCAACTGGAAGGTTGACTTGATTGCGTGACTTTAATATTGAATTTATAGACAACAATAGAATCTTTTGGTTTAAAAGTAACAATTATAACTACACTAGGATTGTAAGGGACTGCAAAAGCTGTTTGGATTATATTATTACGCACTATATGGGTGAGTATGCATAAGAAGTAATAAATTGTCATGTACCTGATCATCTAAGCCAGAAATATACTTTCATATTGCCTACGGTATATCCACGCCGTGAGCGCCAGTTACGACGTTTTTTCAGTGAGCATAATAAAGAAAATTTCAAAAGACAATTAAGAATTACCAAATGGGAATGTGTATATAATGTAAAATCAAATGACGTGAACGAACAATGGATGGCCTCTTACGCAATTTTTCTTAGTGTCACATCGCTATAAATATACATAGTAAAATATATATATATATATATATATATAAAATTGTTAAACATAAATAACCAATGATCAAAAGGGATTCAAAACGAAAACGACTGGATACAAGTATTGAAAGCAAGAAGAGGGTGCGATATTTAACAAGAGAAAACTTATCGCTAGATCGCCTGAACACAAGGATACAAGTACAAAGAAATGGATATACTAAGAGCAATACAAGAAATGAGGTAGAAGATGCACGAGAGATTTGATAAAAACAATGAACAAAATGAAAAATTGAAGCTATAAGTCGAATACATAAATCAAGAACTAACGCAATTAAAAAATTAAATAAAGAGGAAGGGAGAGGTATGGAAAACTGAGAAAGCAGAATGATGTAGAAAAATATAAACCATGGAAAAAAAGAAGAAAAACGTGAACAAGAAAAACGAAAAATAACGTTGTTATTAAAAATACATACACTTAGAACAAATAACGAAACAAATCGAGGAACTAATAAAGGACAAATTAAAAATCGAAACAAAAATAATGGATGCATATGAAATGAAAAACGGACCAATATTAGTAAAAATGCAGAATTGGAAAGATAATATAAAAATAATTGAAAGCAGGGAACTCTTAAAAGGAACCAATATATACATAGATAACGACATAACCATGAAAGAAAGAACAATTCAAAAAAGTTTAAGACAGTTAGCTAAAGAAAAGATGGAAAAGGGAAACATCGCAAAGGTGGGCTACAAAAAGATAAATATAAATAATAAAAGTTATAAAAAGAGTATATGACATAAAAAACTAAAAACTGTGAATCACGTAGACATACCGATAATGACTAAAGCAAAGAGAAAAGGAAACACGAATAATGGAAAAAATATAATAAAAATAAGCACATTGAACATAAAAACAATGCTGAAAACAGGAATAACGGATGGAACTGTAAGAGAACTGATCTGGTATGACATTGACGTCGCAGCAATACAAGAGATAAGATGGAAAAATTCAAGTCACATACATAAAAATAACTACACGCTATTATATTCAGGTGAGCAAGATCAAGGCAGAAACGGAGTAGCTTTCATAATAACCAGAAAATTATAAAAATTCATTTTAGAATGGTTAATGGTATATTAGCTTATTTGAGACTGAGCACAAAACCTTTCAATACATCTATAACAAATCTTTACGCACTAACGGAAGCAGCAGAAGAGATATATGAAGAAATAGAAAAAATATACCAGAAAACGACTAAACAAGACACAATAATTATCGCAGGTGACTTTAACGTTCAAATCGGGAAAGAAGTCTATATGAAAACAGTAGCATGGAAACATACCATTCACGATATATATAATGACAACGGACGTAGACTATGTAATTTAGCAGCATCAACAGGTACGAAAATAGTAAGCACAAAATTTAAACATAGAAAAGAACACAAAATAACATGGATGTCACCCGGTCGGCGGTACAATAACCAAATTGATCATATACTAATTAAGAAGGAGCAAGAAACGCATGTATTTAATGTAAGATCATACAATCATCATACGATCATATATGCAAATGCAGATACAGACTATTTCATGGATATGGCTCGCATTAAACAGAAACTTTCGGAAAAGAAGAAACAGGAAAAACATAACAAATGATACATTGACAAACTTAACAATATGCTCACAAGGAAAGAATAAGAGAAGACTATACGAAGGAAACTTCATAGAAAATTCTAAAAGCAAACGATGATATAAACGAGAAATGGAATGCAATTAAAGAAATATTGATAGAATCAACAGAGCAGAATATAGGTGCAGTAGTCAATGAAAAAACATACTTGAGAAGACGATGGATACAAACAAACAACCATGAAGATAAAACGAAATATGACCAGAAAAGAAAATAATATAACTTATAAGGAAAATCAAACGTGCATAGATATAGAACAAGGTGGATGAAATAGGGAAAGATTACAAATGCCACAACTCAAAAAAGTTCTACAAAAAAATCAACGCACAAAAGAAAAAACGAATATTAGAAATCTAGGAGTTAAATGGAAACATGGAAAAGTAGCAGAAAACACAGATGAGGCCAAGTTAATATGGGAAAACTCCTTCAAAAATCTACTAACAGACGCAAACGAGGCAACACAAACAGAAGAAGTAGCAAGAGGAGATGAAATAAATAACCATGTAGATCAACCAACAATTGAAGAGATAAGAGAAATAATTAAACATTGCAAAAACGGAAAATCGGCAGGTGAAGACGGAATCTATATGGAGATTATTAAACACGGGGGAGAAGAACTACATTACGAGGTACACGAACTAATAAAAGAAATATGGTAGAATGAAACGATGCCCAAGGAATGGAATACAGAAATGATTATTCCAATACATAAAAAAGGTGACCATTCTGACTGCAACGACTACAGAGGGATTACGTTACTAAATAACACCTATAAAATATTATCAGCCATCGCCCAAAAAAGACTAAACACATACACGCGGAATATCATAGGAGAAAACCACATTGGTAAGGTTTTGTCAGAGGGAAATCAACGGTAGACGCAATTCATGTCATTAAGCAAACAACGGAGAAAACGCTAGTGCATAACATTAGCATCGAAATGTTATTAATAGATTTTAAGCAAGCATTCGATTTAGTAAATAGAAATCAATTAATCATTGCATTAAAACAGTTCCGAATCCCAAGAAAAATCATAGCGATGATTCAAACCACATTAAGGTATACAGATGCAACAGTACGGACAATTCAGGGAAACACAAATTTATTTAAATATCTGTCATACTGACATTAACAGCCAGAAAATTCTCTCAGAAAAAGGGGAAAAATACACTAAACAAAAGTAAATATTGAAGATTCCAGATGTCGAAGAGGATACTAGCTCCCTCAACATCATGGTAAAGAAAGCTTTTGAGTGAAAGACCATATTTAATTGTGAACTCTGCCTGTGCTCCTTTTGCTCAAAATTTAATGTATGTTTTTATTTTTATTAATATGTTTATTATGTATTATTCAAGAAAGGGGACCAAACATAAATAAATAAATAATTATTTGATATAAATAAGGAATTTAGGCAAGGTGATTCAGTCTCCGCCACACTGTTGAATATTGCACTGGAGTACATCCTCAGAAACATCAACAAAAGAGGCTCACTAAGAACAAAAGATAGTCAAATCATTGCATATGGGGATGATCTCGTAATAGTAACAAAGCAACGATCTTTAATGAAAAACATTAAAGAAAATAAACGAAGACAGATAAAATTTATGAGTATTGGGAAACATAACTATAGAGGAAAGATCAAAATAGGCAGTCATGAATTCAAACAAGAGACAAAAATAAAATACCTGGGCGTAACAATAAACAGCGACGGCGAAAGCGATACAGAAATAGAAGAGAAAATACAAGCAGCAAACAAAGCATACTATGCCAACCAAAAAGTATTACAAAATAAAACCATAAACACTAAAACGAAGGTACAAATATATAAAACAGTTATAAGACAGTTATTAACATATGCAGCAGAAACAATATCGTTAAAACGCCAAGACCAAAATAAATTACTAATTATAGAGAGAAAGATAATGAGATTTAAATCAGGAGAAAGCGAAATAAGAAGACAAACAAACGCAGAAATAGTAGACCAACTTAGAGGATCCGATATTGTGCAAATCATTAAGTCAATGAGATTAAAATGGATAGGACATGTATGGAGGTTAGGGGAGGCAAGTATGATAAGAAACATAATGCAGTGGCAACCAAGTAAAAAGAGAGGACGAGGAAGACCAAGAATTATGAATACGAATTAAAGTGTGGTGATTGTGACCATATAAACATAGGACAGACAGGACGAACTTTTGAAGCAAGATTACAAGGACACAAAAAATCAATATACAATAAAAAAATAACTACTGGATTTTTGCAACATTGTATAGAAAATAACCATTTTTTCCAAAAAGACAATTTAAAAATATTGTACTCAAGTAATAAAGGTCGGCATTTTAATTACAGAGAGGGCTTACAGATAAATAAGGCCATAATTAGCGGCAACAAATAACTAACATTATTGAAGAGATTTGGAAGTCCCCGATTATGACGGCCCTTATTACCTGAATGTGTAATCCATTCATATTAGTGTAACCTTTTGTACATTTTTCATTACTCCTTGATAAAGACAAATTGTTGAAACTAGTCGGAGAAAAAATAATAAATATTCTGTGAAACAAACCAAGTGTTTTTAATTTCTAATCAAGATATTAAAAGTAAGCTTCAAGGCAGTGAATGGTCTACAGAAATGGCAAATAAGACAGCAACAAAATGTTTTAATTGTGGGGCCATTGGCCATAGATCCAAAGACTGCGAACACAAATCCAAAGAGATGAAATGTTTCAGATGAAATACGTTTGGACACAAAGCAACTGAATGTAAACAGGAAGGGAATGTAAAAAAGGAAGAAACTAGGTTCGGTGAAGTACGTTCGTTGAATCTGGTTAAAAATAAGACGAAGAAGGTGGAGATTAATAATAACTTGCAAATAGATGCAGCCATATCAATATCATTCAATAGAAATTAATATTGACAGAATTTGGTAAGAATTCTGTGAAACCTTCAGGCTATTTATGTAGTATCCGATGACGTATCTAATTTAGACCTTATAATTGGAAATTAATTATGGAACAAACGGAGTTGAAGATTTCAAAGAAGAACATCACGATCAAGAAGATTAGAATCGAAGAAACTCAACTATTGAGAATTTCAGTAAACTATGAGACAGAACTGAACGTGGACGGGATGATAACTGACATCAATAAAACGGAAATCAACAAAATGATGGAAGAGTATAAGTCAAAGAAGACGAAAACAGTGGACGTATCCATGAATATTATCCTTCAGCAAGAGAAACCGGTCCACTCAGCTCCCAGACGCCTACCATTCGCCGAGAGAGATTGTTGACCAACAAGTGCAAGACTGTATAGATGCAGGAATAGTCGAACCCTGTATTTCAGAATACGCCAGTCCTGTAGTCGTAGTTAGGAATAAAAATGGCACACCGAGAATATGTGTGGATTACAGGAAGATCAACAAGTTAGTGGTCATTCTCTACCTTCGTTAATAGAAGATGTGCTTGATACATTGCAAGACGCCAATCTGTTTACTATATTAGACTTGAGGAATGGATTCTTTCATGTGCAAGTTGAAGAAGATAGTCAAAAATTTGGTTTCTGAAACTCCTCAGCGATATTACGTAAATGCAGTGTTTCGAGACCTAACTAGAAAAAGGTAGTTTTCATGTATATCGATGATTTCGTTATTCCAGCCAAAAGTGAAAGGCTTGCACGGTTGCAGTTGGTATTGCAAGTAGCGTGTGAGCACGGATAAGAAATCAACTGGAAGAAATGTCAATTTCTACAGCAACGACTACAATTCCTTGGTCACATAATTGAAAGCGGTAAGGTGTATTCAGCCCAAGAGAAAATCAGAGCAGTAAAAAAGTCCAGAGTTTTTTGGGTTTAACGGGGGACTTCAGAAAATTCATACCTCAGTACTCGAAAATGGCTAAACCATTAACAAATCTTATGAAGATGATGACATGGGGTCCTCCAAGGCGAATGACTCTTCAAGATGACCGAATGTAGGATCGGGATAGCAACACCGGTCTTATGAGAGATGAGGCGCCTAGGTGTAAACGATAACAGTCGCATAATCATCACGAGAGACGACACGGCGATCGTGTCTATATTTTTGTAAGAAATACCATTTATTTTAATTAAAGCTAATTAATGTCACATACTCATTTAATCTTGTATGTGGCTTATTTTGCTCTGATCCAAAGCTACATTTCATATGGCTTAATTCCATGGGGACATTCTACTATTAGGCACCGCATTTTTAGGTTCCAACGCAGAGCTATTCGCTTAGAATATACCAAAGATTGCCGTTTAGCTTGTTATCAAAATGCAAGTGCTCACGTTACCATGCCTATATAATTTCGTATGCCTTTCCTATATTATAAATTGTATGTCGGTTTACCAAAGTGGCTCGAATATTCATAGTTATAATATTAGAAAAAAATCCTTGTGGGAAGTACACCAGGTTTGTAAAATCGCAAACTGAGATTAGGTTTCATAAAACGCATACAAGCTTTTTTATCGCTAAAACCTTCTACAGTTGGGAAGTGTCTTAAATTTGATTTTAACTCGTGTATGCTGTAATGTATTTCCTTTTATCTATTTTTAACTCACAAAGAATAAAGCTTAAATTATAGGTTTGGTTCAAAATCTCTAACGGTTTTTGAAATACAGTGCTCACTGATAGATACTTAAAAAATGTTGATTTGACAATCATACTATCAAACTAATTTTCCTATAAGTAAGTAAGTAAATAACTAAGTAAGTAAGTAAGTAAGTAAGTCATAAGTAAGTAAGTAAGTAAGTTTATTCACAATAGCCACTGTACACAGAAATATTTACAACCAAAAAAACATTCTAGGTAATATAAAACGTCAAATAATTTAATATATTAAATATAAAAACGTAAATAAATAACACGAACATATAATAACTTTACAAAATGAGGACTTGTGATCTTCTCAAACATCTGAAACATATAATAACATTTATTTATTAAAAACAATTTCATGTTTCTTTTAAATATTGCCACCCCTTCGGGTATTTTTAAGTGTTACGAGATTGGATACTAACTGTTTTTTGACGTATGAGGGTAAACATCATTTTATTGCAAAACAAAGTACAGATTCTGAAAGCTTGGACTTTTCGCTATTTTTCTAGGTAGTCCCTGTTACGATCAATGCACTTTTTGAGTCGCTCCAGGAGCTTTTTTATACCACTCTCACGCCGACTCCCATAGAAGATATCGACAGCTGCCTTCAGCTCTTCGTCGCTTGAGAATTTCGTTTCCCCCAAGTGTTGTTTTAAGTTGGGTAACAAATAGTAGTCACTGGTAGCCAAATCAGGGCTGTATGGAGGATGGTTAAGGATTTCCCACCCCAATTTGGCGATGAGATGAGTATCCGCGACACCCACCTGGCAGACACCTTGCGGTACTTCAAAATATCCGTCAAACTCTTGTCACGGTAGTCTTAGAGAAATGCCCTCTCAGTTCGGCAATCTCTCGCATAGTCACACGCCCATCCTCAAGCAAAAGTTTCTCAACCTTCGCCACTGTCTCATCCGAAACTGTTGGACGCCCGAGGCCGGCCTCGTCGTGTACGTTTGTACGATCTCCTGCGAACTCCCTGCACCACTTCCGCACATGTTTTGTGTCCATACACTTTTCTCCATGCACATCGGTCAATTGGCGATGGATTTCAATAGAGGGAGACTCCTTAAACCATAGAAATCTAATCACTGAACGCAATTCACACTTGGCGGGAACGTCGATTTTCCTTTCCATCGTCAATGGATGCTAAGCCAAAAATAAGCGTTGCAGCGAGGTGGGAACCGGCCAGAATAGTGAAGGGGGAAGCCTGGAACACGGCGCTTTTGTCAGATTTAAGGTAGCTTGCTTCGTCGCAAAGGTGAGACCTTAATTTACGGACAACCCTCGTATTAAGTATTAATTTGTTTTTTGTACACCTCTGGTGTTTGGGCTGAAACTACTAGTGACGTGTCTTCAGCAAAATTGATCATGCAACCTTTACTGATAAACTGGTGTAAGTCATTACTGAACAGCAAAAAATCAAAGGCCTTGCCGTTGAATCCTAGGCGATATCTTCAACAACACTATGTTTTTGACATTTTTAGCTCAATCTCCACACACATTTGTCTAACAGTTAAATAGGTTATAGGTTAAGTAGGGTCTTAGTGAGCTGTCTTAGCCTCTCGTGAACTGCGACCTAACAGATCTATTGTTCTACCCTTAACCAATCACTTCCCAAGCAGTCCCACGTCCGCCATGAATCTGGTAACTATCGTGGGGGTGATAATGCTCACTTCTTCGGGGGATAATCGGTCCCTGCCGAAGTGTGAAAGACGCTTGTGAGCAATCGCGACACAAGTGCATAGTATGTGCTCGGTAGTTTCATCTGCCGAATCACACAATCTGCAGTTTCCACTTTCCTCTTTTCCCATTTTACGCAAATGGTATCGGAGGGCACAATGCCCTGTCATGAGTCCGGTGTAAGTTCTTAGCTCGTTCCTTGTGAGTTCAAGCACCTCGTGGCTGTGATCGAGTTTCAGGAGTCGTTTTGATTGACGTAGACCTGGTACATTGTTCCAATGCTTACGTCTTCTGTCCTCTTCCCATGTTTGCACCACCTCTCTTCTATGCGCCATGGGGAGTCCACAAAACGGCTCTGGTCCTATAGGAGTGGCATTTGCACCTCGTTTTGCGAGTTCATCGGCCACTTCGTTGCCTTTAATATCCCCGTGCCCTGGGACCCACATGAGGGTCAACAAGTTGTTCTTCGCCAGTTGCGAGAGGGATCTTCGACATTCCCAGACAGTCCGTGAGCCGTGACTATAGGCTCGAACGGCCTTTAATGCGGCTTGGCTGATGTATATATGCGCGCCATTTAAGTGCCTAGCCAAGCATTCTCTGGCGCACATATCAATTGCAATCGTTTCCGCATGCAAAATCGTGGGCGTCGTGCCCAGAGCCATGAAGCTCCTGTGGTTTTGGTTAGGCCCATAAATGCCTATTCCAGTACCTCTGGTATTCTTGGCACCATCCGTGTACCAGACTGATATCCCTCGTCCAAACTCCTTGACTCTCATTAAAGCCGTTTTAGGGTCCTCGATCGACACCTTAAACGGTAATTCGAATTCGAGCTTCCTGGACATAATATCCGTCGGTTTGGACAGAAGGGCCGGGTCGATTTGGTGCAGTCTAACAGTTAAAAACGATGTAATTAAATTTAATATGCTTCCTCTTATTCCGAGGGCGGATAGCTTTTACCTTATGAATCGTATCTATGTTATCAATCGTAAAAGAGTGCTGCCACATTTTACCGGCATCTACTTGAGAATATACTTCGTCGATGAACACTACCTTTGCACTTTCTGTTGATTTCCCTTCTCGAAAGCCGTGCTGATTTGGAGACAATAATTTTAATTTGTTTATATAATTTCATAATTGTACACTCATAGCCATTTCAAATATTTTTGAAAATTAGTTTATCACTGACACTGGGCGGTAGTTCGCAATTTCGGTTTTTTTTTAAAGGAAGGGTGTTAGATGGAATTGCGGGTTGGGAAATTGTCTTAAGCTACTTGGCTATTCAGACACGACCGAGTTTTAATATTTATCAAATCATATATTTGATGATGGTTGGACGATCATAACATCCATGCCCGAGCTCGGATTCGAACCAAGGACCCCCCTGACTACAGTCGGCGCGCTAACCACTGTACCAACGGGGCCGGCGCAATTTCGGTTTCGGGTTCTTTTTTGTACATGGGCACTTCACGAGCAATTTTTAACACACTAGGAAATTCACCACTTTCAAATGCCAGATTTACAAGATATGTTAGTGGCTCTAGGATGAGATGGCTTACAGTTTTTATTAATGGTGTTGATATTTCATCACTTCCTGCTCTTGTTATATTATTTAATTTAATAATAATTGATTGTAGTTATTCAAATGTTATTGGGCGAAGAAACATGCTGTTATTTGAATTGTTCTTTGTAACTGTACATAAAGTTCATGCATTTTTTCCACAATGGTTGTTAACTTTTGTGCCTGTTATTGTAGCAAAGTAATGGCCAAATATTTCGGCAACTCGATTAGGGTCTTCTATTTTATTCTCTCCATTTTGAATGAGAGTACTAGATTTTCGTATTTTTTTTTTCTTCCCACTTCTTCATTTACGAGTGACCATATTTTTCTAATTTTGTTTTTCGCTTTTAGTATTTCATTTTCGTGAAATTGTTTCCTTGTATTTTGAATTAAAAATTAATGTGATGTTTCACGTTATTGTAAATTCCACTGATTTCCTCTGATCTAAAATCAATCATATTTCTATATGTTTGTTTCAATTTTTCTGAAGATTTAATTACTTCGACAGTGATAATTTTTTCCTTGCTTGTTTCCTACTGACGTTTGTTCTTCGTTTTGGAGAAGCTAGATTAAAACAATATAGGTCGTTAGAATGCCGATTTTATAATTTTCTAGAACAGCGCATTCAATTTCCATTTCAATGCTGTAATTATGAATTTTTTGTATTCGTTACAAGTTTTTATCAGCGAGTTTCATGTTGATGTATTTTCCTTGAATAATTACTTATGCAAGCGAATACACCAATTTTAATAAGATTTACATTATTTTCGTTTGTAATCTGCAGTTATTTCCAACTCATTTATTTTGTTTATTGCGCTCCTTATGTTTAAATGCAACAATTTTAAGTTAACATTGGATTCATGTGAACTATATATTTTGTTTTGGATGATCTATGGATTCCGTTTTCGACTTCGGAAATTGCGAAAATTTCCCTAGACTTGCCCATCGGCGCATATCTAAGATCATATACCTCGCAATTAGAAAAAACAGTAATTTGCGAGTTTTAAATAGCAAGCAACACTAGTTTGAACGTATTTATTTCTGCAAAATAAACTAGTTTATTTTGTAGCCTTAATAAGACTCATTTGTTGTATAATAAAATGTTTTAAAAACATTTAGTTCGTTGTAGAAAATTAAATAATTTAAAATGAACAGACAGTTGAAACGTGTGTTACAACCCCCTGGTTTAAAATCTAAAC
Organism: Ontholestes murinus; assembly: GCA_963969525.1. Lineage (NCBI taxonomy): Eukaryota > Metazoa > Arthropoda > Insecta > Coleoptera > Staphylinidae > Ontholestes > Ontholestes murinus. Next base: position 51,064,507 of record OZ018388.1, on the reverse strand, counting down.
TTAGTTTTGTTAAGAGTTCTGGACACGTTACTTTTCCATGTACAAGTTTGTACAAAAGCAACATATCATTGAAGCGTCTACGGGATTTTAGTGTTGGTAGCTGAAGTTAATACAGAATATGATGATATATTATGAGGGCACGGGGTATGCCATTTTAAATGCTACAATTCGTAGGAATTTGTTTTGCACCTTTTCTATGTGATTCGACCAATTCTCATAATGAGGTGACCATATTGTAGACGCATATTCTAGTTTCGAGCGTACTAGACTTAGGCATAATATTCTAAATGTGTCAATTGAGAACTGACCACAAAATCTATTAATAAATCCCAATGTTTTTAGTGCGTCCCTTGCTACAGTCAAGGCATGATTATGAATGGTGAGCTTACCATCAAACACCACTCAGAGATCTTTAATTTCAGTTCTTGACTGAAGAGGTAAGTCAGCGATAGTAAGTCCAATCTTCATTGGTGCAAGTTTTCTAGTAAAAGACATACTGTAGCATTTAGAAGTGTTTAAAAAGAGGTCATTGTCCTTGCACCAGTTGTCTAAATGAACTAAATCGGCTTGTAAAAGACTCGCGTGAGTCAACTATTCTGAATAACTTAAGGTCGTCAGCATATAATAGGAGTCGACAATTTTTTATATAGTTTACAATATCATTAAAAACAAGATAAACAAAAGCGGTCCATAGTGAGATCCCTGAGAGACCCCAGAGTATACCGATATCGCTCTGGAGATATATTCCTTGTACCTTACGTGCTAAAGCCTATTCGTTATAAAAGTTTTAAGTTAATCCACAACACTATGTGGGAAACCTAGGATTATAAGTTTTTCAATTAAAACACTCTGCTTCACTCTTTTAAACGCATTGGAAAAGTCTGTATATACGATTTCGACTTGTTATTTATTTTCCAAGGCATATGAAAGGTAAGACGAGAGTGTTATTAGATTCGTACTAGTCGACCTTCCCTCATAGAACCCATGCTGCACATTTATAATTATATGTTTGCTCATATTAAGAAATTGCTTGGACATTATGTTATCTAATTGCTTTAGCATTGATGCTTGTTTCACCCTCCCCTATAATTAGTTACCTCACTACGGTCCCCATTTTTGTGCAAAACTGATTTTCCATTAGTCAGGAACTTGGCAATCTTTCAGAGATTTAGCGAATAGTAAGTGTAATGGAATAGCTATACTGTACAAGCATTTTGATAAAAAAATAATTGGGTACCATGTCTGGTCCAAGACATACTTGAATTATTTATATTTTTTTATTGCAGTAAAAACTTCTTCTAAGGATATTGAGATGTATTGCCTACATCGTTATAAACTTGTCTGCCACGGTTTTTAACTAAGTTATTATTTTGCACATATACTGATTCAAAAAATCTGAAAAGAGATTTACTATGCCATGACCATTATCATTAATATTATCCTCGTATTTCATACTAATTGGTAAGCTATTTTTCTTTTTACAACTTTTTACAAATTGCCAAAAATATTTAGGTTGTGACTTTATATTTAATTCAATATCTTAAGCTTTTTATTTAGGTGTTTACATTGGCTACGAATGTCACAGAAATTTCTATAACATTTCGTTTTTTTCGTTGAGATTCTTTGAAGTAGTTCCACTGCTGTAGAGCATAATCTTCTTTTATTTTTAAATTTCATAAGGAAATCTTCTTCTTTTTATATTTAAGAATTTTTCTGGGTGTTTCCTGTTCAGGGAAAATTGGTTTAAGGGGGCTGGGTTTATTATCCACTTTCCTACTGTAATAACATGGAGCGGTTTAAATTCAAATTCAGTGAAATATTGTTGAATGCTGATTTATGAGCTGCAATTCTATTTTCAGAAGTGATTTCAGAGGATTCTAGTAAGTTATAAATCATGACATTGTTAGTCCTACGTTGTCTATCTGTAAGTTCCGACATTATTCCGAAGTTCGCTACGCTTCCTGTTGGGGTCCCTTCAGTTAATTGAGTAACCTGAGACTTTAACTGCCTGTTTTCTTCTTCCTGCTTATATATTCTGTCTTTTATTGATGCTATTTCGGCCGAGAAATTTTTAAATTGATCACGAATTTCAAGATGAAAATTGTGCATTTAGTACGGAGGCTAAAATTTCCTCATTCATATTTAGCGATGAGTTACTTGAAGTACTCGCCGACGTCACATTCATCGGGATCATCATTTGGTGCACAACTATTACGTTGCCAATAATCACCGTTAACTTTTTTTCTTCTTTCAAATAATATAATAGTTTCACGTTATTTAAATACACACACTCTGCATGGTTCCATTTTTTGCAAGTGATCATGCATCGTATTGCTTTTGATTTTGGACTTTAATTTCAGCGCATGTAAAGCAATTTATAACCATATTTTTTTTTGCGTAAACCTTATAGTTTTCGAGTAAAACATAGGGAAAGTACTATGATGGCCACATCACCATTTTTTTTGATATTTTTATTTTGCGGAAATATCCATTTTGGGGTCTGAACCCAAAACACTAATTTCTAGAATTATTTTTTGTGTCTGTGTGTGTGTCTGTCGGTGGGCACTGTATCTTAAAAACCAATTATCTGTTTGAGATGAAACTTTAAACTTAAGGTTTTATCGTCAAAAACTGGAACTGAAAAGCTTTTGGTGAACATTCATAAACCGGAAGTGGATGTTTACTCGAGAGGTTTTTTTGTTTTTTGTGATATTTTTCTAAATATGGGAAATTTTAAAATACGTTTCAAACAAAAGTTATAGGAAATAAAAAACTGAGCAAGTTTTGTTTGAACCTGTTTTTCGTAAAAATTTTAACTTTCGAGAAAAAAAAATTAAAATTTTGATATTTTTGCCAATTGCTAACAAACTATTGGAGTTACATGAAAAATATATTACAAATAATTGTAGAGAATTCAAAACTGAACAAATTATGAAGAATAGTTTTTTTGCGTAAACCTCATAGTTTTCGAGTAAAATATAGGGAAAGTACTATGATGGCCACATCACCATTTGTTAAAATGTTATCAATGCAGCAGATTCTGATATTCGTGTACTTTCTTTTACAGTTGTTCAGTCCAAACGAATGAATAATTTTTATTAGTCTTTCTTGACTGGCGGACTTTTTATCAAAATGAATATTGAAATCACCTGCTATAACAAGTGTTGCTCCATTAAATGCAGGTTTATATAATTTAATAGGCTACAAAACTTGCAGAACAAGTTATCAATATTACGTAAAGGCGATTTGTACTAGAAAACAATTTTTATTTTCAGCATGTTTATCATTGCAGAAACGACCAATCGATAAAATTTCGCATTTTATGCTGTTAAGAACGTATATACATGTTCCTCCATGATTCACATTCAAGTCACTTCTGCAATAGTAAACTGTCATTTTATAGCCAGTTAGATATTGACAGTCCATCAAATCTTCTCGGAGCCAGTGTTCAGAAATGTAAACTATGTGCATAGTGTTATTTAATAAGTAGCCAGATAATTTGTTTAACTTATTAACTAAGCTTTGTAAGTTTAGATGCATTATAAATAAAGCATATAATTCACTTGTATATTTATGTGAATTTATTTACTGTAAACTTACGTGTGAGGAGTTGATTCCTTGGTTCGGAGAAAATTTGACGGCTGTTTAGAAAAAAAAATGTATCAATGTAAATGCCTTTTGGCCAGAATTTAGGGTCTATAATAGATTTGAAGTGATTAGATTGTCCTCTAATTTTGAATGAAGAATAATCAGCTTCCTCGTATTTTGGCTTTAGCAATCCAACGATAAAGTTTGCAGATTTATTTATTTCTTTTTTCAAAAATATCATCATGTCTTCTTTCATTGTATTTTTCTGAAGTCTCGATACGAATAACTAATAATAATTTTCTTCCAGAAGTTGATGATACCTTACTACTATACTGTCTTCAGAACTGTTGTTTTGTTATATTTAATTAATTGCTCACTTAACCCGTGGTGAAACATATTTGAAAAATCTTGATTAGAAATTAAAAACACTTGGTTTGTTTCACAGAATATTTATTATTTTTCTTCGACTAGTTTCGACAATATGTCATTATCAAGGAGTAATTGCAGGTGCAATATCCCACCATATTCATAGTGTTATGTAGTATTTAAGTCTCGATTGTAATCAATTTAAAATCATTATGCATCTGCCTGATGAAGCCACTGTGTGGTGAAACAATTGTAGCAGTACAAAATAAAGTTAACTCAAAACGATCGTGCTTTTAATTATAAGTTCATAATGGAGTTTCGCTAAGTAACAGCCTTATCAATCCAGCAATGCGAATGGATTCGATCAAATTAAGATTTAAATTAGTTACGATATAACAGAAGAGCTCCGACTTGTGACATATTTTTATATTCTTACAATAATAGATAGCTTATATAAAATAACATTGTCAGTCGTCGTAGTCATTAGTAGGCGACTGTAATGAACTGCCTACAAGTGAGCGGCTTTCGAATGGGCTTTACTAAAAGATGAGCGAGGTTTTTCTCGATAAGAAAGGGAGCGAGTTTGGCCAGAATACGTAGAATTAATTAATACATTTCTCTGACCAAGCAAGAGTTCGAGGAAATATTCAGGGTGAGAGCTAATGGTGCTCATGGTTTCTTGCGGTATAGCCAATGGTACGTCCATTGTAAGTAGTTCTAGCTTCCCGCATGAAGGTATATCCAACTTCATAATTTCTCTAAGGTCATGTTGGACAATGAAGGGTCCGAATATAAAATATGCAAGGGACATCGCAGCGGTCTTGATGATCCAATTTGTAGGCTCAACTCCGGCCTAAATGTTTTTCTTTTAACCGGGTTTGCGGAGGGTGAATAACTGATGTGAAGTGGGTGTCGATCTCTAGCCAGTGGATAATATATTGCACAATAAAACTAACAAACTATATACAATTATCAAAAATCAATTTTAACACAAGCGATCTAAAGCTCCTCGATGGTGAGGTTATTTGGTTGTAGATGTGACAATCTGACAAGACGTTCACTGAGCGGTCTATCCTCCGAAATCGTTGAATGGCCTACACTACAGCCTCCTGTTGGTACTGTGATGTATGCTCTTTAGCTGTTCTACAGGAAGCATAGTCTTCCCGAATTTCACTGTGCGTTCTGGTTTATATGCTTCGCAAGTACACAGTAGATGTTGGGGACATTCCTCGTTTTCAGACACCTAAAACATAGGGGGCTTTTCTCAATTCCCATCTTATGGTTTTGCTTATTCGGATCACAGAGCCCAGTGACTAGTCCTATGATTTTTTTAAAATTTCAAACTGCTCAGTCTTATGATAAAACGAAAATAAAATTCCTTACTTCACTTATTATATTATACTTACTACATAATAAGTGAAGTAAGGAATTTTATTTTCGTTTCGTCATAATATATAACACTTCACATTACTCAAACCGAAATTTAGTGCTCAGTCTTGACAATGCTTACGAAGTCTTTGAAGAATTTTCAAAACTACTTGGGAAATATACTCTGCAACTGTTTTACTACCTTTTCAATATGGCTATGTGGAGATCCCAACTCAATCCTTTTTGAGATAATTAAAACACTTTAACTTTGTTTTACCACATAAAATATTTATTGCTGTGACTATAGTTTCGAACATTCACTGTTCATTATCAAACATAAAGTACTTAAAATTAATTAACAGGTGTTATTTATATGCCTTCGAAAAGAGGAGAGTACATCAGGTCAGTCTGGTCATTAAGAAGGGAAAAACCGGGATTAATTTTGGCTTTATGAATTTCTAGCGCTTCCAGTAAATCCATTTTACGGCCTTTATCCGTAAAGTGGATTACTGAAAGTACATCCTTGCCGAAAGTATGATTATTTTCTATTAATAATAAATATTTTATGTGGTAAAACAAAGTTAAAGTGTTTTAATTATCTTATTAAAATGTACCACCAAGTTAACGCCGACATCATTCAAGAATCAATCCTTTTTGGCTTATGTCCGCTGTTTTTGAAGAGGAAATTCCACACGAATTGTATGCGAATAATAGTAGTTTTTAATTATTATTACATTTACATCATTTAGTTTCTCATCCTCTATTTGTTAACCTTATATTGCCAAGGTCTACTTCCCAATTGTTTGTCTTTATATAAATCAACACGATCGACCCCGTGATGTGAAGCGTGTAATCCCAATTAATTTCCTTTGTATTAAAGTAAATTACTTTAATTACAATGGGCAATAAGTGCGGCATTTGTTAACAGGGTGTTACACCTAATATTCCTTATATTAAATGCGATGGATATTGACACAAAGCCGTGCATATAATATATTCTAAATTAATGCAATAGCAATATTAAATAAGTGTGTTCTAAATGTAATGCACCAAGCCCATGCGACACTTCGGTTTCACTGGATATTTTAAGTAAAGCTCTTGAGAACCGTTTTATTATATTTAAAGATGAAATACTTCAATATTTTAATATAAAATGGATTGATTTGGAATTCCATGAATAATGATAATATTAAATACAATTATTATACCTCCACGTAACTCATCAACATAATAATGTTATTAATCAAGAGGAACTTATTGATGAAGTTAAGGAAAGGTTTCGCAGATCGTTGAAGTAATGGTTTTTTTAATTTCCCGGAATACAAATGTTCTGCTAAAACGAAAATGGAACATGATAATGCTGCAATACGTGAATTACTAGGACCTGCAATTTTATTTGAGCCAAATTCTGTGGTAGTAGTTCGCCTTTGTAATACCACCAAATTGAGAGCATAACCTTCTGTTAATGAATAATTTGGTTTCGAAGTGGCAACCTGTTGCTTGAATCGATTCACTTACTCTTTACTAAAGAGAGTTGGTTTAAAATAGAAATGTAGACATCTATTGGTCGGAACCGAAATTACTTAAGAGTCAAAGCAAAATCTTACGATTAGCGACTTATAAGAACAGTTAATACTTGGAAAATAGAAGTAGAATAGGTATAGAATATTATAAAGTGAGATTTGTTTGAAATATGCTGTTCCATTTAAAAAGGAGATATTCTTTCAACACGTATACAAAATTATAAGTGCAAAAATATGCAGTTAAAAATACATTTTCTAGAAATTATTAATTATTAATTTTTTCATGTTTTCATAAACGCGGTGCATATAAATAATTTTAAAAATCCCAATTAGTTGCGGGTTGTATATCTAATTACTCATAATTATATATTAATATATATTTTCCTCTAATTATATTAGTTCGTTATCGTTCCGATAACAATTCCAGTATCAGTTCGTAATATTATTATTATTCAGAAATATTATTTCCATTTATTTAGTCCAGTGGGAAACAGATAATTTGTAATAATATATTTATTTTTATGTTTGCGTGAATTTACCGGTAGTTTAAATACTAAATCACATTTTACTTTTGGTTACACAGATGAAAAAAAATATTACATAGGCACATATCATTTTCTTTTATTTTTAGTATTATAAAAGGTCTATTAAGAATTTGAAAATTAAACAACAATAAAAACTTGAATAATTATCAGGACCTTATAATAACACATGGATTATCATTAATTTATAACAAATTCATTTTGCTTAAGTGAAAATCCAAAAGTTTTTTAATTTTGTAGATATCGATATCTATAAATAATTAATTATTAAATCAGTTTTGAGAGCGTTTTGTTCAATTATTATTTTTAAATTAAATTAAATATTAATTTCAAGTAATGTTTCTATGCTATTGATAATTGTTAATAATGTTTCTTGGTTTTTAATAGATACTAAAATAGTATATTCTGAATTCTAAAGGAATTTTGTTGTAAGGAGTTATAAATTAATTATTGATGTAAAGTTTATTATGTCTGGTTGTCTGAAATTTTGGTAAGTAGCCTTTATTTCCTACTAAATTTAAAGCTGTAACGTTTTTTTCAACTATAGTTCTTAATACAAATTTTATGGATTATTGGGTTGCGACATTTACTATGTGAAAAAAATCTAAAAATATGTAATATTTTGTACACTTACATTAATAAGTCTTACAAAGACTACAAAAACAAATAACTTGTTGAAGAAACTTTCCAGGCTAATTATAGTATAGCTATGAAAACTAGTTTGATTTTATATTAAATTATGTCAAATACTTCGGAGAAAATATAATTTACGTGGTTTTGGCCATAGAAGTTGATGTTTTAGCAAGATATTTGTTGTTTTATATTATAAAGTTATTATCGATTTCACTTGTTGATGTTTTCATTATTTAATAGTAACAGAATAAAAATAAATTTCTCCGAGCATTACTACATCGTTGTCTTACAACGGCTAATAGTTAAAATAACTACACCTCATAGTAAAGCACCGCCATGCATTGGATTACGTAACTATTAGCTGCCGTGAAATCACATTAAGTATAAAGTAACGTAGTTTTGTGCTGCTGTCGTCTTTTAAGCACGTGGCGAATTTATTACGCAAGGCAATCTACAGACACGTTTTTCGCTGTATCGCAGCTCATCAGTGGAGCTATGTCCTTATTACGTTGGTCCTAAGTAAAAAGCGCGATTGTAATAAAATGAAAACAGATTTGTATCATATCTGTTTAATACAAATTTTTGTAAGGCGTTGTAGAATATTATATCTTAATTAATTTATGTAATAGAGCATATTCCTGCTACTACGTTGTAATTTTGTACGGGCTCCTAAATATGAATTTGTGTGCTTTATTGTATTACCATACTCACAGTATTTGGTTGATATAGGGCAAGTTAGTTAATAATAAATTAGGTGCGTGTGATGAAATAAAAAACTATGACATCATCATAAAAGAACTAATGTGTTAAATTACTTGGCGGTTAAAAAAACGACTACAATTATCAGCAATAGTAACACCCTTCATAAAAGCATGTGAATTGAATCATGTAATTTTTACTAAAATACAATTAAACATATCATGTTCACCAACTTTTTTTTTAATTGGTCGGTTTAATCCAGCAGCATATTACTTACAGAAAACAGTTATAGTACAAATTGAAGTTATATATTTAATTGTTAAGCTGTATAAAATTGGTCTTAAATATAAGTTTTATTTTTTCTTTCTTTATTATTATAGATTATATTAATCAGAATACTGTGTTGCTTAGAAACATCTTTGTATATATTTATTATATTTTTTTTAAAATTAATCTTATATTATGTATTATTCGATTTTATACGAAAATGAATACAGCAGATTGTGCTTCGCGATATTTCTGTTTATTCTGTGATAAAATTTTATTTACAATAATGGAATTTTATTGACACGCTAGCGATGCTATACATATAAAATATTTGTTTTTATAATTTAATGGAATTATTGATTTGCTTACTATACTTCCTTTTTCATATACAGGGTGTCCCTTTAATGTGGAGAAATGGCTGGACCCCAGATTCCTGCGATCTAAATAAGGTGATTTATCTAGATCTAAAAGTTTAAAGTTAAAAAAAATGTTATTAATTTTGTTTATAACAGTTGAATGCTACTTTCGATCAAGCTGAAATTTGGTGTAGTTTATCACAATAACTAATGAAGAACTATAAAAAATAATAGTACCACGACCTAAATAATGAATTCTACCTTAAAAAATACTACTTGGAAGATTGATTCATTTAAGTTTTTTTGTTGTTAATAATATTTGGTACAAAAAAAATACAACTTTATATATTTATATTTATAAGTAAAATCTAAATTTAGTTTTCAGGGTGGCTGAAAATACATGTTTTCTTTTATCGCCGTGTAATGTATATGTGTATGTATATATTTACAATATTTATATGTTATGGGAAATTCTATTATTGTTTATATATTTGTATTATTTAAATTACTTACTTTATTGATTTGTATTTGTGTGTATTTATTTTAAGTTATCATGTTGTGTGCTTTTCGGAGCCGCGCGGATGCAGAAGGGTCTGGGAAGAACAATAACTAATTCGATTTTTGAATTAGTGGAAACTATTAAGTTATCAATTGTACACAGTTCACGCCGGCTTATCCCATTCTCCCTCATATTGCTAAAAGCACTAGTTGTATTTTAATTAACATTACATTTTGGTCTTGCGGTAACGTCACTCTTACATCGTCTCTCAACTTAAACACTCTTACATCGTCTCTCAACTTGTACAAATATTCATAACGTTCTTTATAACAAACAGCAGTTGTAATATTTAAAAGTTAAAGTGAAGTAATAAACAAGAAAAAACGGAATCTTCCTTGTTCACGAAAACACCTCACCCAGAAAAGAACCTACATTACATAAGTAAAGCTCTCACACACCTTAGAACTTTACAGCCGCAATTGTTTAACAAAAGTTAATTATGTATCATATAAATTAACGAGTGTCTTCTAAGAATTAACTTCCATTATGGTCTATACTTATTCATGTTTGGAATACCTATAATTGGATTTTGTCAAGGAATGATGGTATCCAAATTCAAATTACGGGTTTTTATCAATCTCCATCTTCGGATATCAATTTCTTTCTAACTGAGTTTGAAAACTATCTGAAAACAAATATATATAGTTCACATACTATTATAGTAGGAGACATTAACATAGATATATCAAAAATTACCCCAGAGTCATCAAACTACCAGGATATCCTAAGTGAATATAACTTTATATCTCTGATCAATAGCCCCACCACAGGAAATGCCTTCATAGACCATATATTTATTCGAACTCAATACCCTCTAAGCGAAAACATATTGCCGATGGTTATAGATACAAACATAACAGACCATTGTTCGCAAGTAATTCAAATTATTTTCGGAACCAAATTAACTAAATGTCAGATCCCAGAAGTATCAGAATGTTACAAAAAATATATAAAAATGCATTAATTAAATAGTATTTTAAGAAATTTATCATGAAATGAAGTATATTTGGCTGAAAGTATAGACCATGCTACAAATAAATTTATTGATATAATAAAAGAAAAAAATAACATATGCACATTAATGACAAAAAAACAATCATAAAAATCGAAAAAGAAAACAGTGGATGTCAGGAGCACTGCTTCAATCAATAAATAATAAAAATAGCTTATATTTCGAAATGAAACAAAATACAGAGAATTTGCAATTGAAAACGGAGTATAAATTGTATAGAAATAACCTAAATAATATTATTAAACAAGCAAAGATTGAGTTCTATAAAAACGAGATTTATGAAAACAAAAAATGTTCAAAAAACATGTGTACAGTAATATCGGAAGTAACAAATTCAACTAAGAAGAGTCAAATAGGTCAAGTTAAAGATGGGAATAATGAAATTATTCATGATAGAAATAAGATCGTTCAAATGTTCAATGATAAATTTTTAAACGTAGGAACTGATTTAGCTTCAAATATATCTCAAGATCCAGACTATAATCCACTAAAAAAGACCACATTGAATTCATTTCACCTAGTAGAAACTAACAAAGAGGAAGTTATGAATATAATAAATAAGCTGAAAAATAAAAAGTCGGTCGGAGTTGACGGTTTAAAGGCTGAAACTATAAAAGGCATTGCTCAAAATATCTCGGAACCACTATCATTTATTATAAATATCATCTTTACTTCGGGCATTAGATCGATTAGATAGATTCTTATATAAATAAAATATATTGTCGTCCTCGCAATTTGCTTTCCAAAAGAATAAATCAACACAAGATGCTATAGAAAGTTTTACTAACAAGATTTACAATGCACTTGATGATGGTATACCAGCCATAGGTATGTTTGTAGATTTAGCTAAGGCCTTCGGCACAGTAAGTCACCGAATACTACTTAATACCTTATATGACTACGGTATAAGAGGAACCCCGCATGCCTTATTTAAAGTTACTTAGCAGACAGAAGTCAATCAGTGAATATATATATATATATATATATATATATACAGGGTTATTCACGCTATACGGCACGGAATATTGTGGCCAAAATACGTGACTTTCAAAAAGTTTCACTTTGGGGATATATGAGGGTCTATTAGGGCTACTTTTTAAAATTACTTTCATAATATACAGGGTGTCCCAAAAACCCTAAAAGTATCAAAGTTGTGTTTTTTTAATGAAACACTCTGTATTTTATTGCATTATTGGATCTTTCAATCAAAATAAGTTTGTATTTTATTAAGGTTTTTATTACTTAAACCTTAACGTTTTTGAAATAATTTGAATTTTGTAAAAATTTAACCTAATTTTCATGTTTCAAATACTTAAAAAGTAATTAAGTTATGCATACCAAATTTACACTGAAATGTAATAATAGATCATATTTTATTTTCCAAGTATAATAAATTTGATAAATCTTATACCGGGTGTAAAAAAATTGGAATTAAACAAATGAGAACTTTAAATGGCTATAACTTCATTTATTTAAATGGAACGCTATATTTATTAATTTATCAGCAAATGCACGTTTTAATTACCTATCGAATGGTATTTATATCTTAAATGTTAAGTCTTCTCGTTTTTACAGAAAACGCCAAAATATTGTTTATTGCACCGTTTTAGTACTTTTTAAGTAAAAATTTTAATGTATCTAGTTTTCCATCGTATTTAAAAACGTAAGATAATTAATTTTCTGTTACTTTAGTTTAAACAGCCTGTCTTTTGTTATAGTTGTGTTATTTTGCGTTTTTGTGTTAGATCGTTAGTAATCATTATTGTTTGAACATTGTTGTTGTATTTAATAGTAAAAAATGAAATTTTACGCAGATTTTCTTATACTGGGGTTTTTATAACTGATACTTCCAATTTCTTTAAATTGGTTATTATAGTCTCTCAAAAATGGCTGGCTTAGGGTGATTTCTTTCGGGAAACCTTTAAGTATAAACTCGACAAGCCAATAAACAATTTTGATGACATTCTCCAAGCATAAAGATAATGCCAATACCCCCTTCTTTTGAACAATTTTCATTTTTTCTATGAAATACAACAACGATGTTCAAACAATAACGATTACTAACGATTTAACACAAAAATGCAAAATAAGACAACTATAACAAAAGACAGGCTTTTTAAACTAAAGTGGCATACTAAATTAATTATCTGACGTTTTTAAATACCATAGAAAACTAGATACATTAAAATGTTTACTTAAAAAGTACTAAAACGGTGCAATAAACAATATTTTGGCGTTTTCTGTAAAAACGAGAAGACTTAACATTTAAGATATAAATACCATTCGATAGGTAATTAAAACGTGCATTTGCTGATAAATTAATAAATATAGCGTTCCATTTAAATAAATGAAGTTATAGCCATTTAAAGTTCTCATTTGTTTAATTCCAATTTTTTTACACCCGGTATAAGATGTCAAATTTATTATAGTTGGAAAATAAAATATGATCTATTGTTACATTTCAGTGTAAATTTGGTATGCATAACTTAATTGCTTTTTAAGTATTTGAAACATGAAAATTAGGTTAAATTTTTACAAAATTCAAATTATTTCAAAAACCTTAAGGTTTAAGTAATAAAAACCTTATTAAAATACACACTTATTTTGATTGAAGGATCCAAAAATGCAATAAAATACAGGGTGTTTCATTAAAAAAAACACAACTCTGATACTTTTAGGGTTTTTGGGACACCCTGTATATTATGAAAGTATTTTTAAAAAGTAGCCCTAATAGTCCCCCATATATCCCCAAAGTGAAACTTTTTGAAAGTCACGTATTTTGGCCACAATATTCCGTGCCGTATAGCGTGAATAACCCTGTATATATATATATATATGTATATATATATATATATATATATATATATATATGTATATATATATATATTTAGGTAATATTATTAGCAGCTCGCAATATTTAAAATGCGTAATTCTGCAGGGCACAGTATTAGGGCCTTTATTATTCAGTATATACTTGGATGGCCTATTTTCATTAAATAGCAAAGCAGAAGTGGTATGTTTTGCAGATGATACTGTTTTGTTCTATAAAGCGTAAATAATTGGACTGAATTAAAGAATATAGTTGAAAGTGACTTGATTAAAATTAAAAACTGGTTTCATCATATGCTTTTATCAATAAACTTTTCTAAAACAGTTGCGGTTCCTTTCACCAATTTACAGCGCAATAACAATAAAACTAAATTTAGGTGAAATTAAAATTAAACTTGTCGATAACACTAAATACCTTGGAATTATAATTGATGGCTCTCTTAAGTGGGATAAACATATTCATTATGCAATTAAAAAGTTAAGAAGTATAACCTTCAAAATCAAATTTCTTAAAGACATTTTAAACTTAAAAGAGATAAAAATAGTTTATCATTCATTGATTGAAAGTCATATATCTTATAGTATTGGTGGATGGGGTAGTGCCCGTGATATACACTTGATAAATCTCGAACTACTACAAAAGAGAATTTTGAAAATAATTTTAAACAAAGAACCCACCTATTCATCGGAACAACTATACGAGGATGCATAGTTATTTGATATTAGACAATTATATTTCTAAATACTGAGTTTAAATTTTTTCAAGAAAAAACATTTACTACCGACAAAAGATTATTATTACGAATCTAGAAACATAAATAATTATAAAGTATTGAAGAAAAATAAAGTTATTGGTCAAAAATCAAGTGAATATCTTGGCAATTTTTTTTTTATTTTATACCCAAAGATATATTAAATGCAAAATCACTGTTATTATTTAAAAATAAAATAAAAAAATTCTCTTCGATACTCCTAGAAATGAAATTAAACACATAGTGACAGGAATTTAATTTTAAGTATTTGCGTGTGTAAGTGTATGTGTTGTGTGTATGTGTGTATACATGAATGTATGTGTATATATTATATGTATATTTACAAATCTACTATTAATTTATTATTAAATATATAGTAATAACGTTTTTAAGTCCCAGACAAGCTATGCTTTAGGGGACTAAGGTTTATTAACTTATATACGTATATAATGAGAAATTAAATAGTGTATTTTATACTAAGTCAAATTTATACCAGTTATCTTTGTAAACAATTAGTAGCTCCAGATTTATGAACTGGTGTTATAAATGGTTGTTTCCAAATCCATGAAAATTCGCGGAATAGAAAAAACACATTTTTTAAAAAGGAACTGGAAATGCCATCAGGACCACACTTATTGCTTTCTTTTAGGTACACAATATTTTCGACTACGGACAGTGTGAGAGCTAGCGATGTGTCGTTGACGTTCATTACTTTGGAATCCATCCAATTAACTGTTGAGATACTGTGCTGAGATCTACGTATACTGAAGAAAGGAAGTTTGAAAACATTTGCACTATTTCATCACCACTCTCAGCTTGCTCGGAGTCATATTTTAGTATTCAAGGATACTGTCATTTGATTTAAATCCTCCACATAGTTCCAAAACAATGTTGATAGATGTATTTAGTATGCAATTGTCGTGACAAATTCTTACATTTGCATATTAACGTTGAAAATTAAATATTATCGCTAACAGAAGATGTTTGCTTATATTTATGATGAGCTGCTCTCTTCCTTGACATTAAACACTTTAAATCCGTATTCATCCATTTTGGATATGTTGATTATGAATAGGACGGAATGTATAATTCGAAAGCTTCATGTATTTTATCATAAAATTTAAGAACAGCATAATTAATGTCTGAATAAGATGCAAATAAAGCATTCCAGTCAACAAGATTCAAATGGTAATTCAGAGAATCATAATCACCTTTTCCAAAAAGATATATTTTTTCTTTGGAAATAAGAGCTTTAGGATTATCCCAGTCTAAAAATACGCCTCTAGAACATGATATATAATTGTATTGTTTAAATAAAGTAAAATTATAAGTGTGTACCAAAAGCTCAAATTTGACATTATTGGGGTTGATCGACGAAGGCAAATTATAATTGCCACAGATTATGAATTTATGGTCGCCAAAATATTCCATAGAATTTTTCAGATAAGAGCAGTGTTCCTCGTATATGTAAGCAGGAGAATTTGGCGGAATATAAACAGCACCTACAATATATTTTATGTTATTAACTGAAAGTGTTGCGAATAAATGCTCAATATGATTGTTGAACTCAAGTAGGAAAAATTTTAAAAAAATTTCTATCGCAATTAACAAACCACCTCCCATTTTGTCCCCAGTAATAGTGCAATTAGTTCTAAAAATATTATAATTGCTAAAATTTAATTGACTATTTTGCAGGTTTTCGTAAAGCCATGTTTCTGAAATCACTATAATATCATAGATATACAAGAGACATCGATTGATAGAGTATCGATTTTTGTTCTAATACCACCACAATTTTGGTAGAAACACTTTAGTTTTTTGAAGCATCAGATGATAAATTATTAACGCGAGTGATATAAGGATGATCATTATTAAACCTAATAAAAAGGTCAGAGTCTCCGTGCAATTTTCGAAATTCCATTTCTTGTTTCAATCGCTATAGATAATCAGATTGCTGCTTAGTTCTGTGACTTTGAAAATTATAAGTATCTGTTAATGCGTTAGCATTACTTTTCAGCACAGCTTTAGCTTCCAAATCAGTATTGAAAATAATTTTAAGAGGATGAGTTTTGTTACCGTTATGCTTTCCTAAACGGATTACTTAGATTTAGGAAGATTAAAAAATAACACATTACGTTTTCTGCCCCGTCGTTTCTCTAATTCGTCAAATACAGCTTCAGTTACGTTATTTTTGGAATCTATGTTTTCATTAGATTTTAAAATATCCAGTTCTGATTAAAAACGTTCTTGTACCTTTTCTATTTCCAGTAGCCGTGATTCAAAGCGCAATGAGATTAATTCAATTATTTCGTCTTTAAATAATCAATATGAATTGAGCCTCAATAGCTTTGTTGAGGATGTCAATTGTTAAAATATCTGCACTGAAGTTGAGAGAGAAACGCATTTTTTGCATATCCATTTGTTTTTGGAATTATTTAAATATGTAATTTCTATATCCCTTAAAGCCGTGCATCTTACGTGGATTGATTTATTGCATTTGTCGCAAGATTTAATAAATGGTGTATTGGGCGTGATGTCTTGTTCGCATATTCATTGATTTAAAAAAATAGGAAATGTTAAAGGAGTTCCATATCTAACATGGAATTAGCCAAAATTGTTGATGTAAATTTACAAAATATTACGTAGTTAAATGTATTAAATTATGTTTTAAGTGGACAATCCTGCATCTAACATAAAAATACTTATGCGCTACTCAATATCCCTTCAGCCTAGGGCACATCTGCAATTCAAGCAATATTATTAAAAACAACGTGAGACGCTTCTATTGAGATAATTACTTAAAAAAATGATTTAAGTAATTGCTATTTAAATTTCGTTACGTTAATATTCTACCAGTTTAACTTCAACGATGTAAATAAAACGTAAAGTTAGTAACAGTAGGTTGAAATAAATATTTATAAGGATCGAGATTTAAATTTGCGAGAGGATCTGGAGATTCGAGGAAATCTAGACGTCGCCCTTCCCGACTATTTTTATTACACGATCAATTATAGATATATACTGATGCTTTAGAATATAATTTTGTAACTACCTTAAAAGGATAATTTGCGAAACTAGTCATCCATATTTTTTTTAATTAATCATTAAAATATGAAACCTGACATAACTGGTGCAGTTGTGCAGATACATGTGCTATATTTTTCTGAAAAAAATTGTAAAAATAGTGTTCGTTGCAACGATCAGTTGTATAAAACTAACCGTCTAACGTCCAAGAATAGAGAACCATTCGGAAGAAACAACAAATCAGAGAAGTTTATAGAGGAAAGAAAATATATAAAAAACTGCGACAATCTATTTAAAATAAAGTACCCCAAGTTTATGAGAAGAGAAATTAGAGTGAAAAGTACGGAGATTCTCCCTACGAATCTGTTTACTATAATCGCTTTAATTCCCGAGGCTAAAGCTAATAAATCCAGGACAGATGATAACTATAATAATAATTATTAGATAATAAATTTCTTTATTAAATAAATCATCATTTAAAGAATAATTATATAAAACCAAATTTCTATGGAAATACAGCTACACATTAAATCAAGGTATTTTATGAATAATGCAAATATTTTCGGACCAGATAAATAATCCATAAAATGTTTAGTAGTAGTAGTAGTGTTTGGCTATCGACATCTTGGCCCTCTCGCCGTTTTATTTGTGTTTTTGTGTGTGTGTAAATAAGCTTGTTACTTTAAAGGATCACCCCCGTCACTCTAAAGCACCATTGATTGTATTCCAATGGTACCGGTCACTCATCCAATTGCTGACCCGACCTAACGTTGCTGCACTATCGCTAACGCTAGTTCAGCCGCAACTGTATGTGCCCATCACTGGCGTGTAAAATTATAGTTAATTATAGTTGAGAAATTAGCGGTAGAGCTTTAAAATAGGTAGGAAGTAAAGGCAACTTACCAAATGGACAAGCAATTAAAATATTGTTATTACCATTTACATGTTTACATATTGCATATTAGACACAAAGAGAATTACCACAACTAATTCTAATAATAGATTTGGTAAGCCAAACTTTGTGATTGAGGATTATTTAATCGAAATAAATAACCCGAATGTAAGACCAAAATAATTATTTTCGATATTGTAATATCAACATGAAATAATATCAACCTTTGAAAATAACAAGTAATTGTCGAAACATATGTCAGAAAACTGATAAATCATTTATGGAACAAAACAAGTCTTTAATTTACAAATCGCCCCTGTAAAACGATCATAATCAGATTTAATTACATGCATTTTTACATTCTTTTAGCTCATTCACATTTATGTATTATCAAAATATGGCATTAACAATTTATTTGATTGATAGAAATGGTTGCAACCGCTACTACGTGGCAATTCATATCTACACTAAATTGAAAAATTCAATGTTTTAACGATAACTAATGATTGTAAAAATGTTATTTAACGTGTAGACACAGTTATATAAATCGATTCGAGTTTCGACATTTTATTGCCATTATCAACTTGTTTTTGTGTAAGATAATATTTTTATAATAATAATTTGTATTAAAATTGTTAGTAATTAATTATAATATCATATACTTGTTTCTCATTAATCACTTGGTGAAACATTATGTTAATATATAGGTTTTATAATTAAAATCACTTGGTTTGTTTCACAAATATTTTTTATTTTCGACTAGTTTCGGCTTATTGCCATTATCAAGAATGACATACAAAAGAATTTTACCGGTATTTAAATGCATTGACGGTGCATCAGGTAATTAGGGCGTTTAATATCGGGGAGTTCCAAATCTCGTCGTTGTCATTAACTACGTTTTTTCCCGCTTTTACGGCTTTACAAATTTCAAGACCCTCCCGGTAGTTAAGTAATAATCCCTTATTACCTGAATGCAATATTTTACAATCCTTTGAATTGAAAATATGATTAAATGTGATGCAATGTTTTGCAAAACCCGTGGTTTGTTTTTTATTTAAAATATCGTTACGGTGTTCTTTTAGTCGGGTTTCAAAGGACCTACCAGTTTGTCCTATATAAATTGCATCACATCCATCACACTTCAACTCGTACACTCCGCTCTTTTTATTATTATTATTAGATTTTATTTTGTTGTTTATTAACAATTTCCCTAAATTAACCGAGTTAGTCAAAATGATGTTATTATTCTTTCCCTTTAGTGACTTTTTTATTTTTTGTGAGAGATGTTTAACGTATTCTAATCTATTCCAACTATTCTTTTCCAATTTTGTCCCATTATAAAAGTATTTTTGTAAGGATTTACGTTTTTTCTTTTTTAACATATGATCAATGAGTTGTTCTTGGTATCCATTATTGACAGCTATAATTTTTATTGTATTTAATTCTTTTTCAAAATCTATGTTACTAAGAGGAATATTAATTAATCTGTGCAAAAAGGAATGGAAAGTACTAAATTTAATTTGATTGTCAGTATTTGAATCGACTGGAATAATTGTATCGGTACAAGTTTCTTTTCTGAATATTTTATATGATAATGTGTTGTTTGTGGTTCTCGAAATATTTAAATCTAAAAAGTTTAGGCTATTGTTTTGTTCTTTTTCAACTGTAAATTGTATGTTGTTATTTAATGAATTCAAATGTTTTGTGAATATATCTAATTGTCTAAATGATCCTGTCCATATGCAAAATATGTCATCTACATATCTTGTCCAAAAATATATATGTTTGCTTTCTGTTTGTTTAAGTAAATTGTTTTCAAATTCATCCATAAAAATCTCTGTTAGTAATGGTGACAAAGGTGATCCCATTGGTAGTCCATCTGACTGGGTGTATATCTTATTGTTGAACTCAAAGTAGCACTGATTAATACATATGTTGATTAAATTTGTGAGTTCTTCTTTATGATTAATTGGATTGGGTGAGTTTTCAATCTTTTTATTTAAAATGATTTTTAATTCTTTAATCGGTATTGTTGTAAAAAGGCTTTTTACATCGAATGATATTAATTTTGAATTAGGGGGAATTGAAACATTTTCTAACTTATTTACTAGTTCTATTGTATTTTTTATTGAATACCTGATGCACCGTCAATGCATTTAAATAACGGGAAAAATCTTTTGTACGTCATTCTTGATAATGGCAATAAGCCGAAACAAGTCGAAAATAAAAAATATTTGTGAAACAAACCAAGTGATTTTAATTATAAAACCTATATATTAACATAATGTTTCACCAAGTGATTAATGAGAAACAAGTATATGATATATTAAGTGCCCGTGAAGCAAAACTCATTACCATGTACAAAAGAAACCTTATCAAATTCGCAAGAGCAAATAACCATATAATCTTCAACAAAATCTGTTTAAAAGAAAAACTGAAGCCCAAATACATGAAAGTCCAGTGCAATCATCGTTCAACAGAAGCCAAGGAAGTAGTAAAAGCAGCCTACCAGATGTGGATTTCATTGGAAATGAAAAAGTGGTATAAACAGCGAGACGTTTTATCAGAAATCTTAAAACTGCTACACACAAGACTTGTCTTAAAACTGCATCCAATTGAATTCGATTACATTGACTCCACATCCCGGGAAGAAGCTAGGAACGCATCATTCGAGCATTTTAAGATTCAGAAAGAAAAACTGTCAAAATTACGTAGTGAGAAAGTGAATAGTGAAAAAGTTTGTGATAAAATAAATGTGAATTACACCAATAACCTTGGTAAGCAAACTGGATCATGGACATCCCGTCCCATGGATTTTTCGTCTCATGTTTCGTTACATGTATTTAGTGGTTTCAACAAGTGTAAACAAGTCATAAATTTTGTTCGGTCGGGATGGATTTGGGCCTCGGCATTTTTTGCCGTACACATCTGGTATCGGGCCCACTCGACATACTAGTACCGCGACAAGAAAGGGACAGTTTAAGTGCCGAGTATTATATACAATGTAATTGTTATTTTTATATGCCATTAAGTTTTACAATGAGAAATTTAAAATCGCATTTACTATTATATGGGTAGAAATTAATTATTTCTATTTTCATTAAAAAATGTATAATATGATATTATTATAAAATAAAATCATCAACAATAACGAAGAATGTATAAATACAAATAAAACAGTATTCTTAACAAATGTATACAATTTTACTTACAAAATAAAGTTGCTAAAAACAATTGTACGTTTTGTAAATAATAAATAAAAATTATTGATTATTTTTAAATAGTTCTAAAAGTTAATTGTAAATTGGTATTTTGAAAGGATGAAATGTTTTTGATTCTCTTGGAAGGGAAAGGTATGTTACAATTTAAAAAGATGAAATACCTATAGTCGATAGCCATTTTATAAATTTTTATGTGTTACATTATTTAATTTATATTTTCTAAAAACAAACTGATAACTTTAAATTATTCCAATTGTATATAAAATATAATACGAAAGGGTGCAACTATAGTGAAATGTAAAATGAGAAAATATGACTGGTATATTTTTGAATTTTCGAGCGGAACAAATTGATGGGCATAGATTTTTTTTGCCGTACACCTTTGGTTATATAGATAACATAAATTCTTTACCGAGTCAGGGTTTTTATTATATACCATTTGTGTTTTACAAGCTTACACCATAAAAGAAAAAGTTCAGTGTTTTGAAAAGTACACGCGTTCGAAAATAACAGAGTTCAAGGGACATATTCATTATTCTTGTTGAAAAGAATTAACTTAAAGGTACAATTGATAAGCAGAATAAGACTCATTTTACTATTTCTTATTTATTTTCTACAAAATTTGAAAGATGCTTTCTTACTTTACATAAGAGAAAACCGAAGTAACTATTTCCCGACAAACAAATTTAATTAGCCGTGATAAAAAAGAGAAAAATCACCTCATAGTACATTACAATTATTTTAATGGAAGATAATAAAAATAATTTATAATAACAATAATAATAATATTTATTAACGTAATCAACTTTTTACATAATGCACAAAATAATAAGTAGGACTATTTGTTCAAATTAAATAAAACAAAAAGAAATATAATTTTAATATTTTAATTTTTTTCTGCAGATTTTATCATGCATACAATAACCAGATAATAAGTATTTGTAATATAATTTAAATAAGTTGATTCTTTCCGCCCCGGTTTCTGTGGTAATAATACTGCAATATCTTATTTAATTTGCAGAAAATCGATATCGGAAATTATTTTTAAGCAAATGCCCGAAAAAATAGTATAATATAAATATTATATGATTATTTTTTGATAAAATTTATCTAACATTTCCCTTGAAATAATATCCCAATTTTTGGGTACGTGCAGAAGAAAACTCCCTTTCTGGCCCCAATCGGCATTTTATAAAGATCGGGCGGGCGCTGTGTTAGTATCAACAAACCATTAAACATGACAGGCCCTAATATTTATGACAGAGAGTGAGCCGAGAGTGAATGGTGTTATATTACCGCTTCTTGAAGTAGATACGGTCTGCCGTATACCCAAAAATTGGTATATTATTTCAAAGGAAATCTTACATTGATTTTATCAAAAAATAATCATATAATATTTATATTATACTAATTTTTCAGGTATTTGCTTAAAATTAATTTCGGATATTGATTTTACGCAAAGTTATTACAATATTATTACCAGCTGAATGCAGGGCGGAAATAAATCAGCTTATTTAAATTAAATAACAAATATTTATTATTTGGTTATTAAACGATTTTCAGTTTTGAAATGTTCTGAAATTTTTTTATATGATTGATGGTAAAAGCTATTACTTTTTTATGCGTCTTGGAATTATGAACGTTAAAAGAAAGTTTACAGTTATCTGAAAACGAATCGTGTGTGTCAGTACTAATTAACCGGGTGTTCCTCAGTGATAAAACACAATATGTAAAGATTGATAACCATATATCGAATGTAATTATTGTTTCTTCTGGTGTACAGCAGGATTCCCACAGTGGGCCCTTATAATTTTTATTATTTATTAATGTTTCATCTCATTTAGTTTCATGTAATTTTCTTATTTACGCTTCAATATTTAAAAATTACATTTTCGCGCAAAAGGAATTGTATTGTTTTCGACTATCGTATAAATAATTTAATAAATAGTAAAAATAAATGTTTAAGTCTGTGTATGTACCGCGCGCGCATATTACTATATTGCTATTTTTGTAATCTTTTAACACTCTATCTGTACATTTGCATAGATTAGGTCATTTAATTAGAATGCGTTTTAATTCTCTATTCTACAAATTAGATTTGATTAGATAGTATACTTATTATGTTTCGTATATGTATTTATCACGTTCTTGAATCTAGTTATAATTTAGCATTTTCCATTATAGTACTACTTATTATTTTGTGCATTATGTAAAAAGTTGATCACGTTAATAAATATTACTACTATTATAATAATAAATTATTAATATTAATATCTTGCTTTAAAATAATTAAAAATGTACTATGAATAGGTGATTTTTTGTTCTTTTATCAAGGCTAATTCAATTTGTTTGTCGGGAAATAGTTACTTCGGTTTTCTCTTATGTAAAGTACGAAAGCATCTTTCAAAATTTTGAATAGTCTAATAATTGTAATTTAACTAGATACAGTTTTCTAATTTTGTACAAAATAAATAAGAAATAGTAAAATGACTTACTCTGCTTATCAACTGTACCTTTAAGTTAACTCGTTTTAACAAGAATAGTGAGTATGTGCCTTTGAACTCTGTAATTTTAGAACGCTTGTACTTTTCAAAGCACTGAACTTTTTCTTTTGTGGTGTAAGCTTGTAAAACTCAAATGGTATATAATAAAAACCCTTACTCGGTAAAGAATTTATGTTACCTTTATAACAGATGTGTACGGCAAAAAAATATATGTTCATCAATTTGTTCCACTCGAAAATTCAAAAATATACCATTTTACATTTCATTATAGTTGCACCCTTTAGTATTATATTTTATATACAATTGGAGTAATTTAAAATTATCAGTTTATTTTACGAAAATACAAATTAAATAATGTAACACATAAACATCTATAAAATAGCTATCGACTATAGGTCATTTCATCCTTTCAAAATATCTTTATTAACTTTTAGAACTATTTAAAAATAATCAATAATTTTTATTCTTTATCTTCATAATAACTCCAATGTTATTTAATTTAATTTTATATTTAGCTATTTTTAAGGATTTGATATTTCTGTAAATCATTATTATGACGTGTTCGATTCAAGTTATGTTATGTTATAAAACGTACAATTGTTTTTAGCAGCTTTATTTTGTAAGTAAAATTGTATAAATTTGTTAAGAATACGGTTTTATTTGTATCTATTAATTTAATATAAATAAAACGGCTTTAAAGTATTAATTATACATTCTTCGTTATTGTTGATGATTTTATTTTATAATGTAAAGAACATGATATCATACATATACTATTATTACATTTTTTAATGAAAAAAGAAATAATCAAATTCTATCCATATAATAGTAAATGCGATTTTAAATTTACTAGCATATACAAATAACAATTGCATTGTATATAATACTGGGCACTTAAACGGTCCCTTTTCTAGTCGCGGCACTAGTGTAGGAGTGTTTATAATATCGAGTAGGCCCGATACCAGATGTGTACGGCAAAAAAAAGCCGAGGCCACAAATCCATCCTGGCCAAACAAAATTTATGACTTGTTTACACTTGTTCACGCCATTAAAAACATGTAACGAAACCTGCGGCGGAATCTTTTGGGGCCAAGAATGAGTAGTGCCCGTGCAGACCGTACGTATCTATTTCAAGAAGCTGTAATTTAACACCACTAACTCTCGGCTCACTCTCTGTCATAAATATTAGGGCCTGTCATGTTTAATGGTTTGTTGATACTAACACAGCGCCCGGCCGACCTTTATAATATGCCGCATGGGCCACAATGTCTTTTTCCTAGCAAACTGATGTTAAATTCTTTCCCAGAATTGTAAATTTATCCAACATTCAATTTGATAAAGTAGAATCGTCATTATTGGAAAAAGGTTTAAAATACAGTCCACATGTATCATTAAAATCATCCATTGAAACAGTAGGGATCAATTCAGAAATAATTTGTAATAAAACCGTCATCCCAGAAGAGAGAAATTTAAAAAAACATAATATTTCAAAATTAATCACAAAACATAAAAGGTCACATTATAAAAGTAAACTGTATAATTCAGACAAACAAACAATTATTAACATCAAAAATAAATTAAGGAATAATGATTTAATCTTGTGCAAGGCTGATAAAGGCAATACTATAACTATAATGAACAAAACAGAATACTTCAAAAAAACAGAGGAACTATTAAACACCGATAATTTCAGTAACAAAAATCTTGATCCAACAAATAAATATCAAAATGAACTCAAAAAAACACTAAAACAAAGTACTAATTTAATTTCAGATAAGGACAGACTAAAACTAACAATAATGAACCCAAAAGCCCCAACCCTATATGGTTTACCTAAAATCCATAAGGATGAAATACCAATGAGACCAGTAGTTTCATATTTATATGCCCCAACTTACAAATTATGTAAATTTTTAAATAACTTAATTCCGTCATTCATCAATTTCACACCCCAGTATTCAATAAAAAATACAATAGAACTAGTAAATAAGTTAGAAAATGTTTCAATTCCCCCTAATTCAAAATTAATATCATTCGATGTAAAAAGCCTTTTTACATCAATACCGATTAAAGAATTAAAAATCATTTTAAATAAAAAGATTGAAAACTCACCCAATCCAATTAATCATAAAGAAGAACTCACAAATTTAATCAACATATGTATTAATCAGTGCTACTTTGAGTTCAACAATAAGATATACACCCAGTCAGATGGACTACCAATGGGATCACCTTTGTCATCATTACTAACAGAGATTTTTATGGATGAATTTGAAAACAATTTACTTAAACAAACAGAAAGCAAACATATATATTTTTGGACAAGATATGTAGATGACATATTTTGCATATGGACAGGATCATTTAGACAATTAGATATATTCACAAAACATTTGAATTCATTAAATAACAACATACAATTTACAGTTGAAAAAGAACAAAACAATAGCCTAAACTTTTTAGATTTAAATATTTCGAGAACCACAAACAACACATTATCATATAAAATATTCAGAAAAGAAACTTGTACCGATACAATTATTCCAGTCGATTCAAATACTGACAATCAAATTAAATTTAGTACTTTCCATTCCTTTTTGCACAGATTAATTAATATTCCTCTTAGTAACAAATTATAGCTGTCAATAATGGATACCAAGAACAACTCATTGATCAAATGTTAAAAAAGAAAAAACGTAAATCCTTACAAAAATACTTTTATAATGGGACAAAATTGGAAAAGAATAGTTGGAATAGATTAGAATACGTTAAACATCTCTCACAAAAAATAAAAAAGTCACTAAAGGGAAAGAATAATAACATCATTTTGACTAACTCGGTTAATTTAGGGAAATTGTTAATAAACAACAAAATAAAATCTAATAATAATAATAAAAAGAGCGGAGTGTACGAGTTGAAGTGTGATGGATGTGATGCAATTTATATAGGACAAACTGGTAGGTCCTTTGAAACCCGACTAAAAGAACACCGTAACGATATTTTAAATAAAAAACAAACCACGGGTTTTGCAAAACATTGCATCACATTTAATCATATTTTCAATTCAAAGGATTGTAAAATATTGCATTCAGGTAATAAGGGATTATTACTTAACTACCGGGAGGGTCTTGAAATTTGTAAAGCCGTAAAAGCGGGAAAAAACGTAGTTAATGACAACGACGAGATTTGGAACTCCCCGATATTAAACGCCCTAATTACCTGATGCACCGTCAATGCATTTAAATACCGGTAAAATTCTTTTGTACGTCATTCTTGATAATGGCAATAAGCCGAAACTAGTCGAAAATAAAAAATATTTGTGAAACAAACCAAGTGATTTTAATTATAAAACCTATAAATTAATTATAATTTGCAGTCATAAATATTTATCTATATATGTGGATTTATTGTATACCTATATTTTTTATTTAAATAATTAATTAATTAATTAAATTTTTAATTTGTTACAAAAAGTAAGTCATATTTTCTTCTTGTTTCCGTGTAGTGCATATTTTTTTGTATTGTAATTAGCATTAATTAAATTATTTGGTACTTATTAAACTCATGATATTTATCAATAAGACACTTTCTTCGTTAATATTATAATAGTTCATTTAGTTTCTATCAATTCACGAGATGTTATATAAATAAATAAATAAAGTATAAGTCACTATAATTAATTTATTTTTCAACACACGATATTTCATTATCAATAAGTTCTTAGGAATACCTAATTTGCTTGGTGGTATTGCTCCAATTTGCCAATGCTAGGTAATAAAAAACCTATTGTCTTATATCAGTCATATTTTGCTTGGAAAGGTTTTCCACGGAAATATAAATATTGACGGAATGGACAAAACTATGTTTATGAGAGCTAAAGTTGTAAACTGATTTGTGAATTCACTGGGGCATAAACTATTTTGTTTATTAAATTAACACAATAAAAAAATACAATAGTATTAAACTGCAAATATTACGAAACATCAAATTGTTCTTTCTAACGAAATTGCAAAAAAATAATAGAACATTACTGTTACGGAAACTCAGCATTTTATTCATCCCAGATATTAAAACGTATTTATTCAGTATCTCGTATGTTAAACTAACAGCTTATGTATTTTTTTATTGAGAAAATAGTAATATAAATGTTATAATTTTTTTCTCCTTTATATCTTTTGTATAACAAAATAAAACTGTGAAAGTTACCAATTAATAAATTAAAATTGCAAAATATAAAACTATTCTTCTTTGCTGCAGTCATTTTTAGAGCACACGATAAAAGGAAAAATAGAAAGAAATGCAAAATACCTTAATTAAAAAATTATTTTATTATGGATTATTATTAATACACTTTATGTATTTCTGTAATAATACTAATTAAATATCTCATATATGATTTATTAGTCTTGCTAAAGTTAAATTTTTGCTTTTTGTTGATTACAAGCA
Organism: Ontholestes murinus; assembly: GCA_963969525.1. Lineage (NCBI taxonomy): Eukaryota > Metazoa > Arthropoda > Insecta > Coleoptera > Staphylinidae > Ontholestes > Ontholestes murinus. The sequence goes on along the minus strand of OZ018388.1, from coordinate 51,035,926 downwards.
AATGTTTAGTTATTTTGTTTAAATTGAGATGGTTGTATAATTTTCCTGCTGCTGTGGTAATAAGCGTTTGCTGTGGAAAAATAATTTAATTTACGACAACTTTGGACTAAAATTAAAAATTTTAAAACAATGCCTCTGTCTATTTGTTTCGCTGCTGATTACAAGTTATGACCTTTAAAAACTTTGTATAATAACCGATAAGGGGACACTCTTTGGCATTTTGAGGATATTGTCGCGAACAGGGGATATTTGAGACAGGAAATATTAAGTCGCTTCCTGTTCGCGAGTATGTACGCCCGTGCTCAGCGGAATTCAAGAACTTCCTCGATAATTGCTAAGAAGTAGTTTTTATGCTGATCAGGAAATCGAGGAAGATCCGTGGGACCGCCGGGATGGGGCAGTCGACATTTAGCTTGTGATCTAAAAGGTTGTCCCAACATCTAGGTTAAGTAGTTTAGTTGAAAAAGTTTTTGTTTCTTCTCGCTCTTCGTTAAAGTAAGTAATCTTCCATTTCCTAATAATATTAGTCAGTAACGCCACCTTTTACCTCTGATCTCGAAGTCGCGACGACCCCCACGCGACAATATATTCAAAATGAAATATATTATCACTTTTGGTACACTTAAACTTTTTACCAGTATAAAACGTATTATTTTAAATAGGTTTTTAGTTATTATTACTCCATTTGCCTCCAAGTAGTTAAATGTTGAATTACTTTTAGGCTTATCTGTGACAGTTTGTGCATTTAGAATTAACATTTGTGCCATTTTAAAAAATGACCTCGAATGGTAAATTCATAATTAAATAACTGTGGAAATTTTTGAATTTGGTATTGTTAGTAAGAAGGCATAAGGATAACTAAATATACGAAATATTTAACAAAATAATAAGTTAAATCTATACGTGTTCTGCTACTCTCTTGATGGAATCAAATTTTCAAATTGGGAGAAATAAAACTCTTCTTATGTTCCATTTTTTTATTTTCAGTTAACTGACACGTGTTTCGGTCCTTGGGGATTATTATCAAAGTTAGAACTAATATATTAGTGCCAGTTGCATACAAATAACAAGAGTTTTACTGCTTCCAATTTGAAAAAATTAGTCTTACCAAGGCTATAAAACAAATTAATTTAACAGTTCGCTCTCTAGTAGTACGTCGGATATTTAATAAACAAAATTTTTGAAGTTTATTTGAGAGAAATAAATACATTCAAAATAGTGTTGCTTTGGTAGTGGCACTATTTCCGACACATAATTGTAATTAGTTGTTTCAATACGTGATTTGTTTGTTTGCAGTCATGGTAAGACTCATTGACGTAGATTTTAAGAAATATTTCTCTTTAGTATTTATAAATGATTGGTAATTTTTCTACAGTCACGCAAAAGCCTTTATTATATTTTATTATTAAATCTAAAAAACCTATCTTTAAATATAAATATAACAAGGTTCAATTAGTACAAGAACTAAAACCGCAGGATGCCTGTCAAAGTGAAAGTTTTCCTGGCAAATTAATCTCCACAAGAAGTGACATACGATAAATTGGCGTCCATGCAATTATAATTTAAACCCTATGGACTTATTCATGTGGAGTTACTTCAATACTAAAGTTTACGTTGATAGATGAACTTCTCTGGCGCATTTGAAAGGGTAGCCATCACAGAGCCCATTTGCCGAGCCGTCATAAGAAATTTTTGGGTTACAATAAATCACTGCCATGATGGAGAAGATTTATATTTGAACGATATTATTTTTAAAAGATAACCCATTTGGATAGCCTACTTTTATTTTAATTCGTCTACTAAATATACATGTTTTTGGGATATCAAAATTGCCAATATCAGATAAAAACACCATACACCAGTTGCTTCAAATCAAAATTAAGATTTTCAAAACAAATTATGAGTTTTATTTTACCAGACTGCCGTATAAAAGACAATCTATTTGCAGGCTATTCTTATACAAATTACCAATGAAACGGAAGTACTTTTAATGCTAAGCGTCCTATAATCACATCAAATAAAATAAGGAGTAGTATAATGATAAGGCCTCAAACTGAAAACTAGAGGAACTATATACTTGCTTTAGCTGCAATACCTTTGAAGACTAATTAAGAATGTTTGTAATGTCCCCTATTATAATAACAATTTTTATTATTGTAATATGTATTGTAATTGTAATTTTCCGATATTTATTATAATTCTTGATAATTGTTTAACACAGATAACATTGGGAACAACAAATAGTCCATTAGAAAATCAACACATTATTCTTGTCACTTAGTAAACATCGTTAAAACCCGCTTGAACCCTCGCGATTGTTAAAGCAAATATTTCACAATCCAGAGGCTAGACTTTGTACCCCGCGTTGTGTTTTTCACGGATTGGTCATTTTGTTATCATGGCGAGGCGTAGAGGAAAACTCTTAGCAATTTTTGAGTCAGTCTTAAATCATATTCTCAAACGAGCAGTAGTAAGTTAGAAGTCTACAGTCTTACATAGTCAGTCTTGCATAGTTAGTCTTGCATTAACGGTCTTACATTAATGGTCTTACATTAAAACTCTTACACTAACAGTCATTATTGCAACAGCCTTTTTGCAAGAGTCTTCGTTTACGCCAATGCTTATAATTATTCACGTATGTTTGAATACATCCTCAAGAATAAGTAAGATCGCAATTATAACAAATCAAAACGAATGTATACCATGAAACCATTCGCGTTGAATAAATCCAACATTAAATATGACATAATGTTTTAATACACAATCATCAGCTCCCAGCCAAAACATCAGTCGCTCAACACTCTACATCTAAATAAACATTACACATACATCAATCACTACAAACACCCGCAAACATTACATGTTAGAAGTGACTCTAAAGAGAAAATTGATAATCAAGAAAATCATTTTTATTTATCATTTCTACTGCTATAGATCAGTTTCAACAGAACTGTTTAAAATCATTTGAAGAGAAGAAATTGTATATTATATTACATTATAAAGTTTATATCATATACCCAAAAAGGACTGTTTTCAGTTTATATTCTCCATGTATATTTTATTAAATTAAATTGGAAAACAAATGGTTCATTAAAGAGGTTTGGGTTAAATACACCTGAATAGAGTGCAAGACATAAATGTGATTGCTTGTGCTTTATTAATTTAATTTGAATTATTACAAAAAGGAAGATGTTCCCTTTTTTTATTAATATTAAAATAGTTAATTAATATTGCCGCCGGTTTACAATGCCTTAGTAAAAAATAGCTGTGTCGGGAGAGAATATGAGAATAAACAAAGGATATGCATTTCACATTATTCAAATATTTTAATATACTCAACAATGCATATATCTTGCAGGGATGAAAAGAAATAGTAATATTAAGCAATATTTTTATTGCTACTAGATTATTATTAATTAATTAATTCGTGATAAATAAGTAAAATATAATAAATATCAATTAAACAAACAAATATGATTTTTACGTATTTCAATAAAAGTTTTAAGTTGATAATTAAGAACGACGAAAACTTTTTTAATGTTTTATTTTTATAAATTCCCAGGAAATCTATTAAACGATCAACAGGATTTATCCAACTAGCCTCTTATAAGAATGTTCAGCCAGGTGATAACTGCGCCAGCCCCACGAATTCTCCACTCACACTAACAAAAACCACCGTAGTATTTAGGAAAGAAAAATGCAATTTTAATGTATATTCCTCACATGAAGAAGGCACTGTGTGACGAAACAATTCTAGTGGGTTAAATAAAAATTTGAAAACCAACCACTTATTATTAATTAGATATAATGTGGATTTTCAACTAAGTGCCTCGTCAATGAGTTCATTTTCTAATTGCTAGTATGTATAATCCCAATTGTCAAAAACAAATAGCTTGGTCCCAAATAAGAATTCTATAATGAAAGTGTAGCCACTTGACAGGTATTTAAGTTTCTTCTAACAATTTTATCAAGTATATATTTTGCTAAATTGTGTTCTGCTTTCGATTGTTTTAAAATGTGATTATGCCTAGAGTACTTTAACGTGAAAATGACTACCAATTAAACGAATTCGGCAGAAATCGATCAAACGATCAGGAACGTCGCAATGGAGAAACCGGGTATAAAGAATAAATAAGGTTCTTGTGATCTTCGACCGTTGGCAACGAGAAATCAATTTTCCCGTACTAGATCATTTGTCAATCTATGGTTAGCTAACAAAGGTGATCCTGTAAACCTTCGAATAGTTACCACTAGCGGCTCAACATCAACAGTAAACAGTTTCCCGCCTGTGATACTTCCTTGAGCTTCCACGCCACGTCAACGTAGGGGCACCGGCTAGCTGTGAAAAGAAGTAAAAAAACAAGAGAAAGTGTGTAAATTAAAACGTGGGGGCCGGAGAAGAAGAAAATATATTACAACAGAAAAGATAGACAGAGAAAATATACAATATATACAAGTAGACTAGAGGCTTGAATTAGCGGAACCGACCAGGGTGACCACCGCTGCTGATGGCAGACGACTGGTAAAGTGCGATGGCCGGAGCCTGGTTTTATATGGTGGTCATTGGTGACGCGGCTTTGTTTCGGTCACGTAGGCACCGCAATTCCGGGAACAGATAATGATCCTCTTCGCCCTAAAAGGGCCCGTCCTATTGTTCCACACTGGCAGCTGCACATTTTGGAAAATTATCTTGTTTGGATTATTTCAATAATGCGGAATTTATGCAAATTATTATTAGGAGCAATGGGTAGCTCGTAAAATGGATTAAAATATAATTACGCATTTGTTACCATGTTCAGGTAAACTGAACGCCGGTAACAGGTTTTGGCTGCCCTGGAATCTATAGTGACTTAAGGTGATGTTTAGTGATGAAACTCGATTCTGTTTGGGAGTGCAAGATGCCGTATGAGGGTCAGCCGAAGATGTGGGGAACGTCACAACAAAGAATTTGCTTGTGCATAAAACTATAGGGATTATGGTATAGGGTGCTATAATTTATAAAAGTTGGTCTTCTTAGGTATTCGAGGCAATATGAACGCCCAGCAAGACAATATCCATCTACATATTCCAAGAGTTTCTATAAACTGATTTGCGGAAGATAGTTGCAAATTGAGCATATATGGGAAATTATGGAAAGAAGATTAAAGAACTTACTGAATTATATACAGAGTTGTGTGAGTTCTTCAGCACGAATTACAGGTTGCTTAGGATAAAATACCTTAAGAGATTATTGTCTATCTGCTATAATGGATAGTCCAAAAATAAGCGAAGCATGGGTTACAAGCCATGGAGGTTGAACCGTTGCATATTTAGAAAAGCAGCTGGAAGGGAGAGATTTAGATATAAACGACAAAAAGTGACTCATTTTCAGTTGTTATTGGCAACGACGTATTATCAATAATCGAAGAAAAATGTTTGGCATATAATGATAAAATAAAGCTAAAAATGGATGAAAATTATCAAGAAATAGGAGAATTAATAAATAATAATAATAATAATTTTATTTACGGAATACTCCATTTTACAATATAATAAATACAAAATTAAGTATATAAGTGAGAAAGGTAAAATATATGTATATACTACTGCTTAGCCTAAATAATGATTACAAATAAAAATTAAATTAAGTTTTAATTCAAAACAAAAAAATAGAAATGGAAAGAACAAAAGTATCGGTTAAAGCTCATTTATATCTAAATAAAAATGTAGATTTCTTTTAAAAATATGGTGTTGAGAATTAAATAATTCAAACCAATGACAATGGCAAAATGAGTTTGATATGAATTTAAATAGTGGTCTGTGTCGTGTGAGTAGTGTAGTGGAAGGTACATAAAAAGTAATCTTTGACAAAAGTTGTATTGAGTCAATAGAGTTATTGATTAATTTATGTAAAAAAAAGTAGATCGTTAATTAGTCTCCTTTTTTGTAATGTGCTCACGTTTAATACATTTAATATTGTATTATAATCACCCGCCACGTGTCTCACTCCAATTTTATATTCAGCACATCTTAAAAACTTATTCTGGATACACTCAATCTGATCGATACCTATTTAAAGTAAGGGGTCCAAATAGGAGATGCATACTAAAGAATAGAATGAATTAATGAACAAAACAATGTTTGCAGGATGATACACTCAGAGATGAAGATAATCGCCAAACAAAACCCCACAACTGTCTACTTTTTTTTACATATATAGTCAACATGGTTCCTGAAATATAATTTAGAATCAAAAATAACTCCGAGATCTTTAATTGAATCAACACGTTGTAATTCATAATCATTAAGAACGTATTTATTTATTATACAATTTTCCTCCTTACAAAAGATATAACAAAGCATTTACTTAAGTGTTATATAAATAGGACCAGATTGTACTTTTGAACAGTCGTTTATGTTATTTAAGATTCTAAACAATTTCAGATCGTTCGCAAATAATAAAAAATCACAATTATTTATGTGTTCCGCAATATCATTAATAAATAAAGAAAACAAAATCGGTCCAATATACTTTTATTTCTTTTGATATAAAGTTGTTGATACGCACATATTGAATACGATTTTGTAAAAACGACGAGAACCACCGAACGCTTTAGAAAAGTCACTGTAGACACTATCCACTTGACAATGATTTTATAAGGCGTTCAATAAGAATGTTCGGTACTGCATTAGATTACTCACTGTCGATCATCCAGGCATGAAATCATGCTGTTTCACCGAGATTGTCTAGCAATTCTGGTTGAAACAATTTTATCTAGAAGTTTTGGCAAGGCAGATTGAATACATATGCCTCGATAGTTCTCGACATTATCAAGCGCACCAGACTTATATACAGGCACCAAGTAACTGGATTTCCATTTATTAGTATTTCGAAATTTTCCATGAACAGGTTGGCAAGTACCGGCGATAGTAGTGAGTACTTGCCAACCTGTTCATAGAAAATTTCGAAATACAAGCCATAGCCTCGGCACCATATAAACCATCTTTATGGCTACGCTATGTAGACGACATATTCGCTATCTGGCCACACGGTGAAGAAAAACTCAAACAATTCCTAGAACACCTCAACAGCAGACATTCCAAAATCCAATTCACAATCGAAACTGAAATCGACAAAAAAAAATATCATTCCTCGACGTCCTTTTAATCAGAAAACCAGATGGATCCCTCGAACACACCGTATTCCAAAAATCAACTCATACCAATAGATACCTACATGCAGAATCAAATCACCACCCAGCTCAAAAAGGATCAGTAGTCCAAACCCTAATCACACGTTCAGAACGTTTGTCAGACCTCATTCACAGAAACGAAGAACTAGACATAATAAAAAATGCACTAATGCAGAACGGATTCACAAAAGAATATATAAACAAAACAAGAACATCAAAGCCACGAGAAAAACCCGACGAACCACCAACAGCAACAGCAACACTTCCATATATCAAAGGCACAACGGACAAAATCAGCCGAATTCTAAAGAAACCTAACATTACAACTGCTTTCACAACTACAACAAAAATCCATAACATCACAGACAAGCATAAAGACAAAATCCCTTTTGAAAACCAAGGCGTATACGAAATACCATGCAAAAATTGCGACGAAACATACGTAGGACAGACTAATAGAAGAATAGGAGTAAGAATAAAGGAACACATAAATGCAGTAAAACAAAACCAGACCACCTCTTCATTAGCCCAACACCACCTACAAACCGGCCACAAAATAGATTTTGATAATACGAAAATATTATCCAACACGAAACATTTTAACACCCGCATCATACGAGAAGCAATAGAAATTGAAGAACGTCCTCAATCAATGAATAGGAGAGACGACTCCCAACGCCTTCCAAACTCCTGGAAACATGTTTTAAATAAATTAAAAAAGAAAAAATCGTCACCACAGAATAACGAAGAAAACACAAATTTTCAGATCTCCTTTACATCCAGGATTTTCCTCTGTTGTCTAATAAAATTGGACATTGTGCTACTTCTTTTCGCACGTTTTGTACAGGTAATGTTGTATTTAGCCTCCTTTTTAACTAGCTATTGTTTATCTACATCTTTTCAAGCAAATCATCCTATTTTCTTCTGGAATCCTTTGTACTCCTAAAATAATCATAAGGCAATGTTAGTTAGTTAATGGCTTACAGAATGTGATAAGCAATCTCGTTTATATTAAAGTAAAGCAGTAATCTAATAGGTACCACTTCCTTGAGCGATTTTTTCCAATACAACGCTATCAATGAATCAAGCAAATCTACTCCATCGAATTGTTATTTGTATATTTTGATTATATTTAGTCTTTGTACATTAATCATTCTTTTTTGTCCCATTATTTCACTATGTCTATTGGCTCGAGATTATCGGACCAAAACTAACAGCTTTAGTTGGTTTGACCACACTGTTGCAACACTATGAATCCTGAAATCATAAGGAACAACACAAATTTTATAAAACAATTGCTTAAGTATACTTAAGCTTAACGTAATACTACTTTGCCACTACTTCCAACATTTGTTAATTCGGGATCATGTATTTCTTTGCCAGTGTAAATATTAAAACTATAAATCAGTCCTGATGAGTGGCGCAGTCAACATATTAATGTGATTAAATGATTAAATCTTTCACAAATGTATACATAATGAGGCTTATATTTTGTAAACTATCAATCTGTATATTTCTACAAAAATGTAATTTTGATGTATATTAGTATAGTTAACTATATTATATAAAGAAATTATCATTTATTAAAGTTTTCGAAAATAGGTCACAGGATAATGGGCTGCTTAGAGGACATAAGGGCAATCTAAAGAAGATTGGATACCATAGGGTCTTTTTAAAAGTTTCTTGGATTTCCTGGCTATCGTATGCATCAAACACGTACAAAATTTGTGATTTGAATCGCTAAATTTTATACATTGCACTTCCACATCTTTTGTAGCCTTGTCGATGTTTTTTTTATTCAAAATGTTCTGTTGTGGTTCGAACTGTATTTTTATTTCACAAGCGACAAGGGAGTGCGCTCTTACAGGAACCCCATATAAAAAATCCGATAACTACGTATGTCGACTTAACTGCACAGGCAAATCGAAAAATAACCAGTGGCTTAAACTGGTAATGTTATCGAATAATAGATATATATGGCCTTGTTTGCATTACTAAGTGTTTATTGCTCCTATACTAAGAATTTTCTGTTTACATGACCGCGATGTTACTATCATATGTTTACATAAAATATATTAATAAAAATATAAAATATTGTTAATAAAAAATCATTGAAATATTTTTAACTAGTAGTATAAAATTTAATTTAAAATTAGAAAAAATAATCGAAATCCTGCATAATAAAAATTAATAAACACTGAAATAAAACATTCACTAGATTTTTACAACAAATAATTATTGTAAAAATTTTATACGATTGTTACATAAATATAAACAAGCAAACACATTCACCGCCATTTACAAGTGAATTATAAATTGATGCAGCTTTGAATTTATACTACTAATTTTAACTAGTTTCGCATGAGTAAATAAAGCTGGCACTAGTTGTTTGCGAATTATCTCGGAATGACTATCAGATTAAAGAGTGGCAAATAGGTTCATCCGGTTTACTCGTCAAAGAAACTTTCTGACGGATTACGGCTTACTGCGCATTTTGTAATTATGCAAGGTTTTGAGATGTCCGAAAATTGGTAATTAATTTGAAAATGAGTTGAAGTGTAAGTGCTTTTAGTGGCATATAGTTTAGCAGAATTCGGTACTTAATCGAGGCTCTTGATTGATTGATGCAAATCCATCTCAATAATACAATTGATATGAGCTCGTGTAGTAGAATGTCGAATTTTAAAGAGTAGAGTACAGCATAAAACCCAGATAAAATCTCTACATTAAAATACTCTGCCAAAAATATACAAGCTCTTAGAAATGAACTTTAGATATAAACGCAATTTTATGTCCCCCTATGATATTAATTGAAAATAATTGCCCTGATTTTGGGTACCTTAGTAACCCTACAACGCCCTAGGGCGTTAGAATTTTTATAATACGCCCTAGGGCGTTATTTTTCATAATTCATTCAAATAGCAAAACTAGTTCAATAATAACTTAAAATATTAAGTGGACCTGTGGTGGATGCTGTGACCTTACAGATGACATTATTAATTTGAAAGAGATGCTAGGTAATCTTTAGCGTGGAATATCTTTGCTAAAAAATAACTCAAACGTGTCACCAGTCATAACAGAAGACATAATTAACCAAGTTTTTGTTGAAATACATGAACAAAAGAAAAAAAGAGCGTAACATTATCATAACAAATATTCTGGAAACTACATCTAAGAAAAGCACTGGGTTTTTTACTATTGTCAACAGGATGAGGGATTTTGCTTAAAAGAAACACATTTTGAGTGCATGCCATTTTCCGATTAAAAACGAGAGGTCGAGTTATTTTTGGTAAGACAAATTCCAGAATAATAGATTGTTATATGAGATTTATTTAATGTTACTAAAAAAATACAATTGAATATTGAATCGTTAATGTTACTAATACAAAAAAATTACATACCGAATTATTCCGAGTATTAGTTGGTATATTGATTTTAATAATTGCTTCAATTTCCTTTGATTTTAAACTGCCGAAACGTTTCATTATTCGAAAGAAATGAATGCACGTCGGATATTCGATTGTACTGTCACTTTTGACAAATACGAATCAACAACAAATTACCCTACCGGGATTTTATCACCTTACTGGGATTTTATCGTTTTTTTTATCACTTCTTCCTTTTTGTTTTATCGAGATAAACAAAGCTGCTGTAATTTGCCCCTAATTTCCCGGAAGCAAATTGTACTAAATCGAACACAATAACCAATTTTATTAACTTTATTTCTGCAATACAAACAAATAATATTCTCAATAACCAGGGTATAGTATATTGTATAATGAGCATACAATGATACCCATTGCCCACGAGTATGAAATTTGCTGCATGAGCCGAAGGCGAGTGCAGCAATTCATACGAGTGGGCAATGGTCATTGTATGCGAATTGTACACTATACTTTTTCTACGATTATAGATATGAATTAAAACAAATCAAATATAGATTTCTACTAATTGACATTGAACAAATTTTTATTTATTAAAAATATACGTGATATTGATACAGTTATAACATGTTCTTGGAGATCATGTATATGATGGAACATTTACCGTAGGGTTTAATTTTGTAACAAAACTACTCTTACTATTATTACTTACCATTATTTTGCGTAAATTTCAATACACTCGCAATTTTATTTTGACGTTTAATTTCACGTCAGAAAAGTTAACTCAAAAATCAAATTCAAATGGTTGTAAAATATTTGCGTGTAATTGAAAAACGTTATTTTTTTAATTTAAGGAAATAATAATTATAATAATAATAATAATAATAATCTTTATTCCGTAGACCATATAGTGTACACAATATACATTTATAGTATTAGAAGCGTCAATATACAAACTTAAAGTATTATTTCTTACATAATATCATCACATAAATTATAAAACAATTTTTCACATGTATTAATTATAAAAAACGTTTAGTCTGATTCAATATTAATATTATTAATACTATGTTATTGTAATATCCCTCTCCTGTTTAACTCTTGTAGCACTAGTGCTCCAATGGAAATATTGTAACACTAGTGCTACAATATATATATTGTAGCACTAGTGCTACAATGGTTGCTATGACAATGAATATATAATATATACATAACATACAATGTACTACATTGTATAATCAAAAAGTAACCTACAATTATGTTATTTCATTATAGGAGTAGAAAAAATTATTAGATGTATTAATTTGTAGTGACAAATTCCCTCATGTGTCAAATTAAAGGTTAGAAGCAATATGGTGGCACTTCAAATTACAGCAGCTTTGTTTATCTCGATAAAACAAAAACGAAGAAGTGATAAAAAAATCGATAAAATCCCTGTAGGGTGATAAAATCCCAGTAGGGTAATTGTAGGTGTCGTTGGTTCGCATTTGTCAAAAGTGACAGTACAATCGAATCTCCGACGTGCATTCATTTCTTTCGAATAATGAAACGTTTCGGCAGTTTAAAATCAAAGGAGATTGAAGCAATTATTAAAAGCAATATACCAACTAATACTCGGAATAATTCGGTATGTTATTTTTTTTTTGTATTAGTAACATTAACGATTCAATTGTATTTTTTTAGTAACATTAAATAAATTTCATATAACAATCTATTATTCTGGAATTTGTCTTACCAAAAATAACTCGACCTCTCGTTTTTAATCGGAAAATGCACTCAAAATGTGTTTCTTTTAAGCAAAATCCCTCATCCTGTTGACAATAAAAACCCTCGTGCTTCGCACTCGGGTTTTTAATATTGTCAACAGGATTCGGGATATTGCTAAGCAACACATTTTTCGTGCATAGGATTTTCCGATAAAAACGAGAGGTCTTGTTATTTTACTTGTGATAAAATGAACTTTTCTGTTAATCGATGTAGCTTTCCGCTTCTCAAGGAAGATTGTTTTTATCCTGCTTTAGTTGCAAATTCCTTGTTTATAGCAAATTAAACAAAAAACTTGAAATCTAATATTATGCAATATAACTTTAAGAAAGCAATTACAATCTATTGTATCAATTGGTCTGTAATACTAACACTGGAGTTCGGTAATATCAAAAATTGACGTAAATAGTGCGTGCCTTGAATTTTATAACATATTATATCAGTATTTATATGAGTCACTAATCATAAGAATTGTAAGTTTCCCAAATGGTTTACGAAATTAACTAATAATAATATTAGGCGAAACCGACACTGGAATCGCTTGTATAAATTAAATAAAACGGCTTTGAATAAATCACATTTATCAAAATATCGTAACATGGTTAAAAAGAATACAACTGAAGATTTTAATGTATTTATTCATAATGCAGAACTAGATATTAAGCGCGACCCAAAAACCTTTGGTCATTTATTAGTGATAGGAAATCAACAACCTGAATACCTGGAAGAATGAAATATGAAGATAAATATTTTGATGAACCCTTGCACATAACTGAAGCATTTGGATCTTTTTTCTCTTCAGTTTACAGTCCTCAAACCACATATGATAAAAATCCAAACTCTGTACCTACTGAATGTAATATTTTGTCTATAAAATCTTTCACCTTGGATGATTATCTGAAGGCAACAAAAAAATTAAAACCGAATTTAACAATGGGACCTGATAAAATTCCCGCGATGATTGTACGCGACTGTAGTATTACTTTAGCTGAGCCTTTGTTACATATATATTTAATTCTACAATCAAATATTTTTCCCGATGTCTGGAAAATGTCAAAGATTATTCCCATTCACAAAGGCAAGGGAATCGTTACTGTTGTGAATTACCGACCCATGTCAATTATTTCTAATTTCTTAAAGATTTTTGAAATAATGTTATATGAGGCAATACATAACCACTGCTACCTTTATTTAATTCCACACCAATTCGGATTCGTTAAGTAGAAATCAACGGACACAAATTTATGTAATTTTATATCATATGCCCTAAATAAACGGTATCAAGTGGACGTGATTTTTTACCGATTTTTCAAAAAGCCTTAGATAAACTGAATCATATCGTGCTTATTCACAAATTACATACATTTGGCTTAGGCGACAACTTAATTGAATTAATTAGTAATTACTTATCTAATAGAGTAGCTTATATCGACTACCAATCCTTGAATCCAGTGAATTTACTTGTACAAGCGGGGTTCCCCAGGGATCCAATCTCGGTCCGTTGTTATTTTCGCTATTTGTCAATGATGTAGTTACTAAGTTTGATTCGAACTGTTTACTCTATGCAGATGATTTAAAAATATTTAAGATAATCGAAACTATTGAAGATTGTTCCCTTCTTCAGCAAGATTTAATCAAGCCCAATCAGTGGAGTGTTAATAACGGCTTAGATCTAAACATTATGAAATGTAAATCAATGTCATTTCATCATAAACTTAATCTTATAAATTTCACATATAACATTGCATCAACACCTTTAGAAGCAGTTACTATATTTAAGGACTTGGGAATAGTTTTTGACAATAAACTGAGTTTCAATAATCACATTTCTTATTTATGTAAATCTAGTTTATCTATGTTAGGTTTTCTTTTAAGAAACAGTAAACCTTTTAAACGTATTCAGCCACTAATAAACTTCTATTTTGCTTTTATACGCAGTAAGTTAGAATATTGTTCGATAGGATGGGATCCTAATTACTTTATACATATTTTACAAATTGAGGGCATAAAAAGAAGGTTCTTCAAGGCGCTTTATTACAAGCGTCATAAGCATTGTCCAGTTCAAGGTTATTCTTCTTGTAGAATTACAAAAAAAAATATCATCCCTTGCTCACAGGCGCAGAATAGCGAAAACAATTAACGAATTGCCAGATGAAATTGATATTTTTTTATGTAAAACTCTCAAGTCTTGTAAACTACTTGAAATTGTATTCATATTAAATTTTAGTTTTCATATCATTTGAATGTACGAATATAATATTATTTGCTTTTATATGTTAATTTTACTTTAAGTTTCGCATTCGTAATATAATTAGTAATTAGTAATATATTTTAATTTATAATTTTTCGTTTTGAAATCAGTTATGTTTTTTTAATGAACAGTGAATGTTCGAAACTATAGTCACAGCAATAAATATTTTTTTGTGGTAAAACAAAGTTAAAGTGTTTTAATTAAGTTATGTTTTTGTTTTATGTTGTTGTTTTGTTATTCTTATTTATTAATGTAGCACGAATCTATTATATTTAGTTCTATTTAATATTATCCTGTAATTAGTTTAATGTAAACTGTTGGATAATAAATATTATTATTATTATTATATTAAAAAGAAATATAATACTAAAGGGTTTTCCAATAAGAGGTTTCATTTTGAATAGACCTCTATCTAGACAGCTGTCACTTTTGCAGCTGTCATATTTTGAGATTTGACAAGTAAAAACTACGCCATTAGTAAAAATGCAACGATACACGCTTCAACAACGCATTGAAATTATTAAAATTCACTACAGAAATGGTGTAAATTTTGCAGTCACAGTTCGTTAAACTAAAGCACTTTTGGGTCGTCGTGAAGCACCTTCTCGGCCAGCAATAGTAAAACTGGTTAAAAAATTTGAGCTGTTAGGACAACTTAGTGAAGTGAAGAATCAAAACTGTGTGCGTCGCTTCAGAACAATTGAGAATATTGCTGCTGTAGCCAATAGTGTTAACGAAAATCCAGGTTTGTCGATTCCTCGTCGATCTTTGGAATTAGACATTCCAAAAACGACATTACACCGTATTTTGCATAAAGACTTAGGTTTGAAGGCTTTTAAAGTTCAGTTTACACAAGAAATCAAGCCGATCGATCACCAGCAACGTCGTATCTTTGCTGATTGGGTCCTTGAAATGCATCAAAATAATCCGGATTTTCACCGAAAAATCATCTTCAGTGATGAGGCCTATTTTTACCTCGGAGGCTACGTGAATAAACAGAATTGCCGCATTTGGGGCTCGGAAAATCCAAGAATTCGTATTGAAAAGCCTCTCCATCCTCAACGTGTCACTGTTTGGTGCGGTTTTTGGACTGGCGGTGTGATTGGACCTTACTTAATCGAAAATGAGGCTGGTGCCACTGTTATGGTGAATGGATTGCGCTATCGAGCTATGATTAATGATTTTTATGGCCGCAATTGGAAGATATTGATGTGGACGACCTTTATTTTCAACAAGACGGCGCTACGTGCCACACAAGCCACGATACAATCGCAATTTTGCAAGAAAAGTTTCCTGGCCGTTATATTTCGCAAAGAGATGATCACAATTGGCCCCCGAGATCTTGGGACTTAACACCTTTAGACTTTTTTCTTTCGGGCCACGTGAAAGATACGGTCTACGCCAATGTTCCACAATCGATTCAAAACCTTAAAGATGGAATTCGTGAAGTTATCGAGGACATACAGCCGCAAATGTGCGAATTGGTCAAAGAAAATTTCATGAAAAGGATATGCTGCAACCGTAGTCGTGGCGGCCATTTGGCTGATATTATTTTCCATCGTTAATGGCATATCTTTCTCTTTACAATGAAATAAATATCCATTGATTTCTATTAAAATATACTCGTTTTTTTTTAATATCAAAATGAAACCTCTTATTTATATACTTTTGAATATCTATGAAGATAAATCAAACTATTGAGGAATTTCAGAAATTAAAACCCGAATTGAACAATCTAAATAAAAAATAATGTGATTAATTATATAAATTTATGTGAACTATTCCAAACTATTAAGTTTTAATAGGTACAAGAGTGACACACAAGAAACGATGTTGTGGACGTAAATTCCTAAATTTAATTGATAGATTTGTCCAAATAAACCCAAATAGTAAAATAATTTTAAAAATTTGATACACAAAGTTATGATATGAATTTTTCAAGAAAATAACTGCTGGAGAATTCCATAAATCACATAAAGTCTAGGTATAGTTAGTAATCCACCATTAAATGTCCAACTAAAAGGTTTAATTCAGCCTCAAACATATGGGAATAAATAGAAATAAAAATAACACTGATAATTTGCATCAAATGCCTTAGCAATTTTAAAATATAAGTACATATTCCGTGCATTCTCAAACGAAACAAACATCTATTGATAAAATAAAAACTTATACAATAACAATGATATCTGAAAGCAAAATTGTTATACGATTCACACAATCCTTCTAATCCTGTCAAGCAAGGGCTAAATTTTAAAGAATTCCTGATATTGAACTGCTATATAAATTAGATACAAAAGAAATAAAATCTAAATTTCATTATTATTTATTATATTGTTTGAATCAATACATTAAAAATATCTTAATGTCCCAAAATATATAATCCAACGAGGCCTAAAAAATGGTCTTTGCATTACAAAAAGTAACATGTTTTTAACGATTCTCAGTTAATAAAAAAAAATTAAACAAGGCATATTTCGGATAATACTCAAAATATAATATAATGAATTATTAGGGAGCCTCTAAACGCAATTAATTTGCTCTGTATTATTATGCATACTAAACATAATTGACGTATAAAGTATTGTAAAATCAAATTTGAAACATAATTAAATTAATCAATTAATATTTTCTAGTACAACAACCAATATTCATTATTAATACGATATATTCGAAGGAAAAGCATATCGTGAACTAAATATTAACTTTATATATATATATATATATATATATATATATATATATATATATATAATATATATACAACATCTTTATTAACAAACAAATATACAAATAAACTAAATATAATGCTTGTATGATACAATGAATGTTGGTGAGTTAGTTTGTTTGTTTGTTAAATGGCTATTAATTTTATATTAAACGGCATTCGGTTTCAATAACATTTTAGTGCATATTATTAATAGGATAAAACGAAAAATTGCATGCATGTTAACTAAAATATAACAAAAGTTTTTTCCTTCAAAAATTATTAGATTATAATGATCACTAAGACGCACTTCATTTAATCAATTTGGGGTGGAGAAATTATATAAAATTATCCTTTCAACAATTTATTCCTAATAGTCAACTCGCACTAACATAGATTTTCAGCATCTTAATTTCCATGCAGAGAGACACCAGTTTAAACATTAGATACTATAATAAACATTTGTTTATGAAAATTATAATTACACCCTTTTCAGAATATACTCAATGTGAAACATTGAATTTTAAATCGCACCGTATTTCAAATGTTTTTAACGCTACAATACAGGAAATAAATGACCATTTACTTACTATTTCTTAACCCGCCGCCGGATGCACTCAAAATGCTTATATTATGCGTACATTTTCAGATATTATTATTTTTATTTCCCTATATGATTTAAGACAGTTTTTGAAGTATGGCTATGTAACTATGAATGTGCTTGTTATCTTTAAAATCGCTGAACTCAAACCATTTGGCCAAACCTCGATCGCCAAACGAATGTGTCAGATTTTCTTCTATAATTACAAATTATTTTACTTGTGTTTCAAACAAAAATTAACAATAATTAAAACAATAATAAATTATTAACAACATTCAATTATGAAAAGGTAATGTTTTTAGCAGCTGCAATTAATGAAAGAAATCAATTGTGGATGAGGAATATACCAAGAATACGTTTAGAGTAAATCGCGGGATTTATAAGAAATGTACAGATAACATGACATTTTTATATAGCGGAAAAGAAAAATCCTGAGGTAATAAAACAAATTCAAATATTCTCGACAGTTTTCTTTGTTAAATGTACTTACTAAAAAAAGTCGCAATAGAAAAGTCGAAAATAAATTGTGGCAAAGTGGTATTATCACGGTTGACGTCAGCCAGAATTGGATGAATTTTTGAAGTAAATTGAACGCGAAAATAAATAAAATAAAATAAAATTCATTTACGAAACATTTTCAAGCTATGCTGACAGTTTTTATTTGTTTCATAGAACTGTCTAAGATAAAATAATCTAATGTTCAGAAAATATTACAAGCAA
Organism: Ontholestes murinus; assembly: GCA_963969525.1. Classification (NCBI taxonomy): domain Eukaryota; kingdom Metazoa; phylum Arthropoda; class Insecta; order Coleoptera; family Staphylinidae; genus Ontholestes; species Ontholestes murinus. The sequence goes on along the minus strand of OZ018388.1, from coordinate 51,017,328 downwards.
CAGTTTAACCAACGGGTGTCCCGTTAATGCGGGGAAATGGCTGGACCGTAGATTCCTGGGGTCAAAATATGATGATTTAACACAACTTATCTATATCCAAAAATTTACGGTTAAGCCGGAATTTGTCTTCAAAGTTTCAATTTTTTTAATTTCTTTTGTTTATAACAATTGAACGCTTTATTCAATTTGAATGAAATTAATTATTAATAACTACCTTAACATAATACATCATTTAAGTTATTATGGACATTGGTGATTAACCGGAAATATAGAAAACAGTAGTACCACCACTTAAAACTAAAATATTTTTTTATTAGTGCATCCAATAAAAACTAAAAAAATACTGCTTAAAAGAGAATTTGATTCTAAAACTTTTTTGTCTCTTAATAAAATTTGATATCCTGTACGGTTTTCGCACAAAAAAATAAAATATATTTTTTTTATCTAGTAATAACAAAATCTAGTTTTCCGTCAAATCGAAAATATATGTTTTTCATGGCCGTCTTTGTTTAAAAAATATAAATTATGTAAAATAATAATTACTGAGTGTCCTTAAATCATTTATTGTTAACATTATTATAGTTCATAAATAAATATTCACATTTGCAACAAACAGATTTCTTGCTTGTATTAGGATTTTGCGAAGAAAATTGTTTAAAAAGTGTTAGATGTTGTTTTGATTTATTGTATCAATTAATATTATTCAATTTTTATTCAATTGAATAAGTTGATTTACTTATTAATGAGTGCAAATCTGCATACTATATTCATATTTTATTTTTTTGTACACAAACCGTAAAAGATATCAAATATTATTAAGATACAAAAAAGTTTTAAAATTAATTGCTCTTTTAAGAAATATTTTTTTAGCTTTTATTGGATGCACCAATAAAAAAAATATTTTATCTACGATCGTACAGAAAGTAGACGCTTTTTGCATCATTTTTGATTGTAAAAGTGGCTTTTTAAAGCACTAGTGCTTTATTACGTTTTTATTGCACGGTAATGTCAAACTGTTTTTACTGCACAGAAATGTCAAATTTGACAGATGAATATATTATAGCACAAATTTTCGACTAAGAACTTAATTTTTTATTAATTGATATAAATAACGAATAAACTATAAATAAAATATATAATACAAACGAAATGGCAGATTTAAGAACTCTGAAGATTTCATTTAATGCAAGCCGAAGCGATTACAATAAAGCGAACATTTTTTCCATAAATAATAATGGCGGCCGACATTTTTGCAACTTGTTTACTGGTTGCTAAATAAAATAACTATTATCTACGATCGTACAGAAAGTAGACGCTTTTTACATAATTTTTCATTGTAAAAGTGGCTTTTTAAAGCACTAGTGCTTTTTTACGTTTTTATTGCACGGTAATGTCAAACTATTTTTATTGCACAGAATTGTCAAATTTGACAGATGAATATATTTCGACGAAAAACTTAATTTTTTATTAATTGATACAAATAACTAATAAACTATAAATAAAATATATAATACAAACCAAATGGCAGATTTAAGAACTCTGAAGATTTCATTTAATGCAAGTCGAAGCGATTACAATAAAGCGAAATTGTTTCCATAAATAATAATGGCGGCCGACATTTGTGCAACTTGTTTACTGGTTGCTAAGTAACGCTTTCATTAGTGTACTGCGGGTAAAATATGTTTTCATTATTTGAATTATTGAAATGACATTAAAATATTACTCATAAGAATATATTCTTTGAAATCCTTTACGATCGAAGATAAAATTTTGTAAGGCACACGTGTAAAAAGTTTCTTTATTGCACTCCTGGCTTTAAAAAAACTCGCTCGTTCCTCGCTCGTGTTTTTAAACGCCAGTTCGTGCAATAAAGCATCACTTTTTACACTTGTACCTTAAATAACTATTAGTTTTTAAGTGGTGGTACTACTGTTTCTTATACTTCCTGTCAATCACTAATAACCATAATAACTGAAATGATGTATTATATTATGGTAGTTATTAGTAATAAATTTCATTCAATAATAATAAAGCGTTCAATTGTTATAAACAAAAGAAATAAAAAATTTTGAAACTTTAAAGACAAATTCCGGCTTAACCGTAAATTTTTGGATATAGATATTTTGGGTTAAAACATCATATTTTGACCCCAGGAATCTATGGTCCAGCCATTTCCCCACATTAACGGGACACCCTGTATAGTTTGTTCGTTGGATCTTTCGTCGTACGTCACAAATTATCGCTTCGAGAAACGACGCAAAAACATTCAGTCTGATAAAGTAAACCAAATGGGTTAGAAAAAGAACGCACTGTAAAACTTTCGTCGTTTTTTTGAAGCGATAGTTTGTGACGTACGACGAAAGATCCAACGAACAGACTATATTAATTAATTACTAGTATACTAAAAGTAGACATTTATATCGTCGGATACGAATAACTCCATGCAACTTGAAGTTGAAAGATTGTCAATTTCTGTAGTATTTTTAATTCTTAATAATTTTGGTCTGTTATGTTTTTGTTCTAAAACAATTAGGGGAGCAGGAAATTGCATAAGTGTGATTTTACATGTTAAATCCTTATTACCGAGAGGACAGTTCAGTTAATTATCAATGCGTTCACATTAATAATTAAAAATAATAATAATAATTATTATTAAAAAATAAATAAGTTTCGACAGTATTCACAATAAATTATAAACAATTAAATAAATAATGCTTTTTAATAATATGCTTTTTATTAACTATGAATGCACTTTGAAAAAAATCCCATGATCCATTTTATCTCTAGAAATATAAATGTGGAAATATCGTTTTAACAATGATTGCAAAAATTATTAGTTGTAATAACAACTAAGTAAAAAGAATTATTTTTTGTTACCAATGTTTGTAAGCTATACTTTAAAAATGCATGCATAACATAATGACTAAATAAAAATTATTTTTTTTATAATTAATACATCTACTTCATTAAAAATAATTAAAAATTAAGAAGGAAGATACAAACATCACTTTAAGCCTTGAAATAATAATTTCCGATACCACTCGTAACTGGATACAATCGAATGGGCCATTACGGTAAATTTTAAAATTAAAAAATCTATTAAACATGAAGGGTGCAATTTTTTTAGTTTTAAATTACAGCTTGTTGAAATAGGTACGGACCTGTACCCCGAATAATATGTTCAAATAATTTCATTAGAAATGCTACATAAATTAATTAGTTAATACTAATTTTCAGTGATACATGCCGAATATCGATTTACCACAAATGTAATGAGATATGAACGCTTTGCGTATTGCAACCTTCAGTTTATTACAAATTGTGACTTTCGTTTGTTAAAAATGTATCCTTTTTGATTGTATTAAAAGTATCAATTATAGACCAAATGTATACGGTAAAAAAAATATGAAATCAATTAATTTGTTCTGCTCGAAGATTTACGAATCACTTCTCACTTTACTTTCTATTGCACCCTTTAGTATTGTTTTCGACTTTTTATACACTTCCTGTTATTCAAAATCAATAAATTTAAAATTATATGAATAGATTATTTATTGCTATAGATTATTTTATTTTGCAAAGTAATTGATATCACAAATAAACAATTAACTGAATACAAATTATGTGACAATAGTGACTATTATTTTCATTGCTTATTTTATACTAGTATATTTCTGTTTCTTCTAAGGGACCAGAAAGAAACATTTAATCCATTAATACCAAATTACTACTAACTTAAAATTCAGTCCATTTACTGTGAAATATTAGAAATTATGTTACGTTCGGCGGTATATTCAATAAGTCATTTCTTTGTTTTGTCTTCATAATATCATATCCATGTTTATTATTTATCTTGAAAGTACATATATATGATTTGGTAAACAAAACATTTTTATTTGTACTTGTTATTTTAATTTAAATTAGATAAGCTTTAAAAGTATCAATTATATGTTTACGGGCTATTATCGGATACGTTTTTGTTATTCATGATAGCGTCGGGTTGTTAAGAAAATATTATTATCTGTAGTTATTACTTCCATTAAAATTATATTTACTTTTAAAGATCATCATGGAAATGTTTATATTAATAATGAATGCGATTTTAAATTTTCAGCAACTGCATATATAGCAAAAAACATTTGTTTTATATATTATATTTGGTACTTTAATGTTTCTTAAATGTCAAGCTCCTAAATTTGCTCCATCCAGAAAAATATGACTTTTTTATTATTGTGACTTTAGCAAGATAAGTTATTCGTTTTTGAATTATCTATAAGTTACAATAAAAAAAAACTGTAAAATTTGTATTTAGAAAAATCACGATCACAATACTTTTCCGGATTTTGTACAGGGAAAGTAAAAATAATAACATACAAAATATTATCATTGTGTCGCGTTTGCAAAGGAGAATTTCTCAATAGTTTCTAGTTATATTGAATTTTGAAACAATGTCTGTACTTATTACAGAACCGCAAGTGTATCATGCTTCAGTTATTTCGGTTTAGCACATTTATTTTTACTCAATAAATTAATTAAGCGTATAAAAAAACGAACTTCTTTCATTAAGCTATTTGGAATAACAATAGAATATATGTGTTATGTGTGTTTTTATTGAGGATACATATAAAACAGTCATGTTTGATTGTATAATATTAAAAATGTACAACAATTAATGTTTTTTTATAAAAGCGTTAGTCTATATTGTTTTACCAGTTGCTCGGATGACCGTTCACAAGTTGTTTGTGTATAAATAGAACGGGCGTGCACACGGGCGTGGAGGAGTCGAACTGAATGAATTAAAACCGTTGTTATTGTGAAAGTTCATTTCCTTCTTAAAGTTTTCATTGATCAACACATGTGTTAGGCCTATTTTCACTGAAAACGTGCTTGTGCTGTGGATCGATAATGGTACATTGTGGGGTAAGACATCTCTCCGCGGAAATATCAGCTGTTGATTTAGTCCGAGTGTTTTGTGTCTACAAGTGTATTAAATAACAAAGGGGTCACGTACTTGGTCAATCGAAATCCCGGTGTAATCAGAGACACAAGTGAAGATCCTACTGCCATCGTAATAAGCACTTGTAGTCGTCGCCATTTGGCACGGCTCCTGTTCACTCTTACTCTCGTTCGCGTATTCGAAACCGTGTACACAAATCGCCTTTCCTTCTCTCTCTCCCACTATGTGTATGATGGGGCCTGGACTGTGTCTGCCCGTCTCTGCAGCAACGTAGACTGCTTATGAAGTAGACGGTCCGGCTGCGTGGCGCGGACTGAACCTGTGCCGTACAGTGCGCTCTGCCACACTCCACTCCAAACGAAGACGAATCAGTGGAATTGGATGGAATGGTGGTAGAGTATGCTCCGCTGCGCGTCGATCCCATGCCCTCATGACTGGATGTTCATGTGTGCGTGTGTTAACCCGCGGAATCCCGCCGCTTTCCTCTACAGCACTAACTACAGTACACCTTGTCTTTCTTTCAGTCGTTGACCTTAATAACTTCTTGCAACATATTAAATATATCGCAAAATACATTGTCACTTAAAAAAAGGATATTTATCAATAGTTTGAATGGTAGTTTTTTTATTAATCATTTCCCGCATACGCCCACATTACGTTCAAGAATTATTGTGCGGGAAGGGATTTAATAATAATCACAATTAATTTCTATAACATTTATACACCTAATGTTTGTCTGAGCGTTTTAATAGTAATAAAAAAATATAAAAATTTTCCAATAAAGTTCAATATGTAAATGTATGAAAATAATTTTTTATAAGTGATTAAATGATTATTATTACCGAAAGCCCACATTCACCATCGTGCATGGAAAATGACATAGGTTAGAACTCTACTGCAACTTCACACAGTAACCCAAGTGCATTCGTCACATACGGCTTATTAGCAGACCTGTGACAGGGGTAATTACCCCCCATAAGAATTATTCGTTTTATTTTTTTATTCTTAAAAATTACTAATAAACAAACAAGTTAAGTGTTTGTGAATCTAGTCGTCGATCTATGACGGCGCATTTTTCCAGCACCATTAGAGAAGTGATCCTTCCTTTGCACGGGGGGTTCCCTTTTCTAATTATACTCGACATATATTGATACTTTTCGTCTCTTTGGTATCGTTAATCGTTACATTGTTTTACATTAAGATAGCGCGAATAACATTTCTTAGTTCAGTTTATAATATTTCTTGTCTTAGTTAGTTTAAATGTAAAAGATAAAAACCGAAACTGTTTGCACGTCACATATAAATCCCAAATTTTTAGTGTTTACTGACTAATTACGAGTTTATAATTGAATCAATTATACATAAGGTATTATTTTTATTTTGGGAATAATATATGCATTCTTTTAAATTAATTTATTCCGGATTTTTGTTTGTAGTTAATTAAATTAATAAATAAAAATCGATATTCGATATTGGTTTCATTTGTTCAGAAAATTAAAAAAAACTGACGATTCTTCAACACATCAATCAATCTATGCCAACAGTCAATTTAAATCATCCATCAAGCATCGACGTTTGCCGAATACAAAGGAGAAACTTCAGAATCTTCATTAAGTTGTTCTCAGCGTTGACATTTACATTTATATAGTTAAATTTAGTAATGTTAATGTTGATGAAATTTAGAAATTGTTAATGATACTTTTGTTACCCTATTCTGTACATTAAAAAGGGGGAAAGGATGTTAAATATTACTTGTCTGAAAAACATTTTAGACAATTTAATTGGTTAATGTTTTCAAATCATTTAAACGGAATCTTTTGCAAATATTGCTTCTTTTTTTACAAAATTTACTGGGTTGCACCAACAAGTAGCATTGTAAGAATTAGTATCTCAGCCGGTATCTCAATACTCTAAATTATCAGGTAAATATGTTGTTTCGATAAGTCATAACATTTCAATTGACGTACGGTCGCATTGTTGTCGCAGTTTTATGAAGTGATTTTTCGAACATTTAGTGGTTGTTTAAATTAATTTACTTTCTGCCAAACCCGTAATCAGCTATCCCACTTGTAGTTTGTTGTGTTGGATTGTGAATAACGATTTAGCATCGGTGAGTAATTTGATTAACAAAATCTCGGACCGGCGATAAGTTTTGTCAGCTGTTGGCGCTGCGAGCGTGAATGGTGCACGGTATCCCAGTGGCGTATCAACCAAACGGCACATATTAACAATATTTTCTGTTCAATTCCCTAATTTCTTATTCATTTGTGCTTAAACCATTCCGTGGCCCTCCTGTATTGTTTTATTTAATTAGTCACTGTAATTGGCCCTGCAGTGTGAAGCGAGTGTCCCTGTTTATCCTATTTTGCCATTTGCTTTATTAACAAATAGTTCAGTATGCCCAATTGTGTCTTATGTAACCTATTCATTCCACCAAATAAAATCAAACATTGTTTCTGAAATTATTGCGGCCATCGACGAACTATTTAAGAACTACTTCGACCCTTTTCTGAAGAAATTAACCAGCAAGTAAACGCATGTACTGAATCACTTGTACAACTTTCTGAACAAGTTATTGAGTTGAAAGCTGAAAATTCTCTTCTTAAAAAGGAGATTGATTCATTGCGTAATAAAAATTCACCAAGTTTGCCGGAAAATATTATTTTTGAAGTTGAAGATAGAATAAAAAGAGCCTACAATGTCATGATTTACAATATCCCTGAATCAAATAAATCCGATCCTAAATCTAGGCAGCGCGATGATTGTGAATACCTTAAACGTGCCTTAAGTACTAACAGCGATGCTATGAGTGCTGTTCCGGAGAGTTCTTTGTTTAGATTAGGTAAAATTGGTGAACGACCTAGGCCCATTAAGCTACACTTTAATAGCAGAGATGATGCTAGCGGATTTATTAAAATATGTAAAAACTTGAATTTAAACACTATTCGTGTGGGACCAGACCGTACTCCAATGCAAAGTAGGTTACTTAAAGAAGCTCGAACTCTACTGGAAGAGAAGCGACGAAAAGGCGAAGCAAACTCGACTATTAGATTCATTAAAGGTATACCCCAGGTTGTAACAAATACAAGTGCTTCATGAGAATTTGTGCCCAATGGAAACATTAACGCGTATTACCAAAACGTCCGTGGATTAAATACGAAAACTGAACCTTTCTACAATAATGTTAGTGTTGGTGATTATGATATAATACTCCTTACCGAAACTTGGCTATCTCCCAGTGTAGTGAATAGTGAACTATTCAATGAGTCTTATATAGTTTTCAGGACCGATCGAGACTCTATTCTGTCCGGTAAATCAAAAGGTGGTGGAGTACTGATTGCCGTCCGCAATAATTTTAGAATTTAAATAATTACTACTGACCACATTAAATTTCAAGTGCCTTCAATTGACATATTAATATGTAAATGCAAGCTTAAATCTAACTGGATTTATATTATACTTGTATATATTCCTCTTGATGTTACTATTAATGATTTAACGATATTCTTTGATCTATCAACTCAATTTGATTTTCAAAATAATACAGTAATTTTTGTAGGAGATTTTAACTGCCCAAATTTAGCCTCTAGCTCTAATAACTGTATTAATAAATCATGTGTTATTTCTAATTTTTGTAATTTTTTAGGCCTTAAGCAATATAATACAATAAAAAATATTTCTGGCAATCTTTTGGATCTAATATATTCTAATGTTATATGTCAAGTCCAAAGAGAGTCACATGAATTAGTTGTAGAGGATTCATATCATCCGCCACTTACATTTTCAATATCAGGTACTCCTAAATTATCTCCAATAAATAATAATGCTATTAAATTTAATAACAAGAGAGGCAACTATCCAGGACTTTATGAGAATTTAGGCAGTATTAATTGGAACACTCTTTATGGGTTTACTGATGTTGATCAGGCTTTTGATGAGTTTTATAATACTTTAAACAACTTAATAGTGCAGTATATTCCAACTTTTAAAGTAAAACAAAAAACAAATATCCGCCTTGGTTTAATCATGAAATTATTAAACTTATTAAAGAAAAAAACCTAACCAGAAAGAAACTTAAACATTCATCGGCTGAGTTAACAAAATTTAGAAACTTAAGATCATTAATTAAGGGTAAAATAAAATGGGCTTATCGAAATTATATATTATCAACAGAAAATCAGATTATGTCTAATCCAAAACAATTTTGGAACTACGTAAACTCCAAAAAGGCAAATAAATCTAGGATTCCGACATCTCTGATACATGGTGATAAGTGACTTGATGATCCTCATGCTATAGTAAATGGTTTTCGTGAGTTCTTTGAATCTGTACATACCCCTTTATCTAAAAATATTCAGCCTGCTAAAGCCAGTGATATACCTCCCTTTAATTTTTCCCCTATTCCGACTAATTCAGTTTTTAAACTTCTTAAAATGCTCCCAAATAACAATTCCGGTGGCGATGATAAATTACCTGCATTTCTGCTTAAGGATTGTGCTGTCTTACTTTGTGAACCACTTACTATCTTATTTAACTTGTCAATTAAAACTTGTAAATTTCCAAAAAAAATTGAAAATTGCATCTATTTGTCCTATACCTAAATCATCTTCGCCCTTAGTAAACGTTAACAATTTCCGTCCTATTGCAATCCTACCACACATTGCGAAAGTATTTGAGAGGGTTTTGTATGATCAAATCTATAACCACATTAAACCGTTTATATCTGTTAAACAACAGGGTTTTGTACCTGGTCGCTCAACAGTGAGTAATTTATTTATATTTACACAAAGTATTGCTGAAACACTTGATTCTGCTGGACAACTAGATGTTTATTTATTTAAAGCATTCGATAAAGTCGATCATAATATTCTTTTACAAAAGTTGAGTAATTTTGGTTTTTGCAAATCATCGAAATTATTAATATCCATTAATAATTTCTATCTACATGAGCGTGAAAATTATGTGACTCTTAACAGCTTTAAATCTAATTCCTACTTCCCAACGTCAGGTGTGCCACAAGGTTCAATATTAGGCCCACTGTTATTTAATATTTTTATAAATGATCTATCTGAAAACTTGAACTGTGAACATCTTCTTTACGCAGATGATCTAAAAATTTATTGTAATGTAAATAATATGAGCGATTGTCAGAATTTACAAAGTAACTTAGATAAAGTTTTTATTTGGTGTCAAGAAAATAGACTGGAACTGAATGTTGGTAAATGTAAATCTATGTCTTTTACTAGGAAATCCAATCCAATTCAGTTTAATTATTGTATCAATACCACTCTAATACAAATAGTCAAATACAATACATACAAATTATTATTTAATAATCATGTTGAAGCTATTGTTAATGACGCTTTTAAATCTCTTGGCTTTATTTGTCGGAATTCAACAAATTTTCTAAACCCAATCATATTTAAAACTATTTATTTTGCGTATGTACGTTCCAAGTTGGAGTATGCGGCATTGATATGGTCTCCCCAAAATCAGCAACAGTCCCAACTTCTAGAGAGTGTCCAACGAAAATTCTTAAAATTTTTACATTTCAAGTTAGTAGGTCATTATCCAATAAGAGGTTTTGATCACAATGAATTACTCAAATTATTTAATTTCAATTCGCTTGAGTACCGACGACAAAAGACAGGTATTAGTTTTCTCTATAAGTTATTGCATGGTTTTGTTGACTCATCCGACATATTAGGCAAAGTTCGGCTGCATGTACCACCTTTCAGCAGCAGACAGAAGCCAACTTTCAATATCGTGTGCCATCGAACTGAAATCTCCTTTAAACATTATTTGTAATAATTTTAATCATATAGCGCCACATTGTGACATTTTTTGCGATACTCTAAGTTCAATTATTTCATATCTTGACCGTACACAGTAATTTGTATTGTATTAATATTTACTTTTTTGTATTATGAATATTTGTTTGTTTTGTATATTTATTATTATTTGTCTTGTAATTGGGATTCGTTTCCTGTATGGGCAAAAAATATATTATTATTATTATTATAAAAAATACTAAGTACCATAAATATTCAATTGTTTAAGCGGAAAATTTTATAAAATCATTCAATAGCCCATCACAAGAAATAAGAAATTAATTAAATATGGGAAGACTTCAACAAATTGAAGAAAATAGACATAGATTAAAACCAATAATCAAAAGTATAATTTTTTGGGAGAAACAAAATATTCCCTTACGCGATCATCATGACGCTGGTTGTCTCTTAAATACAAAATCTGTTTCAAACGAGGGCAATTTTTGTCAAATTCTACGTTTCGAATTGAAGCTGGTGACATCATTTTAAAAAAACATTTATGTTTATGTTTATTAGTCTTTAGCTTCCTTTAAAAAAAAAAATACATATGAATATACACAAATAACGGGTGTCCAACAATTATTGCAGTCCCGGGTGGCGTTGGAATCAAAAACGTAGGTCGATTCTTACATGTGCCAAATAAATGAACTGACATTTTAATTGTCAAACATAACCTAAACGTGCATTTAAACAACAAGCATTTAGGTTATGTTTGACAATTAAAATGTCAGTTCATTTATTTGGCACATGTAAGAATCGACCTACGTTTTTGATTCCAACGCCACCCGGGACTGCAATAATTGTTGGACACCCGTTATATTACAAAACGTACAAAAATTTTGGATGGATGAAGCTGGGCGGAATTCATGCAGCTGCGATGTTCTTCCACTCTAACCCTTGCTTTTGTTCATGATGCTGAGGGTGCAAATATCCTTTTGTACATCCATATTCTTCTTTAAATACTTGTATTTACTTTTTGTCTCCTTTTAAGGGGAAACTTTTTGGCTGTTTATATCAGCATGACAGATATATATGACATTTGGAAAACAGTTAAACTTATTTCACAAATGTCTCTTAAAATATGATAATTATAATGATGTTACTCATAAATCTGTACTTGAATTGAAACAGATGGATGTTCCGCTATGATGGAAGAATTGAAGGGTGCTGTATCTATACTGCAGTCAACCTTATCGAACGTTTTTAGAACACCATGTTTCAACTATGCTCTATATTTGTTCATATCAAAATGTATGCAAGTACAGGATGCCCGAAATGTCATTGCTACCATTAAAGAAGTCGTTTAATTTTTTAATGCCTCGTCCAAAAGATACTATGTAATAAACATGCTTTTTAAACATTGTGGAGTTATTGGAATTAATCTCGCAATGGGAAGATAATCTTCTAATAAAGTTAAATTGCTAAAGAGTTCAATTTGTATCTTAATTTTCACAGTTACGCTACGATCTTTGTCCGATAATTTTAGAAATACGGTAACTTTGAGTCAATGGATAAATCTTACGCTAATAACTTGATAAATCAATTGTGTTTGATGTTTTATCCAATAAGAGGAAAATACTGCCACATCGTTTAAACAGTTTATGATGATTGGTCTTCCTGATTCATTTTGGCCTTCTTTTCGTTAATATATTATCTTCTAATCTGTATATATAACCCCACTATCCTAATTCTCTCTCTTCTATTATTTTATTGGTTTAATATTGAGCTGTTACTTCTATATTTCGTATTCTGTCTCTTCTTGTAATTCCCTCTATCTTTCTTAGGTATCTCATTTCCATTGCATTAATTTTGCTGTTATTACTTTCTGCGGTTACTTATGATTCACTACTATATAGCAGTGAATCTCTTACAATTCTATTTTTATTGTTTTTGTAATCTCTTTTTTCTCTAAGAATTTTTTGTTTTGTAGATCATTCCTGCCTTGCCTCGTATATTATATTTTTTCCGTATTTTTCATTTCTTCTATTAATCCCTTTTCTTTTCCTTGAATTATTTTTACATTCTATATTCCTATTTTTATTGTATTTAACTTTTTTCTTGTACCATTTTCTCGTACTCCTCTCCGTTAATTTTTATCTTTCGGTATCCTATTCTTACCCTGTTTCCTTTTGCCTTTTCTTTTTTTGCTATTTCCCTAGTTTTTGTACGCATCTTTCTTCATGTGCTAGGTCATTATTTATATATACATATATATCTTGGACCCTCTTATATTTCCTTTAGCTCTCATTATTTGTTGTTTTGTTTCCCATGTCCCAACTTCGACTCGTATTTTTGGTTTCTCTCTATGTAATGTGAAATTCCCGACTTCCTATTGTTCTTGGTTTGTCTCTGCTGCCAAGCCTGTTATTATGATATGATTTTTTATTCATTTGCTGGTCTTTCTTTTCCACTATATTTCCAGGTTGTCGATTCTTTTTACAATCTCTTGCTTTAAACATGCTCTTTAGTTCCTCCATTTCCACATCGTTCTTAGCTATATTTAAATTTGCCTTCTCCGTGAGTTTTGTCTTTGTTGTCATCTTCCTTTGTTTTAATTTTGTGTCCTGTTGTTGTTACGTTTTGTTTCGTCGCTTCTGTTCTTCTATTTTTTTCTACTCTCCATTGGCCATTTGGAAACCTTCAAATCCGTATTCAGGACTGTTGATATTTTTTTTTGTACTTATTTGTTTCTTTATTTCCCACTTCATTTGTTAACGGTTAGCGGAGAAGACGTCCCGATGTTGGACTGGCAAGGAAGTAGTACTGGCGGTACTTTCTGGAACCAACACGCACTGGAGGCGGCACAGGGGTCCCTGGCGAGGCTCACCATCGATTAACAGCCGCAGGCTTCGATTAAACAGTTTCTCGTCTGTGCTACTTGCTTGGGCTTCTATGCCACGTCAACGTAGGGGCACCGGCTAGCTGTGAAAAAAGTAAGAGAACAAGAGAAAGTGTGCAAATTAAAACATGGGGCCAGAGAAGAAGATAATATATTACAAAAACAAAGGAAAAGACATAAACATAGAAAAATATACAGTTAATTAAAAAAGACAAGAGGCTTGATTCGGCAAAGCCGACCAGGCTGACCACCACTGCTGATGGCAGACGACTGGTAAAGTGCGACGGTCTGGGCCTGGTTTTGTACGGTGATCTTGGGTACCGCGGCTTTGTTTCGGTCACGTAGGTCCCGCAATTCCGGGAATAGGTAATGATCCTCTTCGCCGAAAAGGGCCCGTAAACTGAACGCCGGTAACACCTTTTAGTTTTATATAATTTAACAATATTTATGTACTTTTTATGGACTTTTGTATGTACGTGGTTCGCTGTTTTAGGTTCCTCTGAACTGAACAGATGATTATTATCGAATTAATATATATTTAATAATAATAATTTGTTCAATTTTAACTCAATAATACATATGTTTTATTGACAACAAACTGGTGAAGATTTAGATGTCACTTTAAAATCTGTTGCAACATATTTAAATAAAATTTTACCTGAAAATGCAACATGTGTAATAGCAATTAAGTCTGAATTGGAATTTTGTAAATTACAATGGCAAAAGAAAAATAAACTAAAAGAATAATTACAAGAAAATGCTTTAGATGCATACAGAAAATTTGACGCCAATATTTACCCAACATAAAAATAATTTTACAAATATTATTTACTCTGCCCGTGAGTATCTTCTGCAGAAAGGCGTATTTCTGCACTAAAGAGATTCAAATTGTGGCTGCGAGCCACTATGTCTCAAGAAAGGCTATTAATATTGACAATTTTATTAACAAGTAAAGAAAAGTAGATTTCATTATTTAAGAAATAAATCGTTTTTTTAATAAATTTAGTTACAAAAATCTATTTCAAATTTTACAGAATATTTTGTTATGTTTTTATATGTCCTATATTTATTTCGGGTGTAATATTATTTTGTTTATATTTAAAAATAATAGAATTATATTTTATTATTAAAATAATAGAATTATATTTATTATTATATAATAGTTTTATATACATTATATTTTCTGATGTTAATTGCTTTGTAATAAAACATTTTTTTTTCTTTTTTTTTAATTACCCCCCCCTAAGCCAGTTGGCTGGAAACGCCCTTGACCTGTGACTTCAGATAATCGCTTAAGAAAGTATAAATGGCGATTCTCGGTGGCCAATTTACATCTCCTCTGTGAGTCTACGCATTTTGTCCAAATCTCTTGAGAGCTGTCCTCACTATGTGTCACCTAGAATGGAGAGGTTGCCGATTTATGACGAAACCACATCTACGCCAGACGTAGGATATTTAATAATAATATATACAGGGTGGGCCACGAATAACGACCATTAAAAGTTTACGGGGTTCCTGCAAGAGGAAAAATCTGAAAAAAATCAACATTGTACGGTTGATTGCGATCTCCTCATGGAAAATATTTTTGATCTATCACTTCCGGTTGTACCGGAAATGGCTACCAACTTTGTTATTTTAAATGGAACATACTGTATATTATTTTATTTTTAAATTTCTTGTTCGATTGCCTACCACTCCATATGGGTTTATGTCAACTTAACTTGTACAGTTTTTGATTTAAAAATTTATTTGTCAAATATTGACCTCAAATAGGCGTTTAGAAAAATGCCTATAACTTCTAATAGGTACAAGATAGACACACGTGCGGCATCTTGTTTTGTACCTAATCGATTCCTCTACAACGGAAAAAAATTAACATGTGTCAATTTTGACAGTTGGTATTTCAAAAATATCAATATTTCAGCGCCCACTTAAAAACATCATATTTCAATTTTTTCAAATGGAATGACCAATATTTTATCTTATATGGTGATTCGCAAGACAATTTGCTACAAAAAAGTATTATACATCACTATATCTAGAGCCAGTAGTTTTTAAGTTCCACGAGGAGATCGCAATTAACCGTACAATGTTGAATTTTTTCAGATTTTTCCTCTTGCAGGAACCTCGTAAACTTTTAATGGTCGTTATTCGTGGCCCACCCTATATTTGTAGTTAGATCCACTCAAGGATATTACATAGTCATTACATATAAAACATAAACATATAAAACATTATAAAGAACTTATGGTAAACTAAAATACGCGAAATTTTAAGTAAAATAAGAATAAAAGCAGTATTACAAATACAATGTCATAGTAAATAGTCATAATTGCATTTTTAGGTTAAAAATTCATTTAAAGAATAGTAAGGATTCGACAAAAGATAATTTTTAACAGTGTTTTTAAATGAATTCTTATTGGTTGTTTTAATGGATTTTATTTTAGTTATTTTGTTATATAATTTTATTCCAATATAGTTTGCACTCTTCTCATAAAAAGGAGGCGTTTCTTGTTTCTTTGTTACTAATTGATATAGTTGTTTTAAATTTATGCATATTATCAAACAAAATATGCGAAATATAATTATCGCTCGCATTTGCTTACTGGAATTACGTATTTATTTGTATAAAAACATACAATAAAAATTGAAAGAAATTACAGCGGGCGATTCAAAATCGACGACGAGGTCTGTTGTCCAGTGGCGGCATACAGCCCGGACAACGCAACAAGTTGTACAACCGATCAAACAGGATACTTTCAACAATCCACCCTATAACCCAGACATTAGATTATAATCTGTTTACAAAATGAAAATGATGGTAGCGACCGTTACTATGTGGTAGTTCATTTTAAAAAAGGGTAAATGAAAATAATTTTTAAGTTTTTATACCACTATTTATTGTATAATATACACAAACAAAGTTTACAATATATTATCAATTTTGACACAACTATAGTTTCGACCTTTGCAGGTCATTATCAAGTGTTGAATGAAGAAGAATACAGGGTGTTAACCTGATTAGGTCTGAAAAGATTTATTACAATGGATTAACTAAATATAATTAAGTGCGGCATTGTGGTGCAGAGCGTATTACGGTGTGGTGTTTTCAGAAGAGGTATATGTCATTATAAGAGCTTAAATAATGGCGTAGAAAATCAATCCGTCTGCTCGTTAAGCAGATTAGAATTAATGTTCTTGCTTTGGCGGTATATCTCTAATGACTCCAAAAGATTAAGCCTTTGGCCTTTATTGCAAAAATGTAAAAGTTTTAAATAATCCATATGTGAAAATGAATGATTACACTTTAAGATATGATTTGAAAAAGAACTTGTTGTTCTTATTAATATAATATTTTCCAAATTAGAGAAATTCCAAATTGTCAACGAAAATTCTCTAGCACCTCGTCTCTATGGACTTATAAAAACTCATAAACGCAATCATCCAATTCGGCCAGTGGTTTCATATATCAACACTCCCACAAGAGTTTTAGCAATTAAAATTAATCACCTTTTTAAAAAACTTACAAATTTCATTTCTCAATATTCTGTCAAAAATTCTCTTGAATTATCCCAAAATCTAAAATCCAGTACTACATCCAAGAACTCAAAATTAGTTCTCACAGGTGAATGCCTTCAAATAGCACATACTCTTTTAGATAAATCTAATATTAATCCCGTTGTAAAAACAGAATTGTTTGACGCATTAGAACTTTCATTAAATCAAAATTACTTGCAATTTGACAATAAATGTTTCCAATAAACTAACTAACGGATTAGCGATGGGATCTCCTCTCACTTCTTTGTTAGCAGAAATTTTTATGTCAAATATTGAGAACAAAATTTCAGTTCAAATTTCACAAAAACACACATTTTATTTTGGTTTAGATACGTAGATGATGTTATCGCATGCTTTAGTGGTACGTCACGCCAGTTAGATCAGTTTTTAAACTTAATCAATAGTGTTCACTCTAAAATAAAAGTAGCAGTAGAGAGAGAGAGAGAAAACGACAATAAAATCATTTATTATTCATCAGAATAATACAATTAAATTTGAAATATTTAGAAAACCTACTAACGTCAACTCTACAATTCCTTATAATTCAAATCATCCTCTATCTTATAAGTTACCTGCATTTCACTCCATGATACATAGAGCATTCATAATTCCTCTATCTGATTCAAGTAGAACCACAGAACTAGACAAAATTATATCAATAGCAACGGAGAATGGTTTCCCAGTTAATCTTATTCAAAATTAATTCACAAAAAACTATACAAATCAACCAGGGCTCATATTTATCCAAATATTTTTCAATCTATTAAAAAATCGGGAGTATACCAAATTTCATGTTCCGAATGTAACAGCACATATGCAGGACAGGCAGGTAGGAGTTTTGAAAAGAGATACAATGAACATTATAGAGCATTCAGACTTAGGCATACAACAAGTTCTTTTTCAAATCATATCTTAGCAATAAAGGCCAAAGGCTTTGTTAACACCATGTATTCTTCTTCATTCAATACTTTATAATGACCTGCAAAGGTCGAAACTATAGTTGTAGTTGTTTACAAAACACAAGGACTTTTTAGCAGGAAAGAAATGTGAAAGAGATGAAAAACCGAAAGAAGCTGTGATTAATTCACAGGCGGCGAAGGAATATGAAACTATACAAAGAAGTTGTTTAAGTTATTTTCTCTACAAATAAAATGTTAATATTTGTTAATTTATACTAGTTTTTTTTATATTCCTAAATGGGTACTTCTTCCCGGATTGTCCTCGTATTTAGAGAAAATCTCTATAAATTTCTTTTTACAAAAAAAGTATCTACAGAAAGGAAAAAGCTAACCATATAAATAACACTTATGTATCCTTTCTTAGTACTTTATAAATTATTAGTATAAAGTATAAAGAAAGGATACAAGAGTGTTATTTATATTGATGTACTCTTCACGAAACCCAAATACCAAACATCGAAGCTAAATAAAACAAAAATAATAATTAACCAAAATTAAATGAATTACAAAACAGTGAAATCAAACGGTTTAAACCGAAACTCAAATTAATGTATTAAATGTTTAAACTGAGCACCATTTACAACCTGATAATAGGCTAGTTGTTTTTTCAATTCTCCTAATAATAATATTATTAATCATATTTATTTACGGAAAATCCATTTTTACAAGAATTACAAAAAATTAATATAATAACAATTCAAAAACACATAAAAACGAACAAAAACGTAAAGTAATATACTAAAAAAAATATAATAAAAATAAGATATAAACTTAATATATGCATTAGTGGACTATTAATAACATACTTATGGTAGGGAATGCGAAATACAGGTAATTGCCTAATCTATCGGTTAGATAAATTAACACAGAAATTCATTTGAGAAAGGAGACAAGTACATTGGACTTAATGAGAAATTAATTTATAAAATAATGACATATCAAAATAAAATCTATAACACAGTTTATCAATATGTTGAACAGATGAGAACACACTAATATTAATATCCGTATTATAGCCTAATTTGAACGCATACATTTTTAAAAACTTGTTCTGAACATTTTCCAGTAAATTGATGTATTTAGTTTGAGTAGGTGACCACACACAAGATGCGTATTCCAAATGGGAACGGGCATAAGCAAAACATACAAGCTTAAAAGCTGCTGGCGAAAAGTCGATAGCCATTCGTCTAATAAAACCTAACATTTTTAAAGCTCGGTTACAAATTGAGCGGATATGGTCACTGAAACATAATTTTATGTCAAAAGTTATAACCAAGTCTTTGGTAACGTTAATTTGCTCTAAACAGTTACTGTTAATACTGTAGCAAAAATTCAAGATTTTTTTTCTGGAAAAATACATCGATTTACATTTTGCAATATTGAGAAAAATATGATTATCGTTACACCAGTTGACAACAGATGTATGATCATCTTGCAACAATTTACAATCATCAATTGTCTTAATTTCTTTAAAAAGCTTAAGATCATCAGCATAAACCAAAAATGAGGAGCTTCTTATAACTTGAGAAACTTGGACCACAATGTGACCCTTGTGGATACCTGTGGTAACATAAATGACATTAGATAAAAAGTTTCTATTTTTTACACATTGAACGCGATTAATTAAAAAACTGTAAATCCACTTTATTACATCAGCATGGAAACCCAAAGCCGATAATTTTGCAATCAAAATCTCATGGTTAACGCGATCAAACGCTTTAGCAAAATCCGTAAAAATAGTATCAACTGAATGGTTTGCTTCAAAGGCATTGAGTATAAATGTACTAAATGACAAAAGGTTAGTTGATACTGTAAGGTACTTGTAGCATTGGCTATTTCTTGAGGTGGAATTCTCTGAATCTCTTGGGTTATTCTTTTAGCTAATTCTTACAAATTGTTTGGTCTGTTAACATAAGCCCTGAACTATAAATTACCCCATAGAAAATAAATAAAAAAGTAATGAGTTTGGGAGGAATATACGAGATAACATGTGAAGAATGTGGCGTTGTATACTTAGGACAATCGGGTAAGTCTTTTGAAACACTTTTCTAAAAAACATTGCACGGACATATTGAATAATAAACATACTACTGGTTTTGTAAAACATTATGTAACTCATAATCATTATTTTAGCGCGCATAATTGTAAAATATTGTACTCAGGTAATAAAGGAAAAATTCTCAACTACCGGGAAACTCTAGAGATTAATAAAGCTAGTGAATCAGGAAAAACGTGGTAAACGACAATAAAGAGCTCTGGGGTTTCCCGATTTCAAACGCGCTTATTACCTAAACCCCCTTCATATTAATTCTTAAAATTACATTAATACATTATTCTTGGTAATGGCCCAGTGCCAAAACTAGTTGTATATAAAATAATAAAATAAAGTGAAACAACTACCTATTAATCAGTTTGGGACTTTGCGCGGGGCATCATAACCTCCTTCTCCTAATCCAACTATGATGAAATATCACATCTAAACGATTTAGAACAATGCAAGCGGAAATCATGTCCCGTTCTGCTGAAGTCAAATATTATTTGGCAATTGTCCATTTACACCAAACGTTAGAATCACTGATGTGTGCAAAAGCTGTAAATACTTCTCTCCGCTTAAATTTTCTTATAAGAAAGAAGGTCCTGCGATTCGGATGTAATACTTTTTATGCATTCTTTTCCTGTCCCCACGCCCAATCATTATTAATATTTCTATTCTTTCTCGTACACTTTATCTGGCCATTTTACTTTTATAACTACTCTTTTCGTTAATTAAATTAAAAATATTTTTAATGCAGGGTGTTTTATTAGAAATGTTTGTTATCGCAATTTACTGTAATGTCCAATGGTATTTCAATAACTCTAATAATTCAAGAGATATTTACACAACATACACTTTCATATACAAATATCTTCACAGAAAAGTTATAGTTTTTGAGAAACTCGACCCTGGAAGTAGAAACATCGGCAAACGACAACAAGAAGTCTGAGAGAACGGTCTCGACAATTTTAAATGTTAAATTTGTAAATATTTGATCAGTATACGAGTTAAATTCAGTTTATTATTTTATTATATCTTACTTAGATACAATTGGTTTTTCGGAGTTTTAATTGAATTAAAACCGGAGTGTTTGAGCGTTCTAAAATGTTTGTAAACGTGAAATTAATATTTGGTGGGACAGCGTTTTTATTAGTAAATTATGTTCGTTCATGGGTGTGATTTTCGTGCGCCTTTCGGTTTAGAAAAAAGGTTTTTCTAAGAATTGGCTGATTATCCCTTGGGATAGTTTTCTGATAATTACTAGAATACCGTTTTCAAAATATGTTATGTGAGCTGCTCTATCAAATGAAAACAAATCAATCGATCGAATGGGTCTTGAGAAGAAGTTATATGTCTTTCAATTATGAAATTAACCAGAGTTAATTGGAAATACACCTTCAATTTAAGGCAATATGGTTGTGAACTCAAATACATATAAGCACAGCACGTTTTAAGTGACTTAACTCATGTTACCCGCCAAAATATGGAGACCTTGGTGATGTGAAATGCCACTGAATCGAACATGTGGTAGCGAAGTCAATAATTTTGTCATTTCTTAGAATGTTATAAATTTCTCTTATTTCAGAATTAGCACCGACAAATGTCTTCCCTTTATCGATGATCCGCGTCTCGGGGTGAACTGTCTAAACGCTGCTATAAATGATTTACGTGTTAAATCTTTCAGCAATTCCAAATACACTGGTTGTAAAACATGGAAATAGGCATTTATATGATTGAATTACTTTACTCATATGTGATCAAAACAGCAGTTATAAAATAGCGGTGCGGGAAAACTCGTG
The DNA here is from genome assembly GCA_963969525.1 of Ontholestes murinus. Classification (NCBI taxonomy): domain Eukaryota; kingdom Metazoa; phylum Arthropoda; class Insecta; order Coleoptera; family Staphylinidae; genus Ontholestes; species Ontholestes murinus. The sequence goes on along the minus strand of OZ018388.1, from coordinate 50,995,350 downwards.
GTGATGATGATGAAATATTTTCCTTAAATGGAATTATAGGTTTTCACATTGTAACAAGTAATGCAAGTATATATATATATATATATATACAGGGTTATTCACGTTATACGGCACGGAATATTGTGGCCAAAATACGTGACTTTCAAAAAGTTTCACTTCGGGGATATATGGGGGTCTATTAGGGCTACTTTTTAAAATTATTTTCATAATATACAGGGTGTCCCAAAAACCCTAAAAGTATGAAAGTTGTGTTTTTTTTAATGAAACACCCTGTATTTTATTGCATTTTTGGATCCGTCTATAAAAATAAGTATGTGTTTTAATAAGGTTTTTATTACATAAACCTTAAGGTTTTTGAATTAATTTGAATTTTGTAAAAATGTAACCTAATTTTCATGTTTCAAATACTTAAAAAATAATTAAGTTATGCATACCAAATTTACACTGAAATGTAACAATAGATCATATTTTATTTTCCAAGTATAATAAACTTGACATCTTATGCCGGGTGTAAAAAAATTGGAATTAAACAAATGAGAACTTTAAATGACTATAACTTCATTTATTTAAATGGAACGCTATATTTATTAATTTATCAGCAAATGCACGTTTTAATTACCTATCGAATGGTATTTAAATCTTAAGTGTTAAGTCTTTTTACAGAAAACGCCAAAATATTGTTTATTGCACCGTTTTAGTACTTTTAAAGTAAATATTTTAATGTATCTAGTTTTCTATCGTATTTAAAAACGTCAGATAATTAATTTAGTCTGTTACTTTAGTTTAAAAAGGATGTATTTTATTATAGTTGTGTTATTTTGCGTTTTTGTGTTAGATCGTTAGTAATCGTTATTGTTTGAACATGGTTGTTGTATGTCATTGTAAAAAATGAAAATTTACATAGATTTTCTTATACTGAGGTTTTCATAACTGACACTTCCAATTTCTTTAAACTGGTTTAATAGTCTCTCAAAAATAGCTGGCTTAGGGTGATTTCTTTCGGGAAACCTTTAAGTATAAACTCGACAAGCCAATAAACAATTTTGATGACATTCTCCAAGCATTAAAATAATGCCAATAACCCCTTCTTTTGAGTAAATCTTCATTTTTTACCAAAAAATAAAACAGTGATGCACATACAATAACGATTACTAACGATCTAACACAAAAATGCAAAATAAGACAACTATAACAAAAGACAGGCTTTTTAAACTAAAATGACAGACTAAATTAATTATCTGACGTTTTTAAATACCATAGAAAACTAGATACATACAAATTTTTACTTAAAAAGTACTAAAACGGTGCAATAAACAATATTTTGGCGTTTTCTGCAAAAACGAGAAGACTTAACAATTAAGATTTAAATACCATTCGAAAGGTAATTAAAACGTGCATTTACTAATAAATTAATAAATATAGCGTTCCATTTAAATAAATGAAGTTATAGCCATTTAAAGTTCTCATTTGTTTAATTCCAATTTTTTTACACCCGGCATAAGATGTCAAGTTTATTATACTTGGAAAATAAAATATGATCTATTGTTACATTTCAGTGTAAATTTGGTATGCATAACTTAATTATTTTTTAAGTATTTGAAACATGAAAATTAGGTTACATTTTTACAAAATTCAAATTATTTCAAAAACCTTAAGGTTTATGTAATAAAAACCTTATTAAAACACACACTTATTTTTATCGAAGGATCCAAAAATGCAATAAAATACAGGGTGTTTCATTAAAAAAAACACAACTTTGATACTTTTAGGGTTTTTGGGACACCCTGTATATTATGAAAATAATTTTAAAAAGTAGCCCTAATAGACCCCCATATATCCCCGAAGTGAAACTTTTTGATAGTCACGTATTTTGGCCACAATATTCCGTGCCGTATAGCGTGAATAACCCTGTATATATATATATATATATAATACATACATGCATCTCTGACTGATATGATACAAGACTCATTACGTAATCTGGATAGCAACGTATAAGGACCGCAACATTCTTCTATGTTCGTGTGAAATTATTAATTAAGAGCACTATCCCAGGTTTTATAGGATATGAGACGTCAGATTATCTTAATCGTCTCCTAGACGTAAAATGCCATTTTAATGTATAATAAGAGTTAACGCGAAAATTTTCTGTTATTATTTAAAAAACCTAAAGATTTTATATCATTTAATTTCTTGTGAAACACTCATTGTTGTGCTAACATAATTAGTACTGTTTTTGCATACTCAAGCTCATTATCAAATAATGATTAAGTTAATTTTTAAGTAGCGTTCTTTTTCAAATTGATAATACGATATAATATGGGTAACTTTAGTGAATGTGAACTTTGTATATTTACATTTATTGGTCTGTACAAAAAGTGTATTCAAACTTCGCATTTCCAAGTCCTTTTAGGGTGACCGATTTTTGTAACTTATTTTTGTTAGCTACATAGGCCCATTCCAGATTAAGGTTGATTACTTTATTCGCTAGTCGGTAGAGTTATAAAATCATCTAAGTTATTAAGAGCTCTAAATTTTTCCTACACTATTAGCAATCCAAGTTTGGCTCCTAGCACTATTTATTGTTTCCCAGTGTAAGGTGATCATCAGGTATATGAAATAAAAAGACAATAATAATCGATAAGAATAATGCACCAGATATCCCATGTTTTGTTTGAGTGTTGTTACCCTTGATTGATTTAGAGCACGTAAATAGATTTCCCTGACTCGTTTATTGTTTTCAAGTACACTCATGCCCCATATGCTATATCCGATGATTCGTAGAAGAGATAAAATGTCTCGTCTATTTTATACCAGGTAAATGTCGTAAGTCGTGGCTATATTTAATCCACATAGTATGTAGGTTTAAAGGTATTGATTCAATGCAATTTTTCTTTCCAGACTTGTTGCATTATTATCTAGGCTGATCGGAATTATAAACCGTACATAAATTTTTGAAATTTGAATTTGATGAAAATATGTTACGTTTTGTTGAGTTATTAGTTCGATTATTGCCAGAAGCGATTAAGTATAAATATTCGATGAATGATTGGATATCAACTTGTGTTAATGAATTTTACATTTAATAAAAAGTTAGTTTACATCTTTAATTTTTAAAACTCCGTCGACTGTTTTCCACCCGTAAACATTTCATCGGCTTAAAAATCAATTACGACTTGCTACTGGATACTTATCTTAACTAATTATCGCTATTTTAATGTATGTGTGGATAAAAACGAAGTACCATAAGTAACTGTGTTAAACTCGTATCATTATTTTCTTACGATGGTTGCCTTTTATATTTCAGAACTGGGTGTTTCAGGTGTTGCCATCTGGCAACACCTGAAACATGTAAAGTTCGCCATTGGCGTTGACCAAGAAATTAAATCATCAACATTTCAGTGCGATCATATTTTACTTAATTCGATAGCGATGAAGCACCTCCAAAAACCACTATTTATTAATGGTATATAGAATTTATTCGTGGCCGTAATTCTCTGAGTGATGAATATCGTGGATGTCGTCCAAAATCGTTTGTTCAGAAAATATTAATGCTGTGTGTGAACTGATATCAAAATATCTTCATAGGAATTACAGCATACATTCAATATTGCATTAACATTTGCTTGTCAAAAATATCGTTGGGTTTGGATTCTACATAATTTAACACTCGCTCAAAAAGAACTCACGTCGTTTGGCCGAAAGAAATGCTCAAGAAATATGATTGTGGCGGTTTAAAACATGTCTATGACATAACAAGTGAAGAATCATGGATATATGCGTATGAGCCCGCAAGTAAACAACAAAAATTATTCGGATATGTGGCAACTGTACCATTATTATAATGTCGGGTGATTTTGTCATATGTCATATGACAATGTGAGCTATCATACATTGGCTCAAACAAGAGTCTATTTTAAAACTGTAAAGGTCGAATTGATGAGTTATTTGCCCATATTTGGTACTCAAGGTGTTTATATTCCCGCAAATCAAAAATAAATTACAAAGTCAACGTTTTGCGACGAAGAAGCATGATGCGTTTAAAATGCATGTTTTAGAGCAGGCATGTGCAACTTCATCAAGACCGCGGGCCGGAAAACAAATTCAAACTAAAATCGCGGGCCGGACCTTCGTAGTTTGATTTAAGAAAATGATATTATATTTATTACGTTTTAACATTTCAAAAAAAAAATGTAAAAAATAACAACACATATGTACATGTATGTAGTCATTTATTAGAACTGGCTTTCAGAAAATAGATTAAAATGAACAAGTACAAACATATTTAATGGGAAGACTGTGCCTTCATATTTTCACCAAATAATCAATATTTGGTGAAATATCGGATGTCGTAACACGCAGAGTGTTCTCTAAATGTGAGTCTGTTAATCTTGTACGTGTTTTTGATTTAAAAAACTTCATTCTCGAAAATAGCTGCTCACATTTGCATGTACTTCCAAATAATGACATTTTTTTCTGAGCCAAGGATGCGAGATTTTGAAATTTATCGATTGGTAAATATTTTTTATAAAAATCGGTTAACGGCGTGTCACTAACAGCCGTACTAATAGTCGCGAATTAATTCGAGTTTGAGGATCATTCCTCTATCTCGGATTATTTTTTAAAATAAACGTCCATTCAATAATCCCGGTCGACGCAAGATTATTTCGAGATTATTCGCGAACTGTCAAATTCATACATGTCAACAGATATTTTTATAATCCATTAGTTAATATATTTATTATAATATTTTATACTGATAATATAAAATGGATGAAGCCGCATTTCGGGATGAAATTTTATATTATGTAGATAAATTCGAAAGTGAATGACTGCCGAAAAAGAATGTACCTAACCTAAAATAATATTATAAAAAATATATATTTGGTAACTATAATGATGCTTTTAATTTGAATAGATATATTAGAGATGCTAAAAACCAATTGAATTCTATGATTATAGTGAATATTAGAAGAGATATCGATTTACCAGAAATATAACAGTCCGTGTTCTATTATTGCTAGTAAAGCAATTAGAAAATCCAAACAATTGTGGACTTCTTTTTTAACCAATGCAACAATTATTGAGTTGTTTAGGTGTTGTTGCATGGGCTATATTTTAATAATACAAAAGGGGTTCGATTTTAATTGACGAAAAATTAATCAACAATTTATTCTACATTATTATAAGCAATATTTTGGGTAATCATTTTTGAACGAAATCTTAATTGTTTTAGGAATATATTTTTTAAGTTACGTGAAGATAATTATATAGTAAATTGTATTCAAAATGTTAGCACTTTCTTCACAAAATTGTTTTTATTAACTAAATGTACATTTCTTAAGTGTTTGTATATAATTAAGTTATATAAATACACTAATATGAGTATTAATAAATAAATAAAACCAGCATATATACAACATCTTTATTAACAAACAAATATACAAATAAACTAAATATAATATGTGTATGATACAACGAATGTTAGTGAGTTAGTTTGTTTGTTTGTTAAATGGCTATCGACCACCGGTCTTTCAGCCCGGAGTTTGTCATTGTCGATATGTCACGTCAGTCTGTCTCTGAAGATGATGATGATTAATAATATGATGCGATGAATTCAAGGCATTCATTGATGGGGAAACCAGCATATTATTGTAATTTTTTTTATTTTCATAATTTCCAAGATTAATTTTGTTCTTCATATTTTATTTTATTTTATAATGAAATGGCCCATTATTTTTCCATGTGGGTAATTTCTAACATAATTTTTTGGAATTTGTCCTCACTTTCCATAATCACTTGAAAGGTGGCATTATGTTTCTATAATGGAATAACTATTTACAAGCGTTTCATCCTCTCCCTTTCTGTAAAATATATTAGAAGTGTTACGTTACAACTTATAAATTAGCAATTCAAATTTCAATTGTATTGGGTGATTCCATATATTCGTCCAGTTTTTAAAGGCGAAAATAAACAAGTTTTTTGTCGTACAAAGAATGAACTTTATAATAAATGATAGATGGTCTATTTATGTTGATAACCTCTTAGCATCTTTCGAATAATTTCATTATTCAATTCTCATAGAAGGTCTAGAATTAATGAACGGTTTCCCTTTGAGGGAGATATGCAAGGACAAGAACAAGTGGTAGTCAGATGGTGGTCCTGCGAATGGGTAGGTAAGGCAAAACATCACAAGTTGCACTCATTTTCGCTGAGTGAGTTTTGATATTACTTGAAACAATCTCAGTGGACCGACCACTGCGAGGTTCATTTTCGAGACTCAGATGAAAAGAGCGGACTGTCCTCTCTTTAAAACATATTTGAATTGCCCAATTAAGAAAACAGAACCGCAGACATTCGGAACACATTGGCCTTATTTACTAAAACTGAACGGATATATAGAACGACCTAATATTAATAATTCACAATAAATGAAAACCATTCTACCATTTTCATTAAAAATAAATATCTATTGTACTTACCTTAAACATGATTAATCCTTATCCCTTATCACACCAACTAAGTTGGTAAACAAACTTTGCACGTGTTCTGTAACTGACAATCACGAAACATATTGACAATTCCGTCAGCTGTTCCGTGATGCCAACCTAAAACCAGTAATAATTAAATGTCACTAAAAAATTCCCCTATCGAGGATAATTCTTCGAAGTCGCCGAAACTACCCGTAAATACCCGACTAACAAATGCGACAAATAATTCAGGATTTTTCAGTTCGAGAATTAATTCGCGACTATTAGTACGGCTGTAAATGTCACCTTAAGATCGGATCTTTCTTGCAATTCAATGAGTTTTATTTGCAATGAAAATTGAGTTTCTTCTATTTCCACATCAAATGGGGAGGAAAAATTTTTCAGACTTGCTTCTTGGCAGCGAAAATTTTTAAATCTGATGTTAAATTCATCTCTTAAAAATTGTAACTCGTTTGCAAACGTGTCGAAGTTAGATTGATCTTTATGATTTGCAAAAGTGGGAAAATGTAGGTAGGTACATTAGGTAGGAATTCCTGTTCTGAGCTGATTTTCTCAAAGTCTTAATTTACAAGTTGTTCTTGGGTTTGCAACATTGTATTTAATTCATTCATATGACTTGTTACATCAACGAGAAACACAAGATCGCTGACCCAATTTGTGTTCTTTCGCTCTTGTACAGGTTTTTCTTTCATATCCATAAAAACAAATACCTCATCTTTCAAATCATAAAATCGTTTTAACATTTTTGCTTTACATAACCAGCGCACTTCACAATAAAATGTCAGATCTTCAAATTCAGACTGCAGTTCTTCCAAAAATGTTTGGAACTGACGGTGGTGTGTGTGATTTAATGAAATTTATGCAATAAGCTAATGTTTTCATTACATGTGTAAATTTGATCGATTTTGCACACAAATTTTGTTGATGTAAAATGCAGTGAAATACACTCAAATCTTCAGTGTCAATATTCCTACTACATGGTTCCAATTTAATTCTATTAACAACTTCTAAATTAGAACCAACCATAGCTGGAGCACCATCAGTAGAAATTCCATTTAGATTCTCCTATTTAAGCTCAAATTGACCAAAAACTGCTTTTACTTCTTCAAAAATGTTTCCTCCTCGTGTGGTATTCTTCATAGGTCGAAGAGCCAGCAATTCTTCCATGTAATTAAATTTGATATCAACTCCGCGAATAAAAATAGCTAATTGTGCGGTATCGGTAGTATCTGTGCTCTCATTGAGAGCAATTGAAAATGCCTCAAACTTCTGCGACGCACGTAACTTAAGGTTTGATTTGATACCGTTGGCCATAGGATCGATACGTCTTTTTATAGTCCAGCGAGAAAGACTTATTTTTTCTATATCGTCGCTCTTTTCAGGACACAGTTCTTTAACGACAGCACTAAGACACTCTTTAACAAAATCACCTTCAGAATAAGGTTTAGAATTCTTTACAATTTTTTCACTAATTATAAAACTTGCTCGTACAATACTTTTGCATAAATCACTTTGTATGTGAAAAGAGTCTGTTGCGCAGATAAACATTTTTTCAAATTTATAATTTTATCTTTTCTTTGTTGCCCATTGAGATTACTATAACTAGAATGTTTTGATGTAAAGTGGCATTTTAAATTAAATTCTTTTATCACTGATATACTTTCGAGGTAAATTAAACAAACCGGCTTGTTTTTTTGCATAATAAAAAAGTAATTGTTAGTCCACTTATCTTGAAAACGACGATTTTCAATATCAACTTTTCTCCTCTTTCTGATGTCATTTTAAAGATTACGTTAAACTGTAAATTAAGTATGAATTTAGAAACTGCTGTGCCTCACGACAAATAACTACGTGCATTTGCTCTACTGATTCTTCCTTCACTAATCAACATACTTACAGCCAGTGTAAATAAGAAGGGTTTTTCCCTGTTTATTGCATAGTGAGTTGACTAAATTCAGTACAAAACTTTATGATACCTATAAACCTTTATGATCCTTATATTATATGAAAATTATTAAGAATACATATATATTTTTACTTTCAAGGGCCAAGTTTAGTGGGATTTGAAAATTGTGCTGCGGGCCGGATAAAATGAAGTCAGGGGTCGGATCCGGCCCGCGGGCCGTACGTTGCACATGTCTGTTTTAGTGGAGTAGAACAAGTGCTTCGAAAATTAGTTCAAGCACATACATAATGCATTAATCTTCAAGGAAAATATTTAAAAAAAACATAAATTCACGTACGATGATGAATTTATTTTTAATAATAAAAATATATAAGTCCTTTAAGTTGTAGAAAATTACCTAATAATTAGAAAAAAACACGAAAATATTTCGTAAAATCTACAATTTTTACGAAATATTTTCGTGTTTTTTCTAATTATTAGAATTTCTTTTTATTTGCAATTCCTAAAATATAAAAGGGAACCCTCGTTTCGTTAGAGCGAGTTAAAATTTACTGGTACATTTTTTTAAATATCAGCAGCTATAATAATTTGGTGATATGTGAATCTGATTCAAATCAAAAGACATTTATTTTGTATTGTAAGCCCTACTACTTGATTGCTTAAATTTTTAAGCGCAAAGTATGTCAATTCCACACATATCCTACATATTTGAACTCTGACACAAATTCTACATACCCTCTCAAGGACCTGTAGAACCTTGACGTTGGTAAGAGGGCTTGAGTGGTCCTATGAGTGTTGGTGCGAGAACTGGCTGTTGAGTCGTTCAGCCGTTCAGTACGGAGGGGCCTCCCCCCTCCGTACTGAACGGATAGCCGGGATGCGGCCTGACATGAGGATCCAGACGAATAACAGGTCAACCGCGCATCGTTGTGGCCGCATCGTTGTCCTCCCCGTAAGGGAGGACAAAGGGAACCTGGTGGCTGAGTCGCCCTCATGATGCGTCACGTACGGCGGCAACACTCCACTTTGGCCCTGAGTTCTCCCTAAACGGGCGGTCGGAACTAACCCACTCCGATCAATCGGCTGCATTGTAAGGTCAGTTTTACGACAGGGTGAGCCCCTGGGGGCGGAGGGGCGCTCAACGGACCCAGCACATGTTGCAGGCAACCGTTCGAGTGCAACCCGTCCTTAGTGACTGGTAGTAGCAGGCAGGTCGCAAGATCAACCTGCTACTACGAAAAAGACAACAAATGTGGGTGAGTCCCTGGATTCCCCGCAACAAGCAGTGGCTGCGGGCGGATCAACTGATCCACCCGTCACCACAAAAGAAGCCGGCCCACACAAGCAACCCCCAAAAAGGAAGCGCATTTGTGGAGCCGAGCTAAAGCGCAGAAGGAAGGCCAGGGAAGCATTGGCTGCTGCAAAGACAGCTGAAGCCCCCAAGACCCCTTCTGGTAAAGAAGTGCGCCCCCCAGGACAGGCTGGCAACCCAATGCCTAGAGACAAAGGGATGCTGCCGACTGGCAGCGCACAGAAAGAGAGGAATCGATCCGCTGCCTCTGAGCCATCACCCGGTCAGCCCAGGAAGGTGGCAAAAAAAGGCAGAGTAAGGAGCGACGGGACCAGCTACAAGGAGGCTGCCTCTAGGCACCTCCGAGTAGCTATTATAGACCAAAATAACCCCTTGGGCAAAATCACCAAGGAACAGGTAGCCATGTTCGAAAAAGCAATGCTTTAGGAACTGGACAAATTGCTCAACTCCTCAGACCACATCCCTACATTTCAGGAATGGGCACACTCAGGGGAAATACTACGTATCACCTGCGATAATGAGCCCGCCCTGAAATGGCTCAAGGACATAGTCCCCCGCCTACCACCACTGTGGGAAGGAGCCAAACTGACTGTCGTCCAGGTCGATCAGCTGCCAACGCTGACAAAAGCTCGTCTGTGGATTCCGGGGCAACCGGAAAACATAGACCTGGTAAAGAGGCGGTTGGCGACACAAAACACCGCAATGGAAATAAAGAGCTGGTGCGTCTTTCACGTTGAAGAGAAGAATAAACCCTTGGGTCACCTACTTGTCTTCGGGGTAGGAAAAAAAGATGCCCAGTTCATCAAAGAGAAGGGAGGGAGGATTAGCTATAAATTCTCCACTCTCCCCATAAAACTGCCACAACAGAAACACCTCGGGTGGAGGTCCCGATGGAAACAAAGGATGGAGGCACACCGGGTGGAAGCCAGGTGTGCGCCACCTCCATCCCAGAGGAGCCTTCACAACCGTAAAGGTGATACAGTGTAACCTGCATCATTGTAGGGCGGCCGTGGCAACCCTTTGCCGCCACCTCGACACTATGCAGGACACAATAGCCGTCATCCAAGAACTATGGATTGTTAAATCCAGGGTTTGTGGATTTGGTAAGTTAAATGGGAACATATTCACACATCCCACAAATAATAGGCCTAGATCATTTATTTACATACCTAAGCACATAACATCCTATCTTATGCCACAGCTTTCCACCAGTGACATCACAGTGGTAAGGCTGTCAGCAGGAGACGGCAACAAAGACACCATCCTGGCGTCAGTTTACCTCCCTCACGACGCCCCCGCACCAACCAGGGGGCTGGAGCAACTCGTGCTACACTGTGAGATTGAGAAACTTCACCTCGTCATTGGCTACGACGCCAACGCACACCATATTATGTGTGGCAGCGTGCACACCAACAACAGAGGCAAGTCACTACATGAATTTATCATTTGTAACAATTTAGAAATACTAAACCGAGGCTCTGAATCCACGTTCGTGACAACTCGGAGCCAAACTATAATAGACATTACATTGGCGACTAGCGGTATCTCAAACAAAATCTACGACTGGCATATATCACCGTCGGTTTCAATGTCAGATCATAGGTGGATCAAATATACACTAACACATACAACCGGTAAGAAAACACGTTACCTTCGCAACCCGAGACTAACGGACAGAAATGCCTACATAGACAACCTCTCGCGGAGTCTGCGTGCGAATTTGCGAAGCTACCGGCCAACATAATACAGTGGAAGACATTGAAGCTTTACATAGGCTTCAATGTCTTCCACTGTATTATGTTTCAACACTCCATTATAAAAGTATATAAGCACTCCTGCCCTGCGAGAAAGGTAGAAGTCTCCGAGAACGCCACACCCTGGTGGTGCGGAAAACTCGACCATCTCAGAAGAACTGCAAGAAAATCCTTTAATAAAGCAAAGAATTCTAAACAACAGTCGGACTGGATGGTCTACAAAAACATCCAACAAGACTACAAAAAACTAATAAGGCAAAAACAAAGGGCAGCCTCGAGGTCTTTTTGTGAGGAGGTTGAAACCACCTCGGCAGCTGCAAGGCTCAAAAAGATCCTCTTCAGGTATCCCTCACGACAACCAGGTTGCCTAAAACGAGAGGATGGAAGTTACTCTTCTAACCTCTCGGAAGCAGCTGAGATTCTCATCAACACCCATTTCCCAGGATGTACGAACACCTCTGATGAAGGTTGGTCAGAACCCATACCCTCAAACCCCTCCAAGGAGGATTGGGAGGTGGCAGATCACCTCACGGAACGGACACGTATAACCTGGGCAATCAAAAGCTTCTCATCATTTAAAGCGCCATGGACATATTATCAGCCCACCTAGCCAAAATCTTCAGGGCATGTATTGCGTTCAGATACATCCCTCTAGCATGGAGAGAAGTAATAGTATATTACACTACAAGTGGAGAAAGTACGTGTTTCGCTCACGCGTGTATCAGTTTGCATACGAGGCGACAGCCGAGTGTGAGAAGGTACACAAGTGAGCGAATTCGTAACTCCACGAGTGGTGTATTACGTTTTGTTCAATCCTGCCGAAAATTTATTTTAAAATGTAGGTTCAAATAAAAAAAATGTTTTGCGGCTTTGCGTGATGTGCCGTGCCCGGCCCGCTGTAAAATCTACTGTTCGGCGTTGCTTGATGCGCCGTGCACGGCCCGCACTAAAATAATCGTGTCCGGCTGTGAGCGACGACAATTGAGATATAAAAGACAAGCGGCAATATAACACTATCGCCTACGGTCATGTAAATAACACAATCGGAGGCGCTAAGTAACTTGTACCACTTTTGTCTGTAATAATAGTTGTTATTCAATAACATATTTAAAGTATTATTTTACAATGAGCGGCAGTAAATGCTGCTACATACAGTCTGCTACCCGACAAATCAAGAAGCAGGTATATGTGTGAGTATCGAAAATTACAGGAATGGCTTAAGATTCACAATTTAAATATCATTACGGATGAAGTTTTAATTGCCTATTTTAATGGACAATTTTCATTTATAAGCAAGTAAGTAATAATAGCAAGTAAGTAATAATAATAATAATGTGTATTTATAAAAGCTTGAGCGAAAGTGACATAAGAGTGGGCGAAACTAAATTACCATAGCAACCATTTTGCGTGATGTAAACTGTAACTTTCTAACAACAAAACAACGTCTGAAAATTCTGTTTTCTCCCGCAGGATTGAACAAAAGTTATCTTCATACCGAAATCTGATCGTATAGATTATACATTAGCCAAATCACACCGCCCAATTAGTCTAACGTCATTTCTCCTGAAACCGTTAGAGAAATTGTGCGAAAGATTAATTCGCGAGACGGCTTTGATTACGAATCCGATCCACGCTAACCAACATGCATACACTCAGGGGAGATCAACGGAGTCGGCTCTGCACGCTGTTGTAGACCGAATAGAAAGATCTCTGGACAACAAAATGTCCACCTTGGGCGTGTTCATTGACATAGAAGGTGCTTTCGATAAAACGACCTTCAGAAAAATGGAAACTGCTCTCTCCACGCATGGTGCGAACCCCACAGTTAGTGGATGAATCAAAAGCATGCTGGAGAATAGGGCAGTCACAGTAAATGTAGGAAACACCACTGTCAGAAAGATCGTTGCTAAAGGCTGCCCACAGGGTGGAGTACTCTCACCACTCCTGTGGAACATAGTTGTTGACAGCCTACTGCGGCGACTTAATGACAATGGCTTCCACACCATAGGATATGCAGATAAGCTGACGTGGGAACCACGACCGGAGCAATGCAAACAACACCCACTGCAGCAATGGAAGCAATGCTCTGCCTTCCACCTCTCGAGTTATACGTAGAGGAGATGGCCACGGCGGTAGCACTGCACCTAAACTCAATTGGACTCTGGTACAAAGGAGGCAGGGTTGGCAGACACTGTCACCTTTTAGAGGAGGCTGTCAAGAAGACACCCTTCCTTGGAATAAAGACAGACAATTTGCCACCCTGCTACACCTTCAATAGACCCTATAATGTATCGATAAAAATAGGAACGGGGACTGTAGAGGGTGGGGAAACCCTCCGAATTTACACCGATGGTGCTAAAACCAAAAGAGGATCCGGGGCGGGAATTTACTCGCAACAAATGGACCTCTCATTAGCTATACCGCTAGAGAAGCACACAACTACTCTGCAAGCAGAGATCGTTGGCATCATCCAATGGGCGAAAGCAATCCTATACCGTGACATCCGTGATAGGAACATCCAAATCCTTACAGACAGTAGGGCAGCAATACCAGCAGTTAGTGGTCACAAGATCACCTTAACACTAGTAAAAGAATGTCACAACACCCTTAAACAAGCAGCACAATAAAACAGTATTGAGCTGCGCTGGGTTAAGGGACACAATAATGAAGAAGGCAACAGCAAGGCAGACGAGTTGACGCGAGCTGGATCGGTTCTCAGTGATACCACGGACGGGCCCCCGATCGCGCCAACACCGAAATGCCTCACTGACATCCTCAAACAGAATACTCTCAAGATGCTAAAACAACGTTGGGACAACACCTCATGCTGCAGACAGGCCAAGGAAGCAATACGCTCACCCAATCTGAAAGCAGCTGAATATTATTTGCGACTATCCCGGGGGAATCTGCGTCTTATCACAGATATCCTTACGAGTCACTGTCAGCTAAGGAAACCATTGTTTACTATGGGACTGGTGGAAACCCCCATATGTAGAGCATGTGAAGAAGAGGACGAGACAGTGGAACCTTGGGTGGCTAAATGAGTGATAGAACAACGCAGGGCTGTCCCAGTCAAGGGGGCACAACGGGCCTAGTGAGGCCTAAGTACTCTGGTCAATGATTTGATCACCCTTGGCAAACTCAATCCAGATCCAGATCCAGAAATTCTACATAGTTTTTTTTTAACTTTTCATTCTATTCAAGCTTTTAATCGAGATAATAAAAACGTTTTAAAGTATTGCTTCTTGAATCAGTAATGAATTTAAGGCACAGCAATTTCCAACTTCGGATTTTTGGTAGTTTTCTTCGAACACTCAACATTCTTTAAATTAATAATCAATTACTTATGGTAAAATAATAATATACTTCTAATAACTAGGATATATGCGGGAATATTTCTGGGTACAATACAACCTAATTTACCTTTTTTGTTAAGCACTAATAAAAATTTGTGCAGTAGACAATACAATTTGGCAATAATACTGGCAGCATGATAAGAGGTCGATTATTTTACATTAGTGGAGGTTTCAACTGAATTATTTTGTCACTTCTTAAACTGGTTTTATCTTTTCGTTGAATGTTTAGATTCAATAATGAATTAATTATGTTTTATTGCATATTTTATAAATAAGTATATTAATGCAATCATTTCTTGTACGAGAAGTTTTCAGGTTTAATTAAAGTTAATCTTTTTTGAGTTTTGAGAATTTCGTATATTGCATTTTTCTTTTATACATGCCTAAAAATCTTTCAGTTTCGGAAATATATATTGCACGAATATCTTTACCAATCATCCATTGTAATATTGTCCGATTTATCTAGCATAATATAAACAATTACCAGATCCTAATATTCAATAGGTTATTTTAAGTTTTTAAATGACAAAATATTAAGTGATATATTTATCGCACATGTGTCGTTCCTACAAATTTTAAATAGTTAAACAGGTAAGTTCAAGCAGTTTAACATTTAAAATTGTTTATTAATTGTAAGTTTTTTTAGTATGTACATTAGTTTTTTTAAAGAGACGCAACCTTATAATAAGATTCTATAAATTCCAGAGGTTTAATTATAATACCTTTTTCTGCAACCTAATGTTAATAAAAATAAGTTTATTTTTGTTCGGGTTATTTCAACTTTTAATCAATATCTATATTTTAATAATTACGATTTCCATGACACTAAGTATATGTTTATTGATATTTTTATTATTTGTGTTTCCAATATGTTGAAGTCACAAAACCAATTTCGGTTGAATCCTCGTAAGATCCACACTTAATTATCAATCTTACAATGATTTAATTTTATGTTAGAAGTAAAAGATGATAAAACATTTCCGATCAACTAATTAAATCAAATTTTCCATAAGATAAATAAACAAATCGCTTTAGGATATTTATT
This sequence comes from Ontholestes murinus, assembly GCA_963969525.1. Classification (NCBI taxonomy): domain Eukaryota; kingdom Metazoa; phylum Arthropoda; class Insecta; order Coleoptera; family Staphylinidae; genus Ontholestes; species Ontholestes murinus. The sequence continues at coordinate 50,979,486 of OZ018388.1, read as the reverse complement.
AGTGTTAGTTGCAAATTGCTAATGGATTCAAAAGGCGCCGGGATTAAAATATAAACATATTTAAAAGGTTATGTAAATATTATTATTAGATAAAGCTGTATACTTTGCATATTTTAAATTCAACCATCTGTTACGGATTATATGGGGCAATACAGTAATTATATTAGAGCTGCTTTTGCTTCAAAAGAAAATATTTTGTACGAAACAAAGAAACGCGAGTTATGTCGGAAACATTTTGAGAGGTTAAATATACGTTCAGTTATTAATTTATATATCTTAAAACCAAGTGTTTTTATCTACTGTAAAAGTTTAAATATTTTCCTCAAAAACCACACTTATACCATTCACCTAAAATTTATAATAATAAGCTTCCTGATTGATTTACTTGAAACTATGATACTAAAAAAAACTATTTATAAGTGCAGTCATTTTTAATAGTAATTATTTTTATAGTTTAGACAGTTTTATTGTATTAGTCCTAATTTAATATTTCATAATGCAGTTTTTGTTTTTGTATATCTGTATAAAATATCTCGAAATTCAGCGATCAATTACGATTTTGTCTAGGCAAGCTACCGTGCAGAACGATTAAGTTGCTATTGAGAGGCAAGTACACAGGACTGCTGGAGTAATGGTTTGAGGGGCTATTGCTTATGGTAGATCACCTCTTTTATTTATTCGTTATGTTAAAGACATCATACGACCAAATTTATTGCCTTATTGAAGACGTACTTTTTCAGCAAGATAACGCACATCCCCATATTGCTATATATTTTCTTCATGAAGCTGGTGTTAATGTTTTGCCGTGACCGTCCCGTTTGCCGGATTTAAATCCCATTGAACAGGTATGGGATATCATGGGAAGAAGACTATTCTCTTTGCACCGTCCTCCTCAGACTCTAACATAGTTGATCCATGAAATTCAAGTTGCCACAAGAAGACATCGACCATCTCATTTTGTCAATGTACAGACGTACATTTTAGATTGTTTGTTAATAAAATTTCTTGAAAATATGATCATTTCATTCTTGATGTAGGGCTACCATGTTAGCAAAAAATCAAGTTAAATAAATAAAGTCTTCTGGGCGTAACGCTTCTAATGTCATTGCGTATAATTTACACACACACATATACACAAATAATACGGCGGAACTACTACGTGGTCGATAGCCAAACACTACTACTAGTAAACATTCAGTTCATATACATTCGGCCTCGCTCCCTCTACTACTACTACTACTATTAAACAGTGCTTTCTAATGGAAATACATACTGTTGAGGCAAATGTTACGGCACATCTTCCCCACCAAATCCATCGATTAAATACGGATTTACTGAGTTTAGTAGTAAATAACTGTTAACGGTGGACGCGGAAGACGTCCTGGTGACGGACTGGCAAGGAAGTAGCACCGACGGTACTTTCTGGAACCAACAACGCACTGGAGGCGGCACAGGGGTCCCTGGCGAGGCTCACCATCGATTAGCAGCCGCAGGCTTCGATTAAACAGTTTCCCTTCGGTGATACTTGCTTGAGCTTCCACGCCACGTCAACGTATGGGCACCGGCTAGCTGTGAAACAGAGTAAAAGAACAAGAGAAAGTGTGTGTAAATTAAAACATGGGGCCTGGAGAAAAAGAAAATATATTACAACAGAATAGACAGAAAATAGACATAGATAAATATACAATATATACAAGAAAGGCAAGAGGCTTGAATCGGCGGAACCGACCAGGCTGACCACCGCTGCTGATGGCAGACGACTGGTGAAGAGCGATGGCCGGAGCCTGGTTTTATATGGTGGTCTTCGGTAACGCGGCTTTGTTTCAGTCACGTAGGCCCCGCAATTCCGGGAACAGGTAATGATCCTCTTCGCCGAAAAAGGGTCCGACCTATTGTTCCACACTGGCAGCTGCACATTTTGGAAAATTATCTCGTTTGGATTATTTCAATAATGCGGAATTTATGCAAATTATTATTGGGAGCAATGGATAGCTCGTAAAATGGATTAAAATATAATTACGCATTTGTTACCACGTTCAGGTAAACTGAACGCCGGTAACAAACGGCCCCGGAAAACGAGATAATTTTGAAAAAGACATGAAATGAAAATAATAGCTGCCAGTGGACGTCTTCGATGTTGGTGTCGCTTTGGAGTCGATTGGTGATAAACAGCACTGGCTACGTGAGGAGATCCTCCCGAAATTAAGGTGTGAGGGGATTCGGTCGTAACACACCGGATCTCGGCAACCCTGGATGGCTGGTGGCATCCTTGCGGGCTGCGACGTCTGGTCCGGCCGGGGATGGGCTGACATCCTGGGTGCACTGGCACGGCGCGAACCAAGACGGTGGCGTTGTTCCAATCAAGTTGGTCCCGCACGTCGAACGTCGACGAGTTCTATAGGGCGGCTTGATCAGGAACCTGGTGATTGTACCAGTCCATTGTGGCGGCCACGGCATCGAACGCTGGAGCGAAGCGCGAGGCGGCTGGAGCTGGTATGACGTCAGTCAATGTATTGGGGCCGGTGCATTTCCTTTGTGGTGGAGCACTGGGCGGCTGGATTGAAGCTGACGGTGGTGGTTGTAGCCAGTGTGTTGCGACGGTTGACTCGGGTTGAAACCTGGTGGACTGCCTCTTGCCGTACTGTGGATGATGGAAGGCGGCCCCGGGTGACTCGGAATCACGGTTAATTTACGAAGCATGAAAATAATTCAAAGAAATTAGAGCATGAGTCTTCAGGGGGTGAGTTTTACTCGGCCACTAGTTGGGAGCCAAATGTTAACGGTGGACGCGGAAGACGTCCTGGTGACGGACTGGCAAGGAAGTAGCACCGACGGTACTTTCTGGAACCAACACGCACTGGAGGCGGCACAGGGGTCCCTGGCGAGGCTCACCATCGATTAGCAGCCGCAGGCTTCGATTAAACAGTTTCCCTTCGGTGATACTTGCTTAAGCTTCCACGCCACGTCAACGTATGGGCACCGGCTAGCTGTGAAACAGAGTAAAAGAACAAGAGAAAGTGTGTGTAAATTAAAACATGGGGCCTGGAGAAGAAGAAAATATATTACAACAGAATAGACAGAAAATAGACATAGATAAATATACAATATATACAAGAAAGGCAAGAGGCTTGAATCGGCGGAACCGACCAGGCTGACCACCGCTGCTGATGGCAGACGACTGGTGAAGAGCGATGGCCGGAGCCTGGTTTTATATGGTGGTCTTCGGTGACGCGGCTTTGTTTCGGTCACGTAGGCCCCGCAATTCCGGGAACAGGTAATGATCCTCTTCGCCGAAAAAGGGTCCGACCTATTGTTCCACACTGGCAGCTGCACATTTTGGAAAATTATCTCGTTTGGATTATTTCAATAATGCGGAATTTATGCAAATTATTATTGGGAGCAATGGGTAGCTCGTAAAATGGATTAAAATATAATTACGCATTTGTTACCACGTTCAGGTAAACTGAACGCCGGTAACATAACTACTAGCGCAAATAATTTACAGCGTACAAGAATTTATCTTATGTCCCGTAGATTTAGAATGTTCCGCTAGAGATAAGGATGGTAGATCTTTTTCGACGGCTCTGATGTATTCGTCTCACCATACGTTCATGCGTCTATTGGTTTGTCCGATAAAAACTTTATTACAAATTTCGACCACACGACTTTCGACTTCCATCGTAGTATTAGACCATTTCACGAAGAGGATTATCCGCAAGGCAATCGAAAAAATGTGAAAAATACACCGATAATCTTAATAAACGCGACGACGCCCAACGACTGGCCCCCACTTGGAAAGCTACTTATTAATAATATACAAAATAAATATCTCATCACCCGCCCTGATGCACCAGGTGCCCTCTCGCCGGTCATGGATACCACGATCGTCTGGTCCACCAGGACCTGTGGGACATCTCCAGGGAATTATCCATCCACAATGCCATTGCCAACCCCCCTCACCACTTGGAAGGCCCTTATCAGAGAAAATCGGCTGGATCCAGGTCCAGGCCCGCCCCTTAATGCACAGGGCGTTACTTCGACGAAGGATCTGCCGCACATCCAGACCTCTGCTCGATTCGTCGCGTCAGGATGATGACTTCGATGACCTTGTCACACATGGTTTGATTCAGCAGGTACTGCCTCAAGGTATCTCGGTTCAATAGTTTTTGAGAAAAACGTGCGCCCGTCTTGCAAAATGTCGTTCCGAGAAAAACGCGTTCAAAGTTTGCAATACATTTAGCACTGATACGGTTGAACTTACGGTGGATAACAACTGATTTGAGTAACTTACCCTTAATCAGCTGTACCGGGGCCATAGATACAAGAGGGGACCATAGAGACAAGGGGGGACCATAAAACAGAAAAACGGTCGAGGTATAACAGTCGACGGTATAAGTACCGCGCCGCAGCTTAAGCTTGTGTAACTATGGGAGTTCTACGAATTTCAAATTAATATTTTCGAAGCACACCCTCAGAACCCCAGACTACAATAAAATGCAAGAAAAAACAAATTGAATTGTCGAATTTTCTAAAGAGTAATTCCCCCTTAAGGCCATTGCCCGTGCCACTCGCCTTTACAGGCTGGTCTCCACTAATCTGGATGACATTGATCATTTATTGCTCATCAATGTCAGTATCATAATTGGCCCCTTCAGGCGTTTATCCAGTGGGCCAGACATAAAACCCTACAGATCAGCACCCTCCTGACCGACCCCAATCAACCTTTCCTCTGCCTACAAGAAACCCTTATCTCTCCCTCCACCCGCTTCTACATCTCCGACTACAATATCCTCCAAAGAGACAACCGACCATCTAGAGGCGGCTGTGCAATTATATTACACAAATAAATCCCCTTCTAACCGCTTAACTACCACACCGACGATCCTAATACCTACCTAATCTCTGTCTTCATTTCTTTTTTCAAACTCCCCAAAATCTCTGTTCGCTCCATATACATTCGCCATCGCACCCCCTTTCCTGCTAAACTACTCAACTTCTTCTCATTATAAACCCTCACTATTGGTGACTTTAACGCTAGGTTATCCTCTTTCGGAGACACCTCATCCAACCCCTTTTTTCAAGAAATGGAAAACCTCCTCCTCATCTCCCCTCTCATCCGCCTCCCTAACACCCTCCCTACATTTATAGATTTATAGACCATCAGGACCATACCATCGTTGGCCACATCCTCGTCACAGACCTTAGGCAACCCATCAACAGCGACCACCTTCTCCACCTCTCCCTCTGAAAAGACAAATATACAGACATATCAAACGCCACAACCACCAACATGACAGAACGAAATGGAACCGCCTGAACGCCCTCTTACATGCTTACATACTATTGACAGTCTCGATCACACCTTCCACCTGACTGAATTTAACCCTCTACTCAATGACATTGACATCACACCTGAACGCATCACCTCCCTACTTAAACTCTCCAAAAACTCCCGGCCCTGATGGCATCCTCTGCTGCATTCTTAAACACTTCCCACCCAACCTCATGCATGGTCGCAGATTACTTCCCTGTTCCCTGGAAACCCGCAAAAGTCATAATGCTCACCAAAAAATCCAACGACTTCTTTAACCCATCCTTCTCCCGACCTATCTCTCTGCTCAATACTATGAGCAAACTGCTCAAACGAATAATCATTTCTCATCTCCTAGATTCCTCTGAGCCACACATCACTGACCATCGAAATGGCTTCCGACATGGTCGCTCCGACCACGACGCCATCTATGCCTTTTCCTCCGCCTCCACAAATTCTGCAAAGAGTGGCCACTACACTACCGCTATTTTCTTCGATATTCAGAAAGCCTTTGACACCGTTTGGCACCAAGGTCTCATCCCCAAACTCCACCACCTCTCCACATTTCTCCTCCTTCCATCCTCTCCTGTGGCGTCCCGTAAGGCTCTATCCCCTATCACCCTCCCTCTACACTCTCTTCATATACAACAAAAAATCCAAATCCTCCATAATACAAACCTAGACGACACTGCTCTCTGGACATCTTACAAGACACAGCCGTCTCTAAACTACAACAAGACGTTAACCACTTCACCGACTCAGCCCACATTTGGTACCTCACCATTAATCCCTCCAATATCAGTACATCATATTGATTAGAAATTAAAAACACTTGGTTTGTTTCAAAGAAAATTTATTTGGTGGTTGGTCACACCGGAATATGAAACGATGAAGTGTCGCTATAAAGGAGCCAGTAGTCAAATCTGATACAAGCTCCTAGTGCATGGCCTTCATAATAGCATGCAAATAGGCATAAATAAAATTTATAAGTCTTAACACCCCTACCATTTCGGTTTTTGAATGAAAATGGCCCATCGCAATCAACGCAGGATATATGAAATGGTAGAACAAGAGTAATTTATGAGGTTGGTAAGTAATCCATAATGTTGTAGTTTTTACAGATTTACTCTACAGTATTTATTATAGTTATACGCAACTATTTTGTAAATATTTCTTTGATTTATTGTTAAGGCACTTAGGCGTTGAAAATGTATTTTCAATATTCAAGAAGCCACAGTGTGGCGAAACATATGTAGTAATTAACTAAATAGTCTAATCACTCCAAAGTAATTTTTCATAAAGCCAAAAATAATACAGCAATACACAATACTAGTTGCGGAATAGAAATGTTTCGAAGTGATACCAATTGATATAGCTGTTAATCTTTGTCATTGGGTATGTATATCAAGTGAAACAGATAATAATAATAGTAATTTAAGTTGCCATAAATTTTGTACATTAAATAATATTAGAGCGATTCAATCGAAAGGATTAAATATTTGAGAAATCGCGGACAGAATTAATGGTTTAGTTACTCGATCTAATATAATCATCTACGATTTATATTCCTAATATTTTAAGTTTTAATGAACTTAATTAAAACACTAACACTTTTTTGTTAAATTTTTATTTCTCGAGATGTACATTTCGGGTACTATGCACCCATTATCAATAGCTTATAACGATAGTAACCGATATGTACATCTGGCGAAATAAAAATTAATTGTCAAGAAAGTTATAGTGTTTAAATCAAGATTTAAGTTTTAATGAGTTGGTTATAAGCAAAGATCCGCCACCTGATAAATCATCTGAATATCCTTTTAGGTTAAAGCTATTATGTGTTAAGCATTTACGCAGTGTGAATAGCTTCATCAGTGGAAGTTGCAATCAGTAAATCATCGTCATAGAAGTGTTCTCGATCATTGAGCTTTCCAATGAACTTGTGGCTAAATTATCTATTTTCAAATGTTATAAATAGCGAATTTTTAGAAATGTCGCAGATGCATTGTTCATAATATCTTATGTTACGGGGGGTGAATGGTCGCTAAAGGATTATCTGAAGAGAACGATTCTCAGGCGTATGATCTTCACATTCTTTTTCGTCCTGTGCAAGGGAATTAATTTCCAGATTTTGATTCATCTCCGAAATTTAACCACAGAATTTTTAATATTATTACAAAGCATAATTTTTGGTTGAATGTGCCCAACTGAAATTAATTGTTTAAATGCATTGACGGCCAAAAGCATATTAATTAGTTGCAATGTATTCAATAGCGGCAGATTTTCAGGAATTATCATGCGTCAAAAGAAAGCTAAGGTAAATTGACAGTAATTTTTGATGTAATTAAACAAGACACAATTGACTTCATTTTAAGAATTGTTTTTTTAAAACCAGTGACTGTTACATCTGATCAGATCGAGGATCCGCAATTCACGCATGTCGATCAATTTAACATACGCAATTAATAAAAAAAAACTGTAAATTTAAAAAAGGCGAATTTGTTAAATCTTTTTGGTTATTTAGGAGATGCCCAGTATGTTTTCTTTTATTTATTTCAATGCACTCCAGGACGTTAAGTTTGCGGTCTTTTGTTTCACGGTGTAAATTTTTGAAATTTTTATCAAATTGGTGGTTTTCTTCGATGAGGTGGTTAGAGTACGTGGAGTTGGATTTGCGAAACAATTGTAGCGTCTTACAATATATTTTTGAAAGTACTTATATAGTTTTATTCATAAAAAATTGAAGATGAACTTTCAACACCTGTCAGCCACATTAATCAATTATATACATAGTATATAAGTCGTAATTGTAATTCGTTAAAATCATTACTCATGTGCCTAGTGAAGCCGCGGTGTAGTTAAACAATTGTCGTAGCTCTACATAATAAAGCAAAACTCTTAAAACATCCGTTTTTTTTAATTAATTTAAATAAATCTGTCGTATTTATTTCTCCTCGGTGCACGGAAAAATATTCTTACGGAATGTACTGTTTGAAGCTTATATTCAAATCTACTTCTTTTGTGTCACTGAATTTCTGAAGTGAAGAAAATTATGCCCGCTACCCTGAAATTTTGGTTCGTTCAAATTTACATTTACACACACACACACAAATCACAGGGCGGAAGGACCACGCGCTCGACAGCCAAACACTACTACTACTAGATATATTAGATACATAGAATGACAATATTAATAATCAATGAGTAAATTAAATGCGTAGAGTGACAAAAATAAAATAATTGAATGTAACAGCATTGCATGCCGCATAAGCAAATAGATATGAATCCAAAAGGGCAACTGACGCACACTATCAAAAACAGATAAATAAATAAATTAAATTTTAATAATAAGGTACAATTTCATAGGTAGGTAATTTTAGTTTGAGTTTTAGAAAAGAAGGAGATCTGGAAATCAGACCGATCACACAGACGGGAATTTATAAAACATATTTCTGTGAAATTAATACGTTCAAACTAGTGTTGCTTTGATAGTCTTGCTATTTGTAACAAGCAAATTACTTTTGTATCATTTAATGTATGTCGAGGTATTAGCCAGAGAAGTAGTTGTTTCAATAAGTAATTTGTTTTTTAGTCTTAATAAGACTCATTTGTTGTAGATTAACGAAATGTTTTCGTGTTTTTCTAATTATTAAAGTGAACTGCTTCAGTTTAAGTGATACATGTTTAAAAGGATTTTTGATTCAGTGTCTTCAGATTGTAAATTTGCGAGATTGGCTATGTTCAATTTATTTGGACTCGCGACAAAGTATCTGCCACTCTAATGGCCTTTTCAGGAGCGAATCGAATGTCAGCGGTAAGTGCGTGATGAAGGTATCTGTGCTCTCGTCTCGAGAAACGATCAGAGTTCGATTAAAGGTTAGTTATCCGTAAATATTATAAATTCGCGAGTATCATAATCTCTAATTGCCATATAAACCACTACCAATTCACGGCCAGAATTCTGCTGAAAGACCACGCCAGCAACGGAATCAGACACCTCCACCTTAATGTTTAACTCCGCAACAGGGTCAAGTAAACCAAGAATAATATAGGTGGCTAGTGTAGTTTTAAGTTTTATCGATCCTGGACTGGAATGTTTTGATTCTCCAACCACTAATGTGTTCTTAGATAGTAAATATAGTAATTGATTAAAACTTGGAAGATAAATAACCATATTTTTTATTAAAAATAGGTTGACAAATTTAAATAATACAATTTCTAACATTGTTTTACCACTATATTTTTTAACTATTACTATATATAAAAAATAAATAATAAAAATAAATTCTTTAGGTATTGTATCCCAAGCAACATATAATTCGTGCTAAAGAGCTTGTAACATCTGCGGGGAATGCTGTAAGCTTTTAGGTATCCTCCCTATAATGCCTCAAACATGCTCAATATGCGAAACATCAGGAGACCGGTGTGGCTCAGCAAATCACACCATAGAAACTTTTGCAATATGGGGACGGGCATTGTCTTACTGGAAAAGTGGAAAGAATATGGGGTTCTATCACCTCATTCATATATCGCTGGGCATTCATATTGCCTCGGATAAATACCAAACGAGACCTACTTCCATAAGTTATAGCTCCCCATACCATATATCACTACAGTTTGATGCCGCATCATGTCGGCCAAGATAGACGAAGGAGATAAGAGCTGGGTCATCTGCTCCGTATACTTCCCAGGAGATGAGAGAAAGTATGCCCTCCGCGCATACTAAGCGACATAGTTGCATACTGCGCGGAGAAGGCCTATCAACTCATAATAGGGTCAACGTCAACGCGCATCACACGGTCCGGGGCAGCTCGGACACCAACAAACGAGGTGAGTCTTTACTTAACTTTAGCTTAGCAGAAGGACTTATAGTGGCCAATATTGACAATAACCCCACGTTCATCACGAAAAAAGCAAAGAAGTACTAGACCTAACCATCTGTACCGGAAAAGTTAGTGATAGTATAGTGAATTGACACAGTCCTGGCTAAGGAGGGTAGTGCTGCCAAAGAGATAGGCTTCCTTAAGAAACAGGAGGGAACCTACACAGAAACAATAGAGGAAAGTCCCAAGGAACATGAAAATGGCCAGCAAAGGAGTTGACGTGCTGCTTAGAGTCGATAAAAAAAGTATCGAAAAAGAGTAGTTCTAAACCCACGAGTGCTACTAAATTGTATGCCTGTGGTTCAGTTGCGAGATTCGGAACTCAGTGTAACACCTGTAATTCTTATTACCACTCTAGTTGTGTGCGAAAGGTAAAAACATGCTGCGAAACTGCACTGCCATTTGATTCAAGCCCTCTACCCGGTGATCATATTCCCGATTTGGATTTTGATAAAGAGGCCTACATTAACATGAAGGAACTGGTGAAGCAGTTAAAATTATCAAATCAACTGTTATTGGAAAAAACCATTGGTTAGTAGAAGAAAATGCCAAACGACGTGTGGAGATTACAAATATCCCGCCAAAACACTCCGCTTCAACAACACAAATTATAAACAATCATGAAATCGGTGTAAAAGACAACTTAGCTACAATAGTGCAACCAACCAAAATAGCGACAGCTGTGACATCCCCACCAAGCGCAAACAACAACAACCATCCGCATAAATATAACTTCAGAAATCAATACTGAACTAGATGGTGATTACACTACAGTAATCCGCAATCCAAGGAAAAAACAAGAAGGCCGGTGATCTTCGCGAGCAATAAGGATAAACATTCAAAATTAGTAGCAGAACCTCGTAAATCGCGGGGTGTACATAAATCGTGTAAGGATGTCTCACTAGACACGGTAAAACTATGTTTCTGAGATTCTAAAACACAAAAACTGTACATGTGAAAGAGATGATCCTAATTATAATGGTTTTAAAATCGGTGGCTCCTTTAATGACCGTGACATTCTTATCGATCCAGCAAACTGGCCCGAACGCATATCAGTTGGCCGCTATTGTTTTTTTTTTGGAGAGATAAAGGAGGGGCGACAGTCAAATCCCCGAAGCAGAACTCTTCAGTGTAATATTCATGACACAAGAAGAAATATTAAATGTTTTTATATCAATATGCAATATAAGTGAACATTGGTTAAAATCATTCGAATCTGATGTGTATTAAGATTAAGTGATATAAGTTAAGAACATAAGACATTTCATATATACCGGGTGTCTCAGACCACCCGTACCAGCCTTTTATTTCGGCAACGCTTGGTCAAATGTGACTGGGACAAAATTTTTTATTACCAAAGTGAACCCAAGGAATCCACTGATGAGTTTATTTTTTACCGGAATAATCCGGTAAAAAATAAACCCGGAACCGGAAGTAACTTTAAAATTTCAAATGACAACATAGGTCGAGTATGGTATTAATTGAAAGGTCTTTTTAAAAGAAACAGCTTTTATTAAAATGTTTTTTTAATATTTTGCATATTTACAAAAATAAACAAAAAAAACTAAATTGAAAATTAGTTATCCATTCAACACTAAATTTCCTCAAGTAGGCTTTGCTTTTTTGTTAGAATAACAATTTGTATATGTGTTAATATTGCAAATATTCATGATTCTGTGTATTGTTCCTCAATACTTTCCTTGGGTAATATGATATTTTCTAAACTCAGGTGAGAAGAGTTCTATAGTACGGATGTCTCAGAACACCCGTACCAGCCTTTTATTTCGACAAACAAGAAATACCAATTATTTGAAAGTATTTTATTTAATAATTCAAATAAGAGTGTGAAAGTAAAGAAAATGATAATTAAAACAACTATTCAATTATTTATGGTATGTTCAAATTGCCTTCCTTCCTGATCAATGCATCTTTGTAGCCGATTTCGAACGTCGTTGACGGCCCGTAGTATCTCACCTTCACTAAGTGAACGGCAGACATTCCATATCCTCTTCTTCATATAATCCTTCGTGGTTGGAAACTCTTTATAGAGTAGGTCTTGGATACGTCCCCACAAGAAGAAGTCAAGAGGTGTTATGTCAGGAGAACGAAGTGGCCATGGAAATGGTCCTACCCTTCCAATCCATCAATCAGGGAAAAGGCGATCAACGGTTTAACGAGAAACTCTTGCGTAATGAGCTGGGCAACCATCTTGTTGCAAATACATTGTTAATCGTGTTGCATATGGAACGTCATCTAGAAGATCAAAAAGATTATTTTCTAAAAAATCAGCGTATTTAGCTCCGTTTAATGAACCATCGAAAAAATGCGGACCAATTATTTCATTTCCTAAAATACCACACCAAATAACCAATGAGGGTTATATACAAATTGTTATTCTAACAAAAAACCAAAGCCTACTTGAGGAAATTTAGTGTTGAATGGATAACTAATTTTCAATTTAGTTTTTTTTGTTTATTTTTGTAAATATGCAAAATATTAAAAAAACATTTTAATAAGAGCTGTTTCTTTTAAAAAGACCTATCAATTAATACCATACTCGACCTATGTTGTCATTTGAAATTTTAAAGTTACTTCTGGTTCCGGGTACTTCCGGATTATTCCGGTAAAAAATAAACTCATCAGTGGATTCCTTGGGTTCACTTTGGTAATAAAAATTTTTGTCCCAGTCACATTCGACCAAGCGTTGCCGAAATAAAAGGCTGGTACGGGTGGTCTGAGACACCCGGTATATATATATTTGTTATGAATTTTATAACTATATTTTATATAGCAACAGTGCTAAATAAAGTTTATTATTATTATTATTATTATTGTGTCAACAACTTTTTTACTATTTCATATTTTTCTAGAACTACTTTTATTCATGGTGGTGTATTAATTTTCAATTATTGCTGCTGTTCAGCTAGTTGATATTAATATTTTATATATTGTAGTGTACCGTTCTCCCTCGGGAGATTTTAATATTTTTACTAATATACTTGTTAATGTTTTAAATTGTTTAGATGTTTTAAATACTACTGTGATATTAGGAGGATACTTCAATGTTTATTTTAATAATCAAAAGAATGCGTATACAAGTACTGTCTGTGATATTTTTTTATATTTATGGATTGCAACATGTTGTAACATCTGCGACTCGAGGAGGAAATACATTAGACAATGTATTTACTAACGTGACACCAAACAACTGCTATACAGTTAATTGTGTTAACACCTTACATTCCGATCATAGAAGAATATTGTTAAATAATGAAATATATACAAACACGGAAGATAAGTATTTAATAGAGTAATACCACCTATTACAGAATCAGGTAAAATTAATTTCTTTAATTTATTATCTCAAGAGAATTGGGTGAAATTATCTACTGTAACTGATAGTAATGCCAAGCAAGTATAATGTATTTCACAATATTATTACTAATAATTTTAATTTAGCATTTCCGACTAAAACTGTCAAACATATAAAGTCAAATATTAATAAAGTACATTGGTTTACAAATGATCTGAAACACATGAGGGAAGGATGAGAGTTTATTGAATAATATTGTAGTAAATATAAAACGAAAGAAAACTTGAACTTCTGCATTATCATAAAAACCAAAATCAATCCAGAAAGCAAAACTTAACGCTAATTCTAATTTTATCATTAACTCAAGTAATAAAAATAAAGCCGTGTGGAAAATCATAAACTCAAATAAAAAACGAAACTGTGATACAAAATGTGATATTTCACCTGATCAATTTAATCATACATTTGTAAACTCTATTTGTAATTTAGTTGATGCAATTTCTCCCATACATTACCTTCTACAACTTCTGGGGGATAAACTGGGCAGTACTTTTACATTTAATGCAGTCTTTTGTATACAGGTTAGAGATGTAGTACGCTCATTAAAGAATGACAAGAGTAAGTATATATACGGTATGTCAATGAATCTAGTAAAACATTGCATAGATGTGATAATATTGCCTCTAACGAATATTATCAATTCCTGTTTTCCATCATCAATTTTCCCGGAATCATTGAAAGTGGCAATGGTAATACCTTTGTATAAAAAAGGAAACTCAAACATAGTAACTAATTATAGACCAATATCTTTACTTCCAGTTTTCTCGAAGGTGTTGATGTTTCTTCAGATTTACCACTATCTCAAAAATGAAGGGATTATTGCAGATAATCAGTTTGGATTCAGATTATGGTTTTGACATGGTCAGCATAAAACTAATTAAATCTTACCTATTAAACAGGAGCCAAATTGTTAAATTTGGCAATGAAGTGTCTTCCACGCTTGAAATAAAATATGGTGTTCCTCAAGAATCCATTTTGGGCCCTCTATTATTCTTGATTTATATCAATGATTTCACCAAATATCAAAAAATAAGTAAAACCATCTTGTATACTTATGACATGTCATTGCTAAACTATGGCTTACAATTAATGAGGCAAAAACGATTGACCTATACTTCACATTAAGACCTTGTGAACATGACTTTGCAACCTCTTATAAATTTCTAAGTGTGGCATTGGGATTCCTCTCTAACTTGGAGTTCTCATGGTGATATGTTGGCAGGGAGGTTGTGTTCCAACATTTTCATTCTGCGAAATATCTCACTTTCAATATCTCCATCAGTTTTGAAAACAACATACTTCGCTACATGCCATTCTTTAATGACGTATTGTACACTCGCCTGGGATCACTCTGTTATTAGACACAGAATTTTTGGACTACAAAGACGGGCAATTAGAATTTTAACAGGTATACATTACCGTGAAGAATGTAAACCTCATTTTATAAATCTAAATATAATGACATTTTCATGTCTTTATATTTATAAATGTCTTATATGCATCAAAAGATACCTGAACACCTATCAGTACACTGATACCTTACACACGCACTATACCCGTCAAAAATATAACTTTGTTTCCATTCTCTAGGTTAAATAGATCACGGGATGGACCCAGATACTGAGGGTTAATTTTTTTAATAAACTGCCTGTCCTCCTCCGATGTTTACCTATGAATCAATTTAAAAAGCACTTAAAAATTGTTTTAAACGCTACACCGTACTACAGGTGGGACTAATTTCTTCAGTCCTAATAAGGTTATTAAATTGTGATAAGTTTCAAACATGTTTTGTACATTGTAAGAAGGCCTCCTCCTACTACCTTTTTAATTTGTATAATGACAATATTATGACATTTTAATATTTTAATTTTTAGTGACTTTTTAAAACTCTCTGTAGTTATGGCATCAATAAATTATATGAATATGAACTACTAAAAGTTCACTTTCCAGCCTCAGCCATTCTGGCAGAACACAACAAGCCAAAAAATCCCAGTCAAAGACCTAAAAGGCATGACCGAAATGACTGGAGATTAGCCATAAGGTCATAAGACCCAGTTAAATTAAATGGGCCATCAGCAGGTTCCAACCGTAAAAGTCCGCGGGACCGGATAGGATTTATTTCATTCTGTTACAAAAGGGCATAGCGGAACTAGTGCCGCACCTGTCAAAAATCTTCAAGGACTGCCTGGCATGATTTAACGGCAAAGTCATACAAACCTAATAGAAATATTTATAGATAGGTACATAATGGATGAGATACTGGGGAAATATCCCCTCAATAACAGGCAATATGCATACCAACCGGGAAAGTCAACAGACTCGGCGCTGGACGACCTAAACAGGCACATCACAAAGTCAATGGAAGACAAAGATACAGTCATGGCCACATTTCTAGATATAGAAGGGGCGTTTAACAACGTCACAACAACCTCTCTCTCGTAGAGGCACAAGCAAAAAGAGAAGTCCCGCCAAGCTTTTTGCCAATGGATCAGGGCCAGCCTAGAGAAAAGGACAATTATATCCACTTTGGGGGCATATCTTTAAGGCCAAGGAGGCTGCCCACAAGGAGGAGTACTGTCTCCACTGCTATGGGCAACACTAGTAGATAACCTTCTAAGGAAATTGTCCAAAGAGGATATCCACTGCCTAGGGTACGCGAATGACCTAGCCTTGGTCATCAGAGGCCGGTTCGCGGAAGTTAACTTGGAGCGAGTACAAAGAGCCCTAAACAAAGTAGACAATTGGTGCAAACAGGAGCGACTTGCGATCAATCCCCAAAAAAAAAAAATTGTCGTCTTCACAAAAAGACGAGCACTGCAAAGCCTAAAGCCACATGACCCATGATAGTACGGAAATCCCCTTCGTAAGGAAGGCCAAGTACCTAGGAGTAACCTTCGACGCGTGGAGGCCACACATCACAAAAGCCACTAAAAAGGTATCACTAAACTCTAAAATGGGTTTACACTAGGGTGATAAGACCCATGGCAGCCGGAGTAGTGGTATGATGGACTAGGACAAAGTAAAAGGGGGCGATAGGACCTCTGAGCACAAAGACTAGTATGTCTCAATACAACAGGAGCCCTAAGCACCGCCCCAACAGCAGCCCTAGAAATTATCTTGAAAATACCACTATTTCACATCTTTTACAAGGAGAGGCCAGGCCGTATCATATACTCTGATGCAAGGACAGACGCCTATAATCCGATCACATGGAAAAACACACCAACGGCTGGAAGACGATCTAAGGCAAACGCGATCACAGCGATGCTATGGAGAAAAAATTAAATTTCGAAAGGAAATACAAGGTACTGATCCCGCAAAGAGAAGACTGGGCCGATGGCCAACCCACCAAAACAGAATCAAAGATTTATGTCAGTCTCATCAAGGACACAACGGTTTTCCAAGCAGAGGCAATAACTCTTCACCACTGCACAAGAGAAATAGTAAGACTGACACCAAAAATAGGTCAATAGCTATATTCTCAAACAACCAGGCGCTACCAAGAGCACTAAGCTCCATACAGGTGGAATCTAAGCTAGTGTGGGACTGTTCTGGTTCTGGTTTAAATCGATGAGAGGGCAGAGAGTTCCGCCGCACGTAGACCCCAATGGGCCCTTTGTGCGTCCTCTCATCTGAGTCCTCATTCCTTGCCACGGTCAAGCCAACCCAAGGCATTGGCAAATGCCAGTACTGCAGCAAGAGGGACTCTGAGGATGTCTGATGGATTTAGATATCCCTCTCCCATTGTGGATTTACGTAGGTTGGATAACACGGGGCAGTCTAGCAGTACATGCTTCACACCCTTTGCAGATAGGACTAGATTGCAGTCCCAGTTTGTACAGGTGTGATCGTAAATTGCAGTGCCCTGTAAGAAGCCCTACCACCTTCCGTAGGTTTTCTCTGGACAGTTGCATACAGTATCTGGCCGTTTTGCTGTTCATTGCGATGAAATTTTTTGAGACTCTACAGCCAGGTATGTTGTCCCATCGCTCCTTATGGCATTTGATTGATGCAGTTTTCAGTAGGGTACTCAGATCTAGCAGAGAGGGCAGCAGGAAGGGGTTCGGTCCGCTTACCGTTTGTCCAGCATAGAGTTATCTCGTTGTCACGAGCCACTTCTTCCAGGGCTTCGCAGCATTCCAACGTTAATGCTGAGGTTATTTTGCAGTTGGCAATGGACAAGATTGCCGCTGTGCTATCTGTTATAATGTGTATATTTTTTACCCTTAATCTTCTTGTCAGAGATTGCTTTTGCTGCATATAGTATACCCACGAGTTTCACCATTGTTGGTTTGTTCATTATCTTACCTATAGCAGTACTGTTTTTTAGGAATAGGTTTTTGCAGAAAATTCCTATACCAGCCCCTGTTTTCGTTGACGACCCATCAGTGTATATGTGAATGGCTTTGTGCTTGCTTCCTAATCCCGAGTTTTCGAATCTCAGGTCTATTTGAAGCTTCCTTAGTGTGGGACTGCATATGTGCTCTTAATGAACTTGGAAGTCACAAAAAATAACAATCACATGTGTCCCAGAACACGGAGGACATCCGGGGAATGACAAAACAGACGAACTGGCCAGTAATTGGCCCAGATCTCTCTTGCGGCATCTGCAAAACCGCAGATCCATAAAAAAATGGGTGGAGTCACAGGCAAGGAAGGAAAAGTTGACATTTGTTGTAAAGTAATGTCAACCATATATTATTAGTCTTTGTTATTTTACAACAAATGAAATTTGTACGATTTTTTTTTTCAATGAACACTGCAATTATTGGAAAATATCATATGAATTATTATTAGTAGTAGTAGTAGTAGTAGTGTTAGGCTATCGACCACGTGGTCCTTCCGCCATGTGTCATTTGTGTGTGTGTAAATGAGCTTGTTACTTTAAAGGATCGCCCCCGTCACTCTAAAGCACCATTAATTGTATCCCAATGGTGAATGGTACCGGTCACCCATCCCACTACTGACCCGAATCAACGTTGCTGCACGTCAGTTCGGGGCCGTAACCTATGCGCCACCACCGGCGTGTGAATTATTATTATTTTCTGACATAAATATAAAGAAAATATAATAAGAAAAGTATATGTAGCCATTTAAAAATGTAAAGTTGACTATCATTTGTTAATAAAGTTAATTTTGAAAAAATATATAATTAATGTCATTTCATAGTATTTAAACGGCCATTTAAATTGTTTTAGTTGATTTAAATTGGTTAATAAATGACATGAGTTTTGGCGTTTTTTAACACCCGGTATATACATTTATTTATCAAAAAGTGCTGGATTTTCATAAACAACTTTCACAAAAAAATAATGAAAATCTGGAATGGCTTCATGAAATTTAAGTAATAGTTGAAGAATCTACAGTAACAATTTTGCAAGGTTATTATCATCTCTTCTGCAAAGTCTAGTTATCACTGAAGAAAGTAACGGGTGTCCAACAATTATTGCAGTCCCGGGTGGCGTTGGAATCAAAAACTTAGGCCAAATAAATGAACTGACATTTTAATTGTCAAACATAACTTAAATGTGCATTTACAACGGCCGTTGCAAAAATAAGTATCTAATAAGAACCTTTTCTGTTCTTGAGTAAACATATTCTAATTACTTATTAATGTTAACAACACTTTAACTGTTTGTATATCTGGGCCAACTTTGAACTTGGAATCAATTAAGACGATGGAATTCTTCCAGGGGTGTATTAAATATTAATTTGTAAACATGTTATTACATTCGTTTAGGCCTCAGAATACGAAAATACATTAATTTGCTGTAATAGTAGTACATTGTAAGATCATTCAATCAGGTCATTGTCATCACTAGATTATTATCTAAAACTAACGAATTACTTTTATAGATTATGAAGGATTAATTTTTATTTCGAAATTAATTCGTGATGTGATATTTTTGAAAAAAAAAAATATATAATTTCTAGAACAGTACTATTGGTTGGATTAAAAGAGCCTTCCTTACCTCGCTTCAGAACCTATACAATTAATCCAGACGTTTCGCAGCAGCACAGAAGAAGAGAGAAATCGAGAAGAAAATCGTTAACAGCTGACACTTTTTTGCCGCAGTTTTCTTAGATATCCTGTATCCTACACAAAAACATTTTTCATTATATAGCCACTTTATTATATTTTTAAATTAATTCTTATGCAATTTTAATATAATTGTTATCCTTCCTTTTTGACACATTGTAGTTTTATGTTAAAAAAATATTTCACTCTTTAATATCACCATTTTATTTGTTTTCAATTAATTGAAGTTATTGCGTTGAATATTACAGATTAGCTAACTAATCAACATCGCTTGCAACCGTAGGGCGGAAACGTAGAGATGCGGGTCAGGGTCGATTGAGGTTTCCTCAAGGTCACGGTTTCCGCTCGACATTTATATACACCTCGCCAGTTAATAGGATTAAATTGAGTTAGATTATTGCATTTAACGTTAAGTAGATTATAATCTCTGCAGATTATCATATTATTTCAATTATATAACTCGAGAAGCTACTAAGTACTATGGCAATATTTAATATATCGATTATAAATTATACATAAAGATGAGTCATATAAAAAAGTTGTCTTCATATTATCTGTTAAAATTAAAGAATTTAAGGTAAAATAGTTGATAAGATCACCATTGTTGACAATATTAGGTGTTTCAATGATGACAATCTATTATTTTTTTATAGAAATTAAAAGGGATAACTAGTTGGAACTATATATTGCGTTTAAACAAACTGTATTATTTTTAATTGAAGTGTTCTATTATTTATATCTAAGAAAAGGTATAATAAAAAAATACTTACCTAGAAGTACTTCAATTAAAAATTAAATAGGAGAAGAAATAAAATATTAAGCCCTAATTGAAAGCTATTTATTTATTTTATAATAACAAGAATAAATCTGAAACTATCATACAATCTAAACATTATATATATATATATATATATATATATATATATATATATATTCTAGTATAAAAAACAGCAATCTTATAGGTCAATAACGTTTAATGTGGAAAAGTAAAATAAATGGAAATCTACAAAAGTGGAAAAGTATATTGTCACATGTAAAAAAACAATCATATTGTAATAACAATATAATAAGCGACTGGGAAATTCTAAATTGAAAGGATAAAATTAACTTTAATCACATAGTATAATTATTACCTGTAATTCACTATTTTATTTTGATTTTATGAAGCTTCAACTTAAACCCGAGTATCTCAGAGAGGACCCCCGAGAGGGCCGATAATATCACGACTTTTGTAATATTGTACAGTAGTGGATTAGCGGAAAGGCCCAGGATTTTATAATGGCTCTCCAATTCCTAAACAGAAACGCAAGATACAACGTGCTTAATTGTAAAACTAACCTAACTTTACCTTTAATAAATCAGCTGCCAATTTCAGAACGGAGTTGGCAACCGTTAATTCCTCTTTCTTATCTGGCTTCTGCTCAATCTGCAGATAGAGATTTATTTGTTCTGTTGTTAGAACAGATAAATTACTGTATTTCTTGTTAATTTTCACACCGAGTGTCATAAAACGCAATACCATTATTCCTAAACCTACACTCCAGATCATTATTTCCATATTGTATTGTGAATTCAGAACAAATGTTTCCTGTAAAAAATATTAAAAATTAATAACCTATAATTAAAATTAAAATCTTTATGGCAAAATAACAGATTTTGATTAGATTTTCATAATTTAGCACGCTTTATATCATATTATTTTAGCTGGCCCTTCCGCCGTGTTACTTGTGTTTTATGTGTGTGTGTAAATGAGCTTGTTATTTAAAGGATCGCCACCGTCACTCTAAAGCACCATTAATTATATCCCAATGGCGAATGGTACTGGTCACCCATCCAGAGGCGAACAGAGGCTTTATTACTTTATTAATTGCTGACCCTAACTAACGTTGCTGCTCTCTCGCTAACACTAGTTCGGCCACAACCGTATGCGCCCACCACTGGCGTGTAACTATTGCTTATTATTACTCATTTAATTATTCTCTGCAATCATTTCTTATAAATTTGTTTATGTAACTGCTATACTGAAAAAAAAAAATAAAAAACAAAAGTCTTAATTTTTTTTACTATTATCTAAATATTAATGACAAATGGAGTAAAATTTTTTGTTAAAAAAATACCGAAAAAAACCAAAAAAGTCAAAAGTTTGTCCTTTCAGTTACAGCATTATCAAGACTGATAACAAAACAAAACCACCCGGTTTTATATATTCAAGTAATAAGTTCTTTAAATATCGGAGGGAGTTCAAATCTGTTCGTTGTCAGTAACGGTGAGTTTTCTTTGACTTATGGCTCAACTGATTTGATGTCCCTCACTCAGATTTAAACTAAATCCCTTATTACCTTAGTGTAAAATGTTAAAATTATTGACATCTATAAAATGGTTATTACTTATACATAGTTTACCAGTACATGTTAATTTTTTTTAATTGTTTTTTTTTTCTTTTAATTTCTCAAATTCTTAAATTTTGTTTCGTAATTCTGCTTCAAAATGACACAAACTCCATCGTTATTTCTTGCTATTTTCTGAACACTGCATTGTATTCTAATTGTAGTCTAAACAGCTTGGATCTCACGGCAATTGTCAGTGCGCCTACTAACTTAGTTGGTCAAGGAAACCAACGCCAACTATTTTTCTCTATCTTATAGTCTGCGCAACTAATATTTCTAAAGTATAATTAGTTGTATCGAGATATGCAAATCATGTTAAACGAGTTATATCTGCTCCAAATTCCTGCAGATTTTCATCTGATTTTTGGCAGCGGTTTCTAAGCTGTTAATGATAAATATAAATAATAAATATGCGGTAACTGTGTTTGAAGATGCCTTATTTCCAAATGGCTGACTAAGGGATTATAGTCCATTTTACTTTGAAATACTTTCTGCAGAAAATACGAATTGAACAGAAATAGCACTTTTTTATTTCATTTAATTCTTTCGACCTTTGCAGTTTAGTTCGGTGGCCCTATATATTTGCTCCCATTTATTAGAACTTTCAGAAATTTAATTCATCTTTTGTTTCATTTTGTTGGATTTCTGTTTAGATATTTTAGTATTTTTCCTTTCCATTTACCATTTCTTTTATTTTAATTTTATTCTATTACAATTTTCCAGAATGTTTGTCTTCTAAATTTCTATATTATATAATAATAATAATAATATTTTATTTCCCAACAAAATATATATTTTAATTACAGGGAAATATTATTCAAATCTATATACTTACACGCTATATACATGCACAAGAAAACTAATATACCTAAATCTAAACAATAGCAATGTTTACTACTTATATGTAAAATTAATAATCAGTGCTAATCTATACACACGCAAACGCAATTTAACATAATATTCATATAAGTTCAGTAATTATTCGTAAAAATTCTCTAATGTTAGAATTGAATATTTCTACTGAATACTGTACACTAGAATGTAACCTAAACATTTTATTAAAGGGAGAATTAAAATAAATATTTGAAATGCTCCTATTATATAAGAAGGTAACTGCGCTACGACTACGTACCCTGGGGACGTAGAAGTTTATTAGATATAGTAAATTGGGATCTTCTAAGTTACTATGAACTATCTGGTAAAGTAATTTTAACAGTACAATGTTTCTCCGCGATACAAGGGATCGTATATTAAACATTGACAATAAATCAGCACATTGAATCATCAGGAAACCTACAAAACTTTTAAAAAAAGAGATACTTTAAGAATATTTTTTGTATGCGCTCAATGGAATTAATGTGAGTAAAATACGATGGGGAGCAAATAGCTGAACAATACTCTAATTTGGAGCGGACATAAGACTCATATAATTTTAATATGACATTAACATTTTTGAAGGGTTCACTAATCCTACGAATAAAACCAAGCATTTGCATGGACGTTTTTATAATATAGTTTATGTGATCAACAAACGATAGTTTTGTATCAAAGATTACGCCAAGATCTATAAATGTGGTTACTCGTTCTATAGGAATATCGTTTAACTTATATTGTGTTAAAATGGGATTAGATGTTCTATAGTATAACATGCACTTGCATTTATTTATATTAATATTTAAAGAATTCCGTCTGCTCCACTCAGAAATTCGAGATAAGTCTTCTTCCAGTAATTCAGTATCTGTAGTAGAAGATACTGATCTATATATTTTTACATCATCAGCGTAAATTAGTATATTTGAAGAAATATTATCCACTATATCATTAATAAATAAAACAAAAAGCAATGGACCAAGATTTGATCCCTGTGGTACCCCGCTTACTGAGCTACAGCTCTCCGAACGATATTCCCTGTGCTCAACATATTGTGTTCTGTTCTATAAATAAGAATTAAAAAATGTAACTAATTTTGAGCTGAGTCCCCAATTATCCAACTTTGATAAAAGTTTTTTATGATCCAAAGAATCAAAGGCCTTTGCAAAATCTATATACAAAACATCGATTTGTTTCCTCTTATCTAAATTATGTGCTATAAATTCAGTGATGTTTAGTAAATTTGTAGTTGTTGACCTTCTTCTAACAAATCCATGTTGCTTTGTTGTGATATGTAGATCAACGTAGTTATATATCCTATTGCTAACTATGGTTTCAAAAATTTTAGCAAAGTTATTAATTATGGATATAGGCCTATAGTTTCTTAGATTCTGCTTATCGCCGGGTTTGGAAATTGGTGTTACTCTTGACAATATCCACAGGTCTGGAAAGCAAGCTTTGCTAATTGATAAGTTAAATAGATGACGTAGTGGTATCAATAATGCGTGTACGCAGTCTCGAATAATAATCCCGGGAATCAAATCTGGACCGGTAGTAAAATTACTTTTAATTTTTTTAGCAGTACACAATATTTCTTTGTCATTTATTTGGTCAATATCTAAACTGGAATTATGATATTTTATACTGTTATTTGAATCAATTGTGTTAGTAGAAGAAATTGAGGAATATGCTGAGGAAAAATACTTAGCAAATGATTGAACTATTTCGCTAGCTATATCTAAGTTTTTTTCATCATACACCATGTTACCAGGTATACGACTATGCGACTTTTTACTATTAAAGTATGACCACATTTTTTTTGGATCTTTGTATAACATATTTTCGCAGTTACTGATGTATAAGTTGTAGTCTAGTTCTATTTGTCTGCGTATATCAATTCGTAATTTTTTAATACGATCGTAATACATACTTAGTTATAAAGTTATATGAATTTTTCACAATTTTTATATGATTTTATATTATCGAGTAAATTCTTGAGCTCACTAGAATTTTTCTGCATTTATTTACTCTCCCTCTACGACGTACAGAAAAGCATGATGACAATTTTTAGAAAAAAAAAATGTCCATGACTGTTCATGAGTGCTGTATTCAAGAATCGCTGAATATTTTGATTCTTTATTGGAAGATCTGAAAAAAAGTGTGGTAAAAATTCGTGAACCAGAAGTGAATGTTATGTTTACTTAGGGGTGTTTTTTGTTTATATATAATATCTTGGCCATTTTTATTGTAATTTTCACAACCCAGGCCTGATGCTAAACGTAAGCGTTTTTGTTTAATTATGTCAGTTGACTAGTACTAGTGTATGTCTATCGACCACGTGGTCCTTTCGCCGTGTATTTGTGTATTTGTATGTGTGTAAATGAGCTTGTACTTTAAAACATCGCCCCGTCAGTCTAAAGCACCATTAATGGTGAATGGTACCCGTCACCCATCCAATTGCTGACCCGAACTAACGTTGCTGCACTCTCGCTAACGCTAGTCCCGCCGCAACCGAATGCGCCACTACCGGCGTATATATGAGTTGATTTATTTATACCTGCTTTTATTTATTGCCATTTACTTTTACTCGCGCATGCATTACGTTAATTATGCATATATTATTAATACAACTATTTATAATAGAACAATTAAATGTTTATTGTCGCTTTCAAGTTATTCCTTCCCCTCAGATTTGACATACATGGAGATGTTCTTAGGGTGAGCCAATGCCCTCTCCATTTTAAAGAATCCTATTTCTGAAGGATACTCTTATTTTGTTTCTTGTTCAATGGGCATTTGGGTTAACACAGGGATGACGTCCAGTTTCAATTTGTAAATCTATTGTTTGATAAGTTATTTCAATTTTTAGCACAGCCTGTAGCTTTGGATGAAGATGTCTGGGAGGTATTGATTTTTTCCCTTTCTGAGCACGAACGGCTATTCTTTGGTTTAATGAATCATACTGATTAGTGAATGGTATCTTTTCTTAGTAGTTCTTTTGATTTTCTAATTTCGTAAATTTAAAATTTTGGGTATTTTTGAATCATATTGATATTTGGGAATATCATTACGTATTTCGATTTAAATTATAGAAGTATAGGTTACATACATTACGTATATAGGTTAATAGAATGTTCATAATTAAATGGAAGGGAAAGAGAGTAATGGATTTTTGACGTTTTAATAATCAGCAGTTATTACAGATAAAAAATTCAAAATAAATTGTTTAACACTGGAGGCATTTATTTCATAATACATTTTTAAATTATGAATAAAATAAAAATACTTAACCGTTGCGACCGAACGAACGAACGATAGCGAGTGTTGGTCAGGGTCAGCAATTGGATGGGTGGCCGGTATCATCCGCTATTGGGATACAATTAATGACGCTTTAGAGTGATCCTTTAAACTAACAAGCTTATTTACACACACAAATACATAAATAATACGGCGGAATGACCACGTGGTCTATAGCCAACTATTACTAGCATTTTTTTTTTTAATATTTGTTATAGATAAATTTATCTGAGTAAGTGTTAAATATGTGAGCTGTGAGGCCCAAAGTAATGGTAATAGGAAAACCAATGCCCTACATAAAATATGTAATAACAATGTTTAAAAAATGCTTTTTATATATAAAAATATAAATCAAGGTTTTTCAAGAACTATGGGTCGATGTTGCAATGAATTAAAACAAACGTCCAATTCAGATGAATTACAGTATAAAACTATGTGCATTTTGAAAGAAATTTAAATTTAATACAGTATTGAGATTTTAGTGACATCTCACGAATAGTTTAAATTAAAAATTTCATATAGATTTTAAGTTAAAACCTACAGAATTATAAATATATACTATAATAATTGAATCAAAGTAGTCTATAATTGTAATTTAGAAATGTTGCCTTATAATTCTACGGAAAATCTGTTCTGATATCAAAACAACTTAGAAAATAACCCCACGAATTTTGTTAGCAACTGACAGTTACTATTTAGTAGGTGACACACACACAGTAAAAAATTGCAACCAATTATACAATCTTCTAGCTCTCCATCAAACATGTTAAAAGCTGTTTATGATCTCGTTATTTTATTTTGAGGTAATTAAGATAATCGACTTCACGAATGTGCACAAGGTGATCTTAAAGGAAACTTGGACAATTAAATTATTCATCTGCGATGGCTTGCGGCTTATCGCGCATTTCAGTAAAACCGCTCTATTGAGAGTTACAACCCTTGCCAAACTAAAGCGCTTGCACCACTTATCGTGTAATTTTAGTATTAAAATTCTCTTTATAACAAGAACAGTTTAAATCTATGACTGGAAGGTTTAAGTTGTGTCAATGTATAAATACAATGATTTGAAATGTGTGTAAACAAAAAAGTCAAGACAACTTTGTTATATATCACTAAAAAAATATAGACAGATCAGCAGAACCAAAGAAATGATTTTTATCCTCCTTGGCACTTTTATCTTAGTAATAATTTAATAATTTTCGATGTAAGTCACATTATTAGGTGTAAAACTCTATTTGTGAGTGACACGTATAAATAATATGACCCATAATATTTTGTTAGTATATACGACGAATAATTTTGTTTTAATTTTAAAACCCTTGGTATTAATTTTGATCCGATTTAAATAAATAAAACATCAAATTAAATCATTTTTAAAAACACTTTAATATGAACTGAACCGGTATATACGATTATATTTTAAGGAGGGAAAAAAACTAGTAAGGGAGGGGGAGATTGGGGTAGAAGGGGATAAAGGAGGGAACAGGGGTGGGGGAGACATTAACGGAAGTAGGGAACATCAAGATAGAGGCGAGCAGGGATTAAGGAAGAGGGGCGATAAAAGAGGAAAGATGAGAGATAAAAAGGGGGAAGGCATGACGGCATCGATTTGGAACGTCGCGGAATTAAAAAAGAAATTGGAAGAGGGGCCTTGGTATAAATAGTTGGAGGAATGGATAAGGGAGAAGGATATGGTGGGTCTAATTGAGACAATAGGATATAGATGGGAATATAGGGGGCGACAAGGAATCATGAAAAGGAAATAGCAAAAGGGGGAATCATAACGGGAGTGCGAATGGAATTGGAAGAGGTAAAGGAGGAGGCAGGGAGCGAGAGGATAGGAGATGCAGTAACAATGTCATTTTGGAAAGGAAAGCGCCTGTGAAGAACGGTGACGATATATAATCAGAAAGAGGGGAAGGAAATTATGGGTGGAATAGAGAAGATACTAATGGAAGGGGAGCAAGCAGGAAATTTGATCGTAGAGGGGGATTGGAATGTGAGAACAGGGAACCAAGACACAAAAGGGGTGAACAAAGAAGGACGGCAAAGAAGAGGGAGAAGGTCGAAAGATGGGACGACAAGTAAAGAAGGAGTGGAATGGATCAGGTGGGCTGACGAGCAGGGTCTAGAAGTGCTGAATGGATCGACAGATGGGGATTGGGATGGAGAGATGACGTATCTAGGGCCAAGGGGACCTCAGTAATAGATTATGTTCTGGTGACTGATGATATCAGAGATGACGTGAGGGAATTTAGGGTGGAGGACAGATATGTATCTGATCATTTTCCTATAACAGTGAAGCTTGGGGGAGAGGAAGAAGAAGCAATCAATACTACACGACTGGGCTGGCGCTAGTCCAACAGGACAAAAAAGATATACAAAGACAAAATAAAGGAGATGAGTTTTCAAAAGGTGGTAACAGTGGAACAGCTGGAAGATAGGGTGAAACAGGCGATGATGAGAAGGAGCGGATGAAAGTCTGTGGGGAAGGGCTTATGGTTTGATTAAGGGTGTAGGGAAGCCAAAAGAGCTCTAAGAAGGACAATAAAGGCTTAAAGAGATGGAATGGTGGGAGAGAAGGAGGTAAAACAGGCAAAAAACAACTTTGGAGTTGAGTGCAATAGTAAGAAGGACAAGTGGATGGGAGAAGAGATGAAGGTAGTGAGGGAGCTAAAGAATGAAAAACAACTATGGAGATACTTGAAGGAGAGGGGACCGGCCAGGAAAGTAAAAGGAGAGGGTAAAATCATTGATACATGGAAGGCTCACTTTGAAGAGCTGTTAGGAACGAGAGCAACCGAAGGGGAGGTGGTGGCAGAAAGAAGGGTCTTCGATGGGAAAGAAGATTTTAGTATGGAAGAGTTATAAAGGGCAGGGTGCCCATTGAGTCCATTGCTATTCAACCTGTATGTGGCAGATATGCAGAGGGTGTTGGAGCTGGGGCATGCAGGGGGAGTAGTAATGGAAGGGATGAATGTATGGAGTGTGGCGTATGCGGACGACGTGGTAGTGTTGGCGAAAACGGTCAGTGAGATGAGAGAGGTGAAGAGGAGATTGGTAGGGTACATTAAAAAAAAGACTATTGATAGTTAATGTAAGGAAAACCAAATGGATGATATGTAAGAATGCAGGAAGGAGAGGGAAGGAGGAATATTTGAGTTGGTCGGGAGAACAGATTGAGCGAGTGAAAGAGTTCAAATATCTTGGGTATGTGTTCAGCGAAACTCGGACGAAAGTACGGCATGTTGAGTATGTGTGCAAGAAAGCGAGAGTGGCAATGGAACGTATGCGGGGTATGTGGAATGGGATGTTAGGTAGGAACGTGAGTATGCAAATGGTATGATGGGACGCATGTGTGAGGTCAATAGTGTTGTATGCAGCAGAAATCTGGGGAGTGAGTGGGCATGTCAAATTGGAAAGGGTACAAATGCAGTATTTAAAAACGATATTGGGGCTGGAGAGATCCACACCGGACTATATAGTGCTGCAGGAGAAAATGTCGGTAGAGTGGGAGCGAAGAGGTATCGGTTGCGTGTCTGAGAGAGTGGGTGAGGAAAGGTGAAGGAATAAGGTGGATGGATGAGAGGAGCAGGTTGTATGTTAGGGCGGGGTGGTCAAAAACGGTTTTTGAGGAGAAGGTGGCACGAAGGGAGAGGATAGAGTGCAAGGTGGCAGAAAGATTACGAGAGGTTGAGTTGCAAGAGAGGCAGGCCAAAATTCAAGAAAGTAAATACAATCCCAAATACCAAGACCTACAAGTGTTCGCAGGCCTGCCACAATACTTCAAAAAGTTAAAGCCAGAAGAGGTCCGGTTGCTTGAAAAAAAATGATTGTCTTTTGTTATTAAATAAGGATAACTACCAATCACATGAATCTCAAAAAAATGTAATTATTAAATTTCTTTTTAAATTCTTATAAAATGGTATCTTGAGACCTTAAAACGAATATTAGTGGAAAATGTTTTCACAAAAATTTCATCATCACAATGCTTTCTGTATATTATACAGGAAAGGGGAAATGGAAGTAAAATAGTACTAACTACCATGTATATAACGACTTTTTACTTTCCCTATATACGAAGTATATATAGGGGAAGTATTGTGATCGTGATTTTTTTTTGAATTTTTTTTTTTTACGGAAATATCCGTTTTGAGGTCCCCTGAGTCCATTAAACTCATTTCTGGAAAAAAAAAATTGTGATGTGACCATCATAGTACTTTCCCTATATTTTTCTCGAAAACTATGAGGTTTACGCAAAAATATTATTCTTAATAATTTGTGCACTTTTGAATTCTCTACAATTATTTGTAATATAAGTTTCATGTAACTCTGACAGTTTATTAGCAATTGGCAATAAATGTCAAAATTTTTCAATTTTTATTTTTTTTCTCAAAAGTTAAGAATTTTATTAAAAATACGTTCGAATAAAACTTATTCAGTTTTTTATTACCTTTAACTTTTGTTTGAACCGTTTTTTAAAATTTTTCATATTTAGAAAAATAAAACACAAAAACAAAAAAACGCCTCGAGTAAACATCCACTTCCGGTTTATGAATATTTACCAAAAGCTTTTCAGTTCCAGTTTTTAACGATAAAACCTTAAGTTTAAAGTTTCATCTCAATCAGATTATTCGTTTTTGAGATACAGCGCCCACCGACAGACAGACAGACGACACACACAGACACAAAAAAAAAATTTCCAGAAATTAGTGTAATGGGTTCAGGGGGGCCCAAAACGGATATTTCTGCAAAAAAAATTTTTCAAAAAAAAGTCACGATCACAATACTTCCCCTATATTTCATATAGGGAAAGTAAAAATTGTGTCTGTGTGTGTGTCTGTCTGTCCGTGGGTGCTGTATCTCAAAAACGACTGATCCGATTGAAATGAAACTTTAAACGTAAGGTTTTATCGTTAAAAACTAGAACTGAAAACTAGAACATTCATAAACCGGAAGTGGGTGTTTACTCGAGGCGTTTTTTGTTTTTTCCGATATTTTTTTAAATATCAAAAATATTACAAAACTTTTCAAACAAAAGTTAAATAGAATGAGAAACTGAATAAATTTTGTAAAAATATATTTTTCATAAAATTCTTAACTTTCGAGAGAAAAAATAAAAATTGAAATTTTTGACATTTTTTGCCAATTGCTAATAAACTATTGAAGCAACATGAAAGTTATATAACAAATAATTGTAGAGAATTCAAAATTGAATAAATTATTAAGAATAGCCTTTTTCGTAAACCTCATAGTTTTCGAGTAAAATATAGGGAAAGTACTATGATGGCCACATCACCATTTTTAATTTTGTTTAATATACCAGGTGTTTATTGTCTCTGTATCTTACTTAATGCTACTCAGCACTTGCATTCTCTTCAATTGCAAATATACTTAATGAATGTTATTTTTCAATTGTGCATCTATTCCTATTTTAATTATGCCACTTAAATATTCGACAGATCAATCATGTGCTTGAGCATAACTATGCAAGAAGCATACATTTTAAGAATTTATTTTCTGTACTCACCTTTAAAAGTTCCATGCAGAGAAAGGATAAAAGGAGCAAGTTCACTATGAAAGCTGCTGATACTATCACATCGACAGAACGTAAGGGACCTCGCTTTTTTAAGTAGGACCTAACTGATAACCAAGTCTTTATATTCCTGACCTTGTTCAATCTGAAGTGGGGCAGTTCTGATTTTTTAGCCCTCCTGGAAGATGTCAGGTGAGAGAAGAGTTTAGCATACAAAAACCTCTGCTTGAACGTTCTCTCAGCCACTGCCATTAGGAAAAATAACAAGAAACCAAGGACACACCTTTGAAAAGCTGCTACCAACATAAATGTTCTGTACCTAAAAATACATATTCAGTTCACCATTTACATTTTTGTATGATTTATTATACTTACAAAGTAGTTGTACCAAGCATGGCATCTAAAATATCACAAATTGAATTGGAAAAACTTGAGAACACTAGATGTGTTATTTGCAGCAAGGATAATTGAAGTTCATCAATGTTTGAGGAGTTGATAGCAGTGTAACAAAAACGGCACATAATGGGGAGCAGTGATATTATAACTGTGATGAAGACACCAATGTAGAAATAATCCATGCTCTCCGGCATAGATTCAACTTTGGCAATTATAATCGAGCTTATGTCAAACACCGAGAGGTCAGCCTTTTTAATTTCCCTTTTCTCCCATATTGTACAGCTTACTGAAAATTTGATTTTAAAATAAATATTATGCTCATATAATATTAAGCAAGTTTTAAATATATTTTCAAAATTAATGATAAGAAGGGATACACAAATGACAATTTACATTTAATAATTCAAATTTTTATATTATTTATATCAGAGTTTTCATAAGATAAATAATTATTTAAATTAAAACTTGACTAATAGTGCAATTGGCAAGACTGATTTTAAAATGGGGCTGATAGTTTCAGGTATAGGAAGAAACTAGCAAAATGTCATATTTATATATTCTGTTTTTAATAAATTCTATAACCTGACCTAAATATTGTTGCATTTTGATATTAGTAAATGTTGTTGTGATATTCAAAGCCTGTTCCAAATTATTTTTTTATGGTCTCCTTGTATTACCTCTGTCTGAAGGACCACAGTGTGGACTAAGGATAGATGTAGGTGGTGCGTCATTGTCAAAATTTTCAAATTGTGCATCAGACTCAGACATCTCCGAACTGTAACTGCAGTCCTCACTGTTTGTCGTCACACCAATCCATTCATTTCTTGAAGCTGATGCTTCAATTTGTCCACTGCCCACTGTTTCTGGTGATGACAGAGTTTCGCACTCTCCCTCATCATCCGTATCCCATGTACTATCTAGGTGTTTGCGTACAATTGGAATTTGTGGTTTACTACAAACCTGAAAAATAAACTGGATTTTAATGGGACCAAATAATTTAATCTTTGAGCACAAAGTTGTTTAAAAAATGGAGAAAAACTAGTAAATGGACAATATTTTTAATATAATACAATGCCCTATTTCTTAATCAGTCTTACTACTATAATTGTACTCATCAAGATCTAATCTAAATTAACAGTGTTAATGGTATTATATAACATTTATTTTTAAATAGATGAAAGGGTCACGTACATCAAAGTGTGTTATTTTAGTTATTAATAAGTTAAGATATATTTATAAAAATTGTCTTAATGTAATTTTTAATTGAACAATTATGTTTTGTTTAGCAACTAATAGTAGTATATCAGAGGATGATTCAGTAATATATGATAAATTTTATTTTTGTGAAATTGGAAATTCACTCAATAATAAGAAAAGAGAATAAACATTTGCTAATCCTAAACAGTAGAAATAGAAGTAACTCAGTTAATGGTTGGAGCTATGTACCTTCAAACGGTAAGTCATTATCAGTGAATTATAATATACCACAAAATTTGGCATATTTGATATGTATCATTACATTTTAATAATTTTTTAAATTGGACATTAATTAGTTTATTTGTTAGTTTATTTAATATGTACGTGTTCTTGAGTTATGTGAAGATTATATTAATAATAAAAACGCGGTTGAATTCCTTTCTTCACTGTTTCTATTTAAGAACTAGATGTATATTTCAGACACTATGTGTCCATTATCAATAGTTGAATCAACTGTTATTATTATTATAATGGTGTTAAATCAATAGTGAAAAAGTTATAAAAGCTACCATTGTTTTCCTTAAACACATTATTACACTACTTCTAGATGTAAGACAATAATTACAATAAAGAATACTATTAATAATAATAGTATTATATTTTATTTTAAACCCTAAGATATAATATTATTACCTTTGGTGTTTGAGGACACTCATTGACTTCAATAGAAGTATCCGAATCAGTGTCTAATTCCCCACTGCTGAACCGGAGATCTGGAGCAGACTGTCGACGCTTCATGGAAATATTTTTCCGAGAGCCTTGTACCTCCTTCACCCAAAGGTTGCATCTCATATCAGAAGTGCTCTCCTTGCAACACAACTCACCCTTAACCTTGGTGCATGATTTTGTCTTTCGACTAATTTTTTTTAAGGGTGTTTCATCTCCGTTATCACTAGGACTCGATCCGTTGCCGTTCAAGCTTTCAAAACCATCATCCTCAAATGGCAATCGAATCATCATTCTCCTCCCATTTTGGTTATTGGTGTTATTGATATCTATACTGGGTGAATAATAAATAGAGTAAATATTCGAGTTTATTAATTATTTATTAAAACTAGGAGTACTGTATGATCTGATCACTCCAAGCTGCCTTGCCTACTAAAATTCGCATTTTTATTATTATTCATTTTGTGATGTACAAACTTAAAATTAGATCAAGAAAAAGAACATACTGAATATGTATAAACAAAAGTTAAATTTATACTATTGTATCTTAAATTGTAGTTAATTAAGAATGTTTATTATCTTCCATGCAATAAGAGAAAATTGAAAACTAAAAATAGCGAAACCCCTACAATAAAAAAAAAAAATTTAATATTGACATCTATTACAAGTTACTTGAGTAAAATATTTATATTTTTATACCAAAATGTTCAAAGATTTGAAAATATTTTTAGGAATAAAGATATGTTATTATATATTTTGCAGGTTTATGAGCGTTTTGATAGTATACGAAGATATTAGGTAGAATATATCTGAAGGAAACATGACTACATCTTAAATTGACAATTAGTGTTTATTTAAGAAATACCTATGGTAAATAGTTTATTGTTATTATTACTATACTATTATTTAATTAGTCAGCAAATAATGCAATTGTAATAAGGAATGTATCATTTTAGAACTGCAAATTAGAAAATATTACAATATATTCGCAAAATTAGGATAAAAAGTTAAGACTAATAAATTACTTTGATGAACAAATAGTGAGAATTGAACTTTTGTATAGAATTAAAACACTTTGTTGTTTCCTTACTTCACTTTTATTTTTAATTATAAGATGTTCATTTATGTACAATCAATGACATTGATAATGAGTACATGGTACTAGAAATGTACATCTGACAATTAAAAATAAAAGTGAAGTAAGGAAACAACAAAGTGTTTTAATTCTATAGTGATAACTTCGCAGAACTCACATAAAATCTTGAAGAACTTTTGTATATTTGTCATTCACATGAAGAAATTTTTATTATTTTATTTTTAATCCCAGTTAATTTATTTTTATTATTATAAGTCGAAAGATATAGATATTAATAATTTATAACTTACTTTAAATTATTTTGTACACGATCATTAGATCCATGAGATGTGGGTATAATTTTGGGTAGGCAGTCGTGTTTTTTATCAAAAATAACATTCTTCGTGCACGGTATTGGCTGATTAATATTCCAGCTCAATTTCATTACTTTTTCATGCTTTTTTAGGACTTCACAATCAGCTGATTTGCCTATGTGGGTCTTACGCGATCTTCTGATCCGCCTGTAACTTTTGGAAAATTTCGGCGTTACTTTCATCTTGTCTGGGCCCGGATTTGTAGCCACAATTTGTGAGTGGACAAAGCTCAGGATCCACATCATCATAATAGGGACTATAATTTCTGAGCACGGGAGACTCTATAGAATATACAAAACATTATTTTTATATAAAATTCACGCAAATATCATGAAATATTTATAATTAAATATGTTAAAATGTTGTAGTTTTAATTGTCTAAGCAATTTGTGAAATAATTATCTTCTCCATTGAAATTAGTAGCTATGACAATTTTGCTTCAATTTCAAGGGTGTTTTATGTTTAAAACAAAATTTTATTTAAAATTGAATTTCTTACAATTGAATTAAAAAAAAATTAAAAAAACATCAAAAACTATTGTGATATTTAATCAATTGAATAAAAGGTACAAAGAAAGAAACAAATTGTACGTACATGTAAAGGATCTGCTTGTGAATTTGATAATTGAAATGAGTAAATTGCTATGTTCAACAGTTGCAGAAGGTAGAGTACTAGAAGGATTGTGAATATCTTCCCAGAAGTTTGTTGCACCCACCATTTTGAATACAGTGGCAAGAATAAAATCCTCAATGTAGACAATTTAGCTACCGTTATTAAACCGTATTTTGGTTTTGCTTTTGTGAATGATGATCCTAAAATCAAATGAGAATACATATTAGAGTAATAGCAATTGTGGTTATCAAATATAATATGAGACATTTATAATCTAATCTATAGTTAATCAGAGATAAGAAATCTAATAAATATTTGGGGGAAAAGCAGTTAAATATTTATATCAATGCTCTAGATTTTTATTTGAAATTAAAATAATTCATTTTAAATGTATTTTTTTTAAATTATTTTATTTCTTACAATTTTGTATTATTAAAATGGTCATCAATAACATTTCCCCTTGTTTTATCTTCTTTGTACAGGTATTGTGTCAAAGACATTATTTTATTATTCACATTTAGATTTAAGATATAGAAGGCTTGTTCAAATAGAGTTTGTCATTGTTTCCATTTAAACATTTTGTAAATTTGTATTATACATCAGAAACATGTGTTAAAAATAGAATTTATACAATTGTTTATTATGTGCGCAATTATCAGTTTATTTTTAAATTTATTTTATTATAATCAAGAAAACTAATTAAAAAAATTTGGTACAGGTATTTTCTATTCAGTACCCATAATACTTATAATTAGTTTTTTGATTAGAACTAAAAACACTTGGTTTGTCTCACAAAAATTTTATTATTTCTTCTCTCTCTGAAATAAACCAAATGTTTTTAGTACTAATCAAAAAACTCAATAGAAAAACTTGTACCAAATTTTTTAAATTATTTTTCTTGATTATAATAAAATAAATTTAAAAATAAACTGATAATTGCATTGATAATTAATACTTATAGTTTCCAAGGTCCCCATAGAGAACAACGATATACCATCATGGCATTTTTTTTCACATTCAGAATAATATTAGTGTGTAATTAAATTAAAGTCTAAAGATAACAATGTTTCAAATGATGACCAAACCACCTCATATAATGATAAGTAATATGTTTTCACTAAACACCTCGAACTAAGTCAAGATCAATTAGATCTGTTTTTGGCTTAGTAGTCTTCAACTGGAAGTGATGTATGCCACCCAAAATACGCTGCTCCACATTTTTCTCCCATTGCTGCTTATCATATGTGCCAATCTTCTTCTGGTAACTAAAACAAAATGAAGTATTTAAGCTAATAACTAAAGTCAGAGCTGTATGGAAATCAGAAAAGAATATTATATAACATATATTCTAATTATTTATAACCAATTAACTTTATTAATTAACAATCAGACTATCTAATGTATTTCATATAATGATTTAACTCATGATTTTCTCTCGTATAGTATAACTTTTTTAATAGAAATCCATATAAAAGAGGTATTATTAATAGAATGTATGTAGTCTTTCTATTACTTATTGTGTATATATGTTTATTGATCCTATAAATTCATTTTATGACTTCTTTGAACCCCTACAAACAATACTGCTTATTGACTATGATGTTTACTAAAATGGACTAATATGAATAACTGACTCCAACAACAGCTGATACCAGTTTATAGTTAAAATATTAAATCATATGGGGTAGCACTATGCAGGTATTATATCTTCAAAACTTTTCCTTGTAATTGTAATATAAAGTGGATTCTACTTGCCTAATACAGAAATTTAAACTCAAAACCTAATTCTTAGAATTTTAAATAGTTCACATCCCAAGTGTTTGGTCTGTATGTTAGCTAACTAAAGTCCCTTTTTGTGTGTTGATAGATCCGTAGTATCTTTGTGTGTCAACTATCAAGATCTTTATGTGATTTCTTTCAATGGTAATTCTTCTGTATAATTCAATATAAGTGTGTAATCGACATGAGCAGTAATGTTTGCAAACCCAGTAAATATTGTACAATATTCTTCAACTTAAGGAATTTTTATGTTGAAAATAAGAAAAAAAGGTTTGATTTCACAAATTGTTAATAATTATAATTTCTATTTATCACCTTATTTGCAGTAGTATTACAAGATACCGCCATATGTTGTATGTCCAATTTGTTTAAATATGTACTTGAATATTAAATATGACTACTTGTTGAAAATTTCACTTACATTTTTTTTGGAAACCATAGTTGTATGCCATATTGGATTAAAGAGAAAAAAATTACCTTTTGAATGAGGTCATAGCCAACTAGGGTTTCCATTAAAAAAATGTAGGTTTGCGTCATATCTCGGAAAATAATGGCGATAAAAATGTTCTGATTATTTTTAATTAATCTACATAAAATTCTCTAAAACTTTGTCCTTTATAGTTTTTTATATCTATTATAATAACCGAGATATATTGATTTGAAAAAATTAACACTTTTTATTCTTTTCAAAATATCTAGTTACCCTTGACTTTTTTGAAAACTTTGAAAGTGGAATTTTATTTGTCTCGTAAATCTACACTTCTTTCCCCATTTAACCGTTTCCGAGATACGAGGGTGAGTCATGGCAACTATTTTTTTTTTTCTTGAAGATATCAGTCCGGTTGGAAAATATGACATATACAGACGAAAGGACAAGGTCTTAACTACATGTGTGGACAATGAATAGCACTGAAATAGTTGCCATGACTTTTGCCCCAGCCCTCGTATACAGGGTGACTGACGAAAAACCTTTGGTGCTGTATCTCGCTTATTTTTTATCCGATTTTAATAAATAAAACATCAAATTAAACCATTTTTAAAAGACTTTAATAGCATCTGAACTGTTATTTTTTCTCGCACCCAGTTTTTGACAAAATACGATCAACATTTTTTTTTAAATTAAATGTCAAAAGTGACAGTGACAGCCATTGATACAATTTAAACGACGCCATGTTTCTTGAATTTATAAGTGATATGTTTGTAAAATATAACACTTAATATTCGAGAAAGAATGTGGATGCAACTAAACGGCGCGCCGTTTAGTTGCGCCGCGGCGCTCCTGCGCACTTC
Organism: Ontholestes murinus; assembly: GCA_963969525.1. Lineage (NCBI taxonomy): Eukaryota > Metazoa > Arthropoda > Insecta > Coleoptera > Staphylinidae > Ontholestes > Ontholestes murinus. Next base: position 50,940,340 of record OZ018388.1, on the reverse strand, counting down.
CAAGAAAACGTTAGAAATGAATTAGATAGTCAATATCCAAATAGGTGGATAGGACGTGGAAGTCCACAGAATTGGCCAGCAAGGTCTCCAGACTTTTTCTTATGGGGATATATAAAAAATACTGTTTATGACTATAACGCTAGGTATTTTGATTAAAGTGAAACAGTCATTTAAAGAATGAGTTCACTTATGCATTGAAAATGATGGGCATAATTTTGAAGTTTGCTAAAACATTAGTTTATTTTACATTTAAATTTGTTATCCGTTTAATAGTATGTTTTTATGGTATGTTTATATCTTTTTTATTAGCATAAAAAAAGTTGTATAGTTATATTGATAAATATTATCTATTTGAGTAAGTAATAATAACAATTCTAAACACTCTGCAATTATTAAAATAGTATTTTTTGTCTTGGGAGTAAGATCTCATCTTAAATAAAATATTTTTATTTAAACAACCCTGAACTTCAATGATTGTTTAACTAAACTAACAAGTACTGCTGACAAGCCACTGTCAAATAATGTTTGTTTTTGTTGAATAATAACGTAAGCTCCACCAAAGCCTACTTTTGAAAAATACATGTCAACAAATTAATGCTTCAATTTGAAAACACCAAATTACTAGAAAAATATAAGAAATAGGTATAGGAAACCTTAATACAGTTTTAAAGCTGAGTAAAATTAGAAGCTAAATACGATATCAAATATAGGGTGTTCCATTTAAAATAAGAAAGTTATTTGACGTTAATAATAGTCAATATCAAATGTTTATTTTTATCCACACTGTATAATTTTTAGGGATCATTTTTATTTTATCATCAATTCTAATGCTTAGACTAAAAGATAAATACAACTTAAAATAACTAGCTTAAATATGTAAGACAGTCATGCATTTTAAATTTTGGTCTACATTTTTAAGAATTGTCAAATATCTTAAAAACGACTAGAGTTAGGTATAGGAAACATAACAGTAACTTGCCTTTATTTAGCCTGCACTATCAAAATATGAAAGAATATACAGGGTGTCCCTATGAAATTTATATAACTTTGGTGTGTAACTTTTTTTGAGTCACCCTGTATATATCAAAATAATTTTAAAACGTGCTCCTAATGAACCTACATAACCCTCAACAAAAAGATTTCAAAAACATTTTGCCGTTTGCCGTATGTAAACCGACACGAATGTGGTGCGCCACCCTATATATATATATACCGTGTGTCCCGTTTGAAGACGCATCATAGGGAATTCCCATGTAAAATTTTCGATTGCAGTTTATATCTCTATTATTGATCGAAAATTATCAAAATAAAATTAGAATGATTCCTTTATCTACTAAGATTATTTTGGAGGTTTTATTTTTGTTTCACCTTTAGTTTTAACCGAACTCTAGCTTAAAAAGTGTGAAGGAATATTCGATAATAAAATCCTCAAAATAGTAGTTGCTATGAAATGTCAGTGTTTGTCATCTAAACTGATTAAGCCACAAACAAATAATTCAATTAAAAATAAGTGCTTACACCACAAAAGAAAAATTTTATAAATTTTGAAACCTGTCCAGTGCCGTGTCAATTAACAATTATTAGAATTGATCAGATTTGAAGGTAATGGTTGTGTAAACGATGAACATATTGTTAGGAATAAAGGGAGGAAATCTTAAGAAACTGTAACAAATGTGTTGCAAGGATAACAGTACATCCAAAATCAAGTGTAAGCTTATAGTTACCGACCCTATAAAAGCCATTATTATAAATAACTTTGCAGTGAATCCTGATTCAAAATCTAAATTTTGTTAAATTATTATGGAAAAGTGTAATGAGAATAAGAGATTTCCAAATAGTGTGTGTTTTACAGATAAATTCTATTTGGTGCCTGAAAATAACGAACAAAATATTGTAAGATCAAAAAGTGAATATCCACCAAAAACTTAATGTATGAGCATGAATTTTAAAAATAGCATTGTTAGTTTTATTTTTATTAAAAGCAAATTAAAGTATTTATCAGTTTCACTTTATGTTTATTCTTTACATAAGCATTCTTTCTAAATTTGGAATAGTATAATAATTATAATTTAACTGGATGCAGTTTTAAAATATTGAACAAAATAAATGAGAAATACTAAAAAGAGTTTTATTCTGTTTCGGGCAATTGTACCTTTGAGTTAACTCATTTCAACAAGAATAATGAATTTCTCGCCATCTGTAATTTTAGATGTTATACACTGAATTTTCAAAGCACTGAACTTTTCCTTCTGTGTTGTAAGCACTCATTTTGAATTTAATTATTTATTTGTGGGTTATACAATTTAGATGACAAGCACTGACTTTTCACAGCAACTACTATTTTGAGGATCTTATTATCTATTATTTGCATACACATTTTAAGGCATATTTTGACTAAAAATGAAGATGAAACAAAAATAAAACCTCCAAAATATCTTTAGCAGGTAAAGGAATCATTCTCATTTTACTCTGATCATTTTCATTCAATAATAAAGATACAAACTGCAATTGAAAATTTGACATGGAAATTCCCTATGATACGTCTTCAAACGGGACACAGTATACATATATAAAGGTAAAAAATATAAAAATAATGAAAAACATGCTTGTCTCATGAAAAAAATATTATAATAAATCATTTTTAATCCTTTTAATTGTTTGGCCTTGTTATAATTTGCGGTGGGAAAAATATAGAACATATATACTATATCTTTATTAACAATCATAAATTCTTTAAATCTTATTATTAGAAAATAAAAACATCTTTAAATAGTACAATTATAAACAACTAACATAATATAATAAATGAAGATAATGAAGTTATAAAATTTTAAGTAAATATTTGTGTTATTTACGGCAGAAGATATATTTTATTTACATTTGGTTTTTAGTAAATAAGAATATGACTATTTTTTTATAACTCTTAACTTTTGTTTTGTAACTCTAATTATGGTAAATAACACAAAACTTATGTTTGATAATGGCAAGTTAAATCTGCAACAGCTATAGTAACGGATATAAAGGGTTATATAAAATATTATTATTAGAAAGTTTAAAACCACATGTATTGATTTTTATACTCACCATTTTATCAAATCTTCAATACCCATTTAAAAGTATATTCTGTTCCAGATCAAAAGCATCAGTCAGTAAGTAATGGTACTAGCCCCACGATTGCACCAGGACTATTGTTTACAGTGCGAATAATAAAATGTAGCGACATTAAACTGATTATGCAACCTTAAGTGGCTGCAGAGAACGTGTAAACTGAATCCGATCTTTCGCAGCACAGACCGTACCTGTGAGCACCATGCTCTAAATATAAATAAAATCAAATGTACGATTAATTTTCAAACTGCAAATTTGACAAACAGCTGATTCCGGCTCGGCGGAGAGTACTTAACCTGAAAATGGGACGGCTCGCACGCATGCTCGACCTTGTAAAAGTATAATATATGTGTATGGATCGTGGTGTTTTCCTATTCCATTTCTTACTAGAGTTTGAATTAATTTACGTATACTAAGAGAATTGGTTACGTAGGCGCTCGGGTGCAAATTCTAAATTACCTCAATTGTTTCATGTTACATGTTAATCCGGATTTGGATTTAAAATTACTACTCTACTTCCCTTCCCTTATCTTATATAAACTGTATTCATATAAAAAAATACGACATGTATGATATATATATATATATATATATATATATATATATATATATATATATATATATATTTAAAATTTCAAAAAATTAATTAGATAGGTTTTACTATATGCAACTTTACTAACATAAATTTATCGCCATCTATGAGGGTAACAACTACTAAATAGCGTACTTCGACCAAATTTACATAAAATGCCTAGTTTGAAATCGTAAAATACATGACTCTGGAAGTATTGAAACATATATACAGGATGTCCCGTTAATTCGGGAAATGGCTGGACAGTAGATTCCTGGGATCTAAATTTGGCGATTTAACACAAGTTATCTATACCGAAAAGTTTTACGCTGAGTCACTACTTACGACTCAAAAATAGTATTAATTTTGTTTATGACAAAAGAACGCTTTATTTGACCGAAATTTCATACTGATGATTATCAAAATAAAGCACGGACTTGGCAAACGCCTCCCACTTCGTCTCGTCCTTGGTCATACGAACGAAAAAGTCCCACTTTATAACAATAGGTAGTTGGTTAAAAATTCACTTTGTTCGTTTCACTTTATTTCGACTCGGTAAAGCACCTTTGCCCGGTTAGGAGCTGTGTAATTTGATTGAGCTCTCACTCTTGATTGCACTTTTGTCCCCTCTGACCACTTATTCGGCCATTCAGTCAGAATTCACCACCGCCCTGATGATGCCAACACATCACCCCTACTTTCTATGTAACAGTTATAAAACCGTGTTCGTAGACCAACTTCGACGCTCCTAGCAGCCCGTTCGCCGCCGTTCTTTTATGTGAAACATGAATGAACTTACATATTTTCTAGGAACATATTTATTATTATCTAATGAATCACTCGTAACATTATGTATTAATTTATTAAAACATTTATTATAGTTTCATTTCATCTTTGAGGAGACTACATTATAAAATAATAATAAACAACCACATCAATACCGTATTTTTCTTGTCGATTCCGGAAATATTTCAGAGCGCCCTCGATTTAACTCTGCAGTTAAAATCGTTCACTCATTTTGCTGTAATTAACATTGTGTATTACGTAATCCTTGTTGAATTAGTATTTCATTATTATATCACGTTCTTTAATTCAATCACTATTGTTGTCATTATGGTATAATAAATTATTGGCACCTGATCCCAACAACGAATTACTGTTGGTGCTGAGATGCCACCCAAAGAAAAAATAACCCGAGACGATGTAAAGGTAAGTAAGCTTAGTTTATTAATGTGGTCAAGCCCAGGTCACTGTTACGAGTTAGGCGAATCTTTGGTTATATAATCTGGCAACTGCTCCACAGATTATATAGTAACAGCAAGTGCCTCGATGAGTGGTTAGAACAGAGGCGGACACCACATATATTTACAGTGTCAGTTGTCGGGTAGCTTAATTGGTAGGCTATTTCATTGTGTGTTTTTTTATTGTTCAGTTATTTATATCAGTTGCTATTTAACTATTAGGTTACTTAAATTTTAAAATATTAGTTGATCATTTAATCATTAGTTAATTAATGTTCGAGATTGTTCTAATTTAGAAGTGATTAAGGATTTTCTAAAAAAATTGTGTCTTGTTGGTAAGATAATGTAAGATTATGCAGTGTTAAAGGCAGCACTCGAGAGTCGTTTCAAGCTTTCTCTTAATTTTGGTGAAGCAGTTGGAAATTTTCTCCAGATGTTGCCTTCAGGAGGCTGGAGAGTCAGTCCAATAATTCGCAAAAAGGTTAAAGGAGCTGTCAAATCAGATCACGCAGTGTATCGAGATAAATTTCGGACCGATTTATTTTTACATTTTAAATTAGGGACAGAGAGTGTCTCTGAGGTCTACAGTCCTGAAGAACGCGATCAAAATTGAAGAATATAAGGAAAGAATAGGGTCAGGAATTTAGCAAGCAAGATGTCTAAACCGAAACGGAAATCCTGGAGCCACGAGCTGAAACAATCAATGGCGAGGACGTGGCCGATGTTGGGGTAACTTCAGGCAAACTGAAGTCCGAAACAAAATCAATAAGAATTTGAATTGCCAATAATGTGGAAATACAAGATATTTTGAAAACTAGTACAGGAGGATCATTTGCTTTAATTCTAATATTTCGAAAGGATACAGGAACCAGCGTGAGCGGCAGAATTATGTAAGCAACATAAGAGGACTGCATCACTACTTTTAAGGATTTGAGTAGCAATAGTATAAAAGTGAGAACAAACAACCAGGCTTATAGGGTGATAATAGATTCAGGTACAGCGACGTCATTATAATAGTGTAAAAAGAATTTAAAAGCCCAATTATAGGAGCAGTAAAGGTAGATACTGAAATGTCGCCAGAGGAATACGTGGAAAATAGGCGTCATGTAATCGAAAACACGGATTTAGACGCGGATTCTAAGTAAACATTTCGATACGATCATCTTTAATAATCGAATAAGTAGCGAATTACATATTGCAGAAACGAAGGGATTCGGTGGAAACCCTGTTCATCAAAGAATTTTCAAGTAAAGAGTACGTTGAGTATAATTAAAATCAGTTGGAAGTAACGAAAGAAGGGTCGCCAAGGAAAGCACGTGAGAAATGCGAACCTAAGATGGAGTGGGATCGAGACAGAGGTCATTGAAGGTCGGGAAGCCAGTTAGCAATTAGAAATAGGTGACTGCGAGAGAGAGTTATTGCTGAGTTTATCGAGGAAACCAAGACGAATGAATCTGGGTCAGACTGCTGGCCGGAATAAATCGGTTACACGGAATGAGTGTTGTCCAACCTAACGGAGATGGCGTTATATCCAGTAGTAAATAAATCGAATGTGGAATGTCCTCCATTTTTGGAAATTGTAATCGAACGTATCTTCAAGGGGAAGCTACCGGATAGTAAGAATCTCATAATCGAGCATAGTGGAGATATATCAGTGGGCGTACTTTTAGCAAGAGTTTATTATCAGGTAGACAAGGAGGTTTCAATCAGGTTGATTAACACATTGGAACAAAGAAGAAGAAGAAGAATAAAACGTACTTAGGAAGCGAATATGAAGCGATAGAAAGTCAACAGGATGATGGTTGGTGATACAACGAGGAAGAGAGGATATCACATAGGAAATTTTAAGACTAAATCCACACATATTTTTACATGACCGAAACAGTAAATAATTTTGTGTTTTTGAGAACACTATGCTGTTCTGGTTTGTGAAAATGAAAAGATAACTCGGTTTAAAATCACACGTTTATTTTCGCCAAAAACTCAACCGTTAGACTTCTGTTGCAGGAATCAAGAAAATACTTGTCAGTATTTGTTACGTGCTTTGTTGCACCATTGTCTATATACCAAGTTGTTGAGCTAAACGTCTCTGCTGACATACCCACTGCGTCGATAACCAGACCTACTGCATCGGCTTTTGATGCCTCTTGTGGTTTCTTTGGTTTGCCGTCAGCTTTCCATTTGTGACAGTTTCTGACCCAATGACCCGTCTTCTTGCAGTAATTACATACACTATTTTTGTACTTAAAATTACTCTGCTTTTTCGAATCAGCTACAAATGCTTCTTGCGAATTAGAACTTTGATTTTGTTGCTTCTTAAAATTTCTTTCAAATGAGCTCAGTTGGACAGTTAAATCATCAAAAGTTTTATTCGCGTCGTCTTTTAATAACATCCAACTTGATTTGAAATTGTTGTAGCATTCTGGCAAAATGTTTAGTATTTTGCATACTATCAACAATTCTGGAAGCTCATTTTCATTTTTAGCTTTCAAACCATTATTCAATTCATTCCAGAGTGACTTTAGTTTAGCAATATGCATGGTGACATCTTCGCTGCTATTCCAGTTGAATGTGAAAAAATCTGTGCAGATTTTAAACAGCTGGTCTCTGGAGGATGCCTCGTACAATTTTCTCAATGCATTCCATGCGTTAAAAGCTGTGTCTTGGTCCATTATTTTCTGGTAGACGGCATCAGTCACTGACGATGCAATCATGGATTTTGCGTAACTATTCGCTTTTCTAAACATATTGGACTTACGTGTATATTCTTTGATCATCGCTTCTGAGGGTGCTGCTTCTTCTATAGGCTCTGGCTTGACTAACTTGCCATCTATAACCTCTAAAGCGCCCTCGTGATAATCTAGCAAGTCCCTTATCTTTCTCTTCCAGACAGGCCAATCTAGCTCACCTGCCAAAGGTTTAATTTGCTTGTAGAAGTCCATTTTCACGTGTTCAGCACTCTCTTCTGCCTCAACACCGGTTCACGAACTTCTTTAACCTCCAACACTGGTAGACTGTCTGTATTTTCACAATCATAGCCTTCTCGACGTATTCTCACTTGTACGATACTGGTCCCATAACCTTTTGTGTTTTTGAGAACACTATGCTGTTCTGGTTTATGAAAATGAAAAGATAACTCGGTTTAAAAGCACACGTTTATTTTCACAAACCAGAACAGCATAGTGTTCTCAAAAACACAAAAAATAATACATAGAAATCGCACCAAGAATAGGATAATTAATATACTAAAGCGAGAAGAATCAAAACCACAGATACATAAGATGTTAGATGATGGTCTTAACGTTCCAGATTATTAGGTCTGCCTCGGTAGTTTTAGTGGTGTGATATGCCGGGATCGGTTGTTAACTGCAGACTCTTCCAGTGGTACAGCTCAGCCTCGGGTTGACATCAAATATACTCGGATATTACAAATCAGTGGTACTTTATTATACATAGTATAATATACACAATTATGTGGATGGTTACATGGTAGTTCTTAGTCTAGCGTAGTCTATATCAGTCTCTGACAGTTTATATCTATCTATATGTTAATCTAATACAGAAATGTCTTATATACTATTTCTAGGGCACGAGCCTGATGCAAGTAAACATCCTTGCATTAGGTCGTTATCGCCAGTTCATGGGAACCGGGTATTGACAAACTCAGCATTTCCTCAAGGAATGTTTATTGCTGCGTCAATACTACTATATATTTCATAACAATTACATTATGCGTATATTTACTAAACACTATTTATAATAGTAAACGACGAACGGATTACATTACAGTGGATAGGAAGACATTCAGTGGCGAAAAGCCTCAGGAGCTAAAATATTTTCAACCATGGATTTAACCAGTCGATATCACCAGATAGAGATTGCGGAAGAGAATCAGGAAAAGACAGGATTCTCGTCCCCGACAGGAAAATGTCATTTAAATAAGATCTTGTTTAGATTATCAAACGCACCAAGTACATGGCAACGACTGATGTACTTAGTTATCAGGAATAACAAGAGTCAAGTGTCTAATCTACCTGGATAACATCATCGTATTTTATTTATTTATTTATTTATTACATCTTTGCACTCCTTTCTAACAAACAAAATATCCCAAAAAATTACAAAATAAGAAAATATACTCAAAATTTTGGCTGAAAGAAGGACGGGCGGAGTTCACTTCTTCGAAGGATCTTCCACTCAAACCCATAATTCTGCATCACCAATGCTGCTTCAAAATGGCGTTACTTGCATTCATTATATATTTAATGCTTTAAAAAACGTAATTTTGTCTTTAAATAGACATATTTTTCTGACATGTGCTGTCACATATTTTTTTTAAATTTTCGAACGAATATTCAACAATTGAAAAAGAAGCTTCAGATGTTGCATGGGGAGTAATATTTAAAGTATACACGGATCACCGCAATTTGAGATACTCATTCTCATTGAAGAATTAAAGAAGTTTTCATTGAATCTCATGGAGTATAGTAGTACCATCCAGTATCATCTAGGATAAATAACACAAGTACTTTCATATCGAGATGATTCAAGTAAATCTGCAGCTTGCCAGGTATTGAGAAAATACTAACAAGTGCTTAGTAGCCGCAATAAAACGTAGTAATAGAAAGGTAGCATGAAACAATGAAAATAATTATTTCGCATTATGTGGCAGAGCAATAGAATTCATTCAATGAAACTCGCAAATTATATAGTTTAAGATATTTACAGCAAAAGGGCTCAAGCGGTACGCATTAACCGAATTAAACCTTGTTGGTGAAAGAGCAAGGAAGTACCCGACTTTTACAAATCTTATAAAGGTAGAGACGACAATGAGATATTATTTAGAGTATGGAGTAATAGTAACTATAAGAGCACTGAAGAAATGACGAGCGAAAAAGACAATCAGTGGAATCTGATAGGGAGAACAAGCGAAGAAGATAATGGTTTGAACATTGAACGTAGAAAACCTGTATAACAAAAAATAAAGAAGAATTAGGAGAGTGTTCTTGGGTTTTTTTGCGGTTGGTCCGGAAAGCGACCTTAGAGGACGCCTACAAGGAAGTGGTCAAAGAACCTCTTTACCTCCTATTGGCAGGACTTCAAGCGGCAGGCATGCTATATAGACCTTAATGGGGCAGTGCGAAGGAATCTAGGCCGCAGACCAACTTGAAAGAATCTATGTAAATGTTCAATCGGAATACAATTTATAATCGTAAGAGCGACTATGATACTTTACCAGAGTTAATGTAAATGGCGGAAAATATTAAATACTGCAACTGGTAAATAGTTCCTTCATTGCACCACCCACACCAACACAATCATTCCCAGAGCGTAGGAGCGACTATGATACTTTACCAGAGTTAATGTTAATGAATTCACTTAATACGATAAAAACACCCACTAACAGCCCTCGATATAATCCGGAACTGCAAATGACTCCACAGAGAACTTGTATCCCAATATAAATACGTTCCAGAGAAGAATCGTGTATTGACGAACAGGACATTTCCGAGATAATTACAATCGCAAACCGAAACTATTTTGTTCATATTGTGGGAAAGAGGGAATCCCGACCCGTAATTGTTCACGCCGTGACCAGGGAAACGGGGGGCGCCGGCTCAAGCAAGGGAAAAGTTTATAGAACAACTGGCAGCCATAACCCCAAAACCACCAGCTGTCATCTGTATACCAGTAAAGGAGGCGCGTTTGAGCATAGTGATCTCTATTTGTCAAAAACAATTCACAGCATTGATAGATACCGAAAATTCAAAAGACAAAGTTGAACTCGTCTCTGCGGCAAGCTTTGCACCCCACCAGAAAATCTAGTAAGATTAAAAGTTCCGTTGAATATCGAATTAAATTATAATAATAATATATTTATTGGTGCTATTATATACATGATATTTACACAAGGCAAACAGAAATAGAAAATGGGTTTACAAACTAGGTTGTACTTTATTAACTTTAGACATATAATCATAGAATTCATCACATGAATAAAATGCATTCGATAATAGAATATTCTTTAATGATGCTTTAAATTGCACGTCATCCAGCTCCTGCATATCTCTAGGTAGAGCATTAAATAATTTAATAGAGAAGTAATTTGAACCATCTCTTGATTTCAGAAATCGTTTGAATACTGGCCTTATATAATGGGCATGCCTTGTTGAGTAATTATGGGTGGATGATTGTTGTTCATACATGTTAAGGTGTGTTTTGATATATATTAGACACTCATAAATATAAATACATGGTACCGTAAGAATTTTTAAATCAGAATATTTTAATTTGCAACAATCTCTGTATTTAATACCTGCCATAATTCTAACTACTCTTCGCTGTATTCTAAAAATATTAAAAAAATTAAAACCCGATATCGACCCAGTGAAACAGAAATATACAAGAAAACCAGTTATGCAGGACATCATTAACAAATAGGTCAATAGGATGCTGGAGGAAAACATAAACGAGCCATCCAGCAGCAGTTGGAGTTGTCCAGTTGTTCTAGTTAAGTTTTTGCGTTGATTTTCGCAAAGTAAATGCAGTCAGTAAAACAAATGCTTATCCACTAGTGCATATTCAAGGACTGCCGGATAAGCTGCATGGAGCCCAATAACTTAGCACAATTGACTTAAAAGATGGATATTGACTAGTCCCATTGGTACACGAAAGCCGACCAACAACCGCATTCAGTACACCAGGCTGAGGATTATATTAATTTCAAGTGAGGCCGTTTGGCTTGTTCGTCGCAGGAGCTACGTTTCAGAGGTACTTAGATAATAGAGACCCGGGATGCGATATTACGCTCTAAGCTACTTGGACGATGTAATTGTTTTCAGTACTATGTTTGAAGAACATTTACTGTATTTAAAACTAATTCTCAAAAAATTAACGGACCGAGAGCTGAAAATAAACACCGAAAAATGCACGTTTGCATAGCAAGAGCTAAGATATGTTGTAAACTCTGAAGAAATACGTACGGATCCTGAAAGAGTTCAAGCCATAACCGAGATGATCCCCAAGAATGTGAAAGATTTCTAGGAATGGCATCCAGGTATCGAGAATTCACTCCAGTTTTTTCTTAATGGTGCAGCCATCAACGAACCTCCAAGGAAAAAGCAACCGTATACGTGGGGTTCTGCACAAGATTTCCAAAGGGTGAAAGAAGCATTGACGTGCGCGCCAACCCTTGTATGTGCAGATTACAATAAAACGTTCACCATCCAAACTTATGCTAGTCAAACTGGATTAGGAGCAGTCCTGACGCAAGTTCGTGATAGAGCAGAAAACGTAATAGCATATATGCGTTGCAGCTTATTGACAGCCGAACAAAACTACTCCATTATTGGAAAATAATGTTTGGCAGTACTTTGGGCGGTAAGAAAATGGAAAGGATATATTAAAGGTTACCACTTCAAGATCAAGTGATACGAAGTGTAGTTCTACAAAAATTAAAATAATTAGTGTACAAATTCGACGAACCGAAGGTATTTATGCCAGATAATGGGATATATTACAAAAATAAATTATTAATGGATTGTTCTGAGAGTTTTTTTCTGATTTTTCAGTTTAGTCCACCCTACAGTCCGCAAAACAACCCCGTAGAGAGAATGAATAAAGTATTTGGCATAATACTGGCACAGATGTGTCGAGTCAATACATGACAGGATTTTCTCGGGTATTATTAAATTATGGTAGGGAATTATTAGCGGAAAATTCACTGAGAGAAGATGCAGAACCACCAGATTCTCCAATAAGAACACGGGCGGAGTACAGTAAGCAGCTGAGGAATTTGCATGGTATTATTGAGTTAGTTAAGAGAAATTTGAGACAAGCATTTGTTAAACAGCATGCTTTGATTTCATAAGAGGCGAGGATCATTGACATTCTTACAGTAGGGTAGTGTCGGACTAGTAGCGACTCTAAGCATTCCTCCACTTATCGAGCGGATTACGGTGACTTAAGGTTTTTAGATAGTAGGCACATTATAACTTAAGAAAGAGGACTTACCGTCCACAGGTTGTAAATATCGTGTATAAACGCCAACATCCACTTTCCGATATGTAAAAGAAATTTTCGTCTGCCAACTTCACAAACAGAGAGGCCAACCAATTGCCGCAAAAGGGCCCTCATACTAATGGAAGGAAAATGGATAAAGATCCAGTATGCTAGAGCTCAAGGGTTGATCAAAAAACATTTCGTGAATCTACAACAATGAGTCTTACTAAGACTACAAAACAAATTAATTTTGAAACAACTACTTCTCTGGCTAAAACCTCGACAGACATTGAATAAAACAAAATTAATTTGCGTGTTACGAATAGTACAACTATCAAAGCAACACAAATTTGAATGAAATTATTTCTGTTGGATAAACTAATAAATGAATTTTAAAGTTATAAATGTTGGACACTCTGCATATCGACTTGTGCAACTATAGAATCTATAGAACGGGGCGAGAGGAAAAACCACAAAGATAAGTTTTTGTTTTGCGGACTACCTTGTCGAGGCCTACTTTACTGTACGCGTGTAAAAGGGATCATTCGGGGCGCAGTTACTGCATGACTCCATAGTGTGGAAACAGCGCCCATATGCGCTGTTTTTGCGAGGGGAATTTTGGAATACATAAACAAGATTCTGACGTCCAGACTTCAGATCGCGAGTGGTAACATCCCTCTTTGGGACTATTATTCGGAGAAGCGACATGTAAATTTGTCACTGCTTCTCCTATAGCGACTGTCTCTTTTGGGAAGGCTATAGTGTGTCTTGGCTATAATTTGTTTTGACCAACCGTAAACCTATAAACTTAACTATTAGCCGTAATTTGTGAATATTAATTCAGAACCAACCAGACCGACGTAATAGTATATTACATAACGAGAGTTGTAAGTCATATATTACGTACGAGTGGAAAAAGTTGAGCACGAGCCGTTAGGCGAGTGCAGTAATTCCACGAGTACTTAAGTGACTTACACCTCGAGTTGTGTACTATACTTTTTCTACTCGCATTCATTACAATTTGGAATACTTTGCAATATTGAGGTGTTGTTTCACTATTAAAACACTTCGCAGCATCGAATACATGGCCCAAAGAGATGAAGGTTTGTATTTCTTACTTATTTCGCCAAAATAGGCTAATAACACATTTTCCGAAAAAAAATTGAATACTATTATTCATACGCCAATCCATGAATTTACCGTAAACCACTTCGTAACGCGCTTTGGATTTTTCCGGGAGAATGAATAATTGAATTATTAATAATAATTAAACCAAAATAACGTCAAAGTAATGTGTATTCAACAACGATAAATGTCAAATTCATTTGTCTAGGCTACTTGATTGGAGTTTTGTAATAATAATGGTTATGTAATATATTACGTGCTAGTTATTTCTTCATTACGTGCATGTTTCATAATGCCATGGTTACTAATCAACAAACGATTGCGTTATTGCCTACTTACTACTATAGGAGTAGAAAAATTTATTTATTAAACTCTTAATGTCCTTTTGTAAATAATCAATATTCACGTTCTCTCTAAGATTAAAAAGACATCTATGGAGAGGAAGTAGTGAACCCGACCGAACACCATGCCCGTTTCTTGCCAAGCCTACAGAAGACCGCCAACCAAGTTTTTCTTTAGTTTCCAGTATTTTATTTTATTTTTTTAAATAGGATTTATTTTATTTTGTGCATACGTTATTGAATATACATACTATGTTAATTATTGTTTGTACACCTGAACCCGTTGTCCCCATGTAACATTTTCCGCACGCACGGTGAGATATCAATGAAGAGATGGTCCGAGTCGATGCGAGTAATGCTTAGAATCAGTGTGGTCAAATCTTGGTTACGGTTGCGAATCAGACAAACCCTTGGCTATAAGGTCTGGCAAACCGTTTGACAGATCATATAGTAACAATGCATGCTGGCGTACGCTCGTTCAGTGATTAGAAAAGAGGCGGGCACCACAAAAGCACCCGTGTCTTGTTAAGTGTTGCGTCATTTTTGATCACATGGTTCTACTAACTTTAATATTTCGATATCATTCTATGAACACATGAGAATATGTAAAATTAGAAAACTATAATATGAATGGTAGTATCAATTCAAGTTCACTAACTAATCGTCTGTTATAAACAAGCCCATAAGAGGGAATGATTACCTGTCCTTAAAATTGTAGTCATACTGATAGATGGTGGCCTAATATAATAAATTAAAATTAAATATAAAGAACGCTATTCAGCTACATTTCACTCCGTCGCTTAAAGTATTTAAAAACATTTTGGAAGATTAGAGTTCCTCGAGCTCACTGTAAACTTTTACCGGATTAAACTGGATGAAGGCCTTCCATTTGGAATAAAATTTACGAATTACGACCAAACATTGAAGGCTTTATACGATTCTAATTGATCGTGGTGATTCAAATATTGCATAGATACCCAGCCCACATATATTTAATCCAGTCACCTAGAAAATGACCCTTCTTTTACCCGCCTATCTCGACATCCATAGCAAAGTGCTGCTGCATGATACATAGAGGTGGGGTACATCGATGATTATTTATATGTACGATTTGAGCAATAAAACACGACATTTTACGTTCTAACTTCTCGGTGCTATTTATTTAGAAGTGATTTAGAAATTGAAATGTTCAGCAAAATTTGCATTATATGCATGGGCAGAGTTACTAAGATTTACAACTGAAATGTATATACATCTGGATACATTTTTTTATTGTTATTGTTTCGCAAGTCTGAACTTGATAATTAATTTCTGAGAAGCGGTGGAATCAAAATTAGAGGTAGAGATGATTAGGAGTTCAATTTGAGTAATTACGTCTGTCTTTGCACTGTTTCAAGTTAGTATAAGTCCTAGTTTTTCTATTAGTTTTAGAATAAATGATGACAAGCTGATTGGTCTGTAGGATTAAGCCTGGGCATATGAAGCACGTCTTGGCTTGGGTATAAATACCACCTTTACAGTCCACCAGCTGCTTGGCATGTATGAAAGGGCAAGGCTTGGTCTGACGATATCACATAGTGGTTTCCTGAGTGTTGCTATCCCCATTTGTAGCATGATATGATATATCCTGTCAGGACCTAGTGATTTGATTTGTTAATGTCATCGGATTTGATTTTAGTTTTTGCTGTGTTGAGCTCGCTTAGGTCCTCGGAAACAGGATTGCCAACTATTACAGAAACCGGGAAGTGCGTCTGTAGTAATACTTGCAGGGTCTCTTCTACCGAGTCTGTGTACTTTCCATTTTTGGTTAGCAGTGAGCCGATGTTGTCAGCATGATCTTTGTTGAGCGTCTTCAATACGCGGCAGCTCGTGGGTTCACTTTCTATGTCTCCATAGAATTTTTGCGAAGAGTCTCTCTTGGCTTTTTTAATAGCTTTGTCGTATGCCGCGAGGGCCTATTTGTACTGCAGACATTCACCGTTTCTCTTGGCTATGTTAAATAGCCTTCTGGTGCGTGCCTTTAGCCTATCAAGATCCTTGTTCCATCAGGGGACCCTGGTTGATATAGGTTTGGTAGTTCTTGGGCAGCTTGCTTTAAACGCCGTAGTGATGGAGTCCACGATACTTTGCACCATGAACTCATGCGTTATTCTCACTACTCTTGGTCAGTCGCCGATTCAGCTGGCTAGTACCTCTTTGTACAGGTCCGAGTCATTTCTCCTCGCGTTTCTGTTTTAGATTTCCTATGTTTTTTCTGATTCGATGTCGAATCGTTTATATCTATGATGTAAGGGTAATGGTTCGCTAGATGGATGCCAAAGTTTTATAATTTCACTTGCAAGGAACAAGTGTAATGTCAAATACTTCGCTTCGAACCGCGTTTACGAACGTGGGTATATTTCCAATATTTGCTATTTCAATGTCATTCTCTAGGATAAAATCTAATACTTTTTCACCTCTTGGATTGATGTCAGTGCTTGTCCATTAATATGGTGTGCGTTGGCATCGTATCTAACGATAAGCGGTATGCCATTGCGGCTCCCGTGATGTATCAGCCGCTGAACATCGTTTGGCGGCGGTGGTCCTGGTTGGTTGTACCCTCCGCGTTTCCCATTACACTACTTCTAACACATAGGGTCCGCCACGATCAGTCGTTTCAGGATATATGCAATGAGTTCAGCAGGTGTGGCTCTACACTGGGGTATATTAATTTACAGTAATTTAAACCCGGTTTTCGCCGGTCTCTTGTGGAGTCTCGGGGGTATGCTGCCGCTCGACAGGTTTTGCTTTTGCATTTCTATCGAGTCGGGTGCTGACACTGGTGGTGGGTATCGCGGGTGCGTCCCCTTCCCTAATGCTTGCTCTCCATGAGGTAGGTTTGTCTAGGCATCCCTGTCCTCTGGGCGAGTTTTTCTCTCCTCTGTCGTCGTTTGGTGGCACCTGAACGCAATTTAGGTCGTTCGGGTTCGGCCGTAGCGGCAACAGAGGAGGTAGGGTTCTCCGAAGAGCCCCCTACGTTTTTTTAAATTTTCGTCAGGATGTTCCCACGAGTACGGAGGAAATATGCACAGAAGGCTAGCTATGTTGGGAGGTCGCCCGTTGTCCCAACAGAATCATACGCGACACTTTACCCTGTGCTATGCAGCTATTGGCACGATATCTGTACATCGTCCGTTCGCGGCAGTTGACGCTTTTATCCACCACCTGGGGACGCACTCGGTAGCCTCTGCCTGCAGCTGCCAGTTGACCCCATTGTTGGTGCCAACTGATTTCCGAGGACTTATACATAACACTAATATATTTTTTTTCAATACTCGATTGTTGCACATCATATCCGTTGAACAAATTTTAAACTGGTTTTATTAATATATAAATGTTATAAATAAATTACAACACATGTTATAAAGTTAAAGAATTCTCTTTTTATTTGTGTCCTTGGTAATTTTTAATAATTCTCTGTAGGTAGTTGTTTTTTATTAAATTTTAGATCGCTTCTCAAAGACCATATAACATAAGAAATTTTGATGGAAGTTAGAGAAAACATTTAATTAATGTTTGGTAATAGATACCATTGAGTTGCAATTATCACATATACTAGTGAACAGGTTGGAAAGGAGGGGGGTGTAGCGATTGTTTATTACAATAATATGGAAGTTACATTGTATACTATTAACCGAATGCCTAGAACAAGCTACAAATATGGAATTGACATAAAATATAAACACATATATAAACAGGCGTGTATGTACATATTAGTTTTTGGTACAAGTTTAGAAAATATTCAGTAGTGGTGAGTTATTGACATCGATCTGTTCATTTAACAGAACACCTCGTTTGCGAAACTAATTGATTTCCATGGACTCTAATAAATTTAGTTTTAAACCTTTGTTTTGTTTATGTAAAATTTTGAACTTATGGTTAAGGGGGAATTACTCTAATTCATTTTTTTTTGCATTTTATTATAGTCTGGGGTTCCGAGGGTGTGTTTCGAAAATATTAATTTGAAATTCGTAGAACTCCCATAGTTACACAAGCTTAGGCTGCGGCGCGGTACTTACACTTGTCTCTATGGTCCTCCCTTGTATCTATGGCCCCGGTACAGCTGATTAAGGGTAAGTTACTCAAATCAGTTGTTATCCACCGTAAGATCAACCGTATCAGTGCTAAATGTATTCCAAACCTTGAACGCGTTTTTCTCGGAACGACATTTTGCAAGACGAGCGCACGTTTTTCTCAAAAAATTTGAACCGATTGACTTGCGATTTGGCACACATATTGAAGAACCTTCACTTATGGTTGTAACTAGGATTATTGTGATGGCTGGTATATTTCACTTTCAATCTGATGTTTTAGTTGACTATTCCACTCCTATTGCATGTAGCCAATGAAAAGGAGGCATGTGTTATTTTTTAGTCAATCACGTCGATTTATAAGTGAATAAACACCAAGTTGCTGTTTATTCAACTGAATAACCTGATGTTAGCTATTTCCCGACAAATGAATTGAATTAGCCTTGATAAAAAAGCGGAAAACGTTGTTTATGCGTATGTCAGTTGCAAGTAGGTTATAAAATCAAAAGGTTTTGTAAAACTTCATCATCCATAATAAATGCGATGATGGCAAGTTCTGTACCAAAAAATAAAACTAAAACGAGATCGTGTATTTGGAAACGATTTGAAGAATTCTGCGCCGATAAAAACTACCAGTTGTTAGCAAAACTTCAATGAAAACTCTTGCCGCGATTATGATGACTGGGCGTATAATATGAAGAAGGTAAATGCAAATGATTATAAGGGAGGTGTTATTTAATCAATGTCGAATTTTTCGACCAAAATACTGCAGGAGATATATCATAAAAATTTTAATATAAATATTGAACCATTCACCGATATTCGTGTCAAGTCGTGGAATAGTCTTTCCAAATACCATTCGTGATGACAATTAAATCGGAATAAATTTTGTTTTTAGCGTATTCAAGTTTGTTGCTTATTCGCGATTTTTATTCGAGCAACTGATAGAAAAAATCACTCGCCTGGCGGCTCGTGATTTTTTCGTGACAGTTGCTCTCATTAAAATCGCTAAGCAACAAACTCTCATGCAAAAACAAAATTTATTCGAGTAAATCACTTATGGTATTTTTCGGAAAAATTGAACTTTGATTTTTAAACAGCTGCCGTTTCTATAAAAATATGTGTACTTGTTTAGTTCTAGGTCGGACGATAACTACACTCATATAGATTGAAAAAATTAATTGTTTTTTAATTTTAGACTATTAGCATCGCCACAACCCGTGCGTCCGATTGGGCGAGCGTCTTACGCCGCGACATAAATAACAGCGCATAACTTGTATAAATTTCGATTAAGTAATTCAATAAAATTTATATTCTTAGTTCAAACATGTCTTATATGAGTGAAAAATCCTGATACTGTAGGATTGATAGTTTTCACAGAAATAATTCCTAAAAATTAATAATAATAATAATAATAATAATAATCTTTATTGGTGCATGGAACAAAAAGTTTTACACAAGTCATAATTACTCTCATAACGCGCTTCAGAAGAGTAATACCCCCTTAAATGAGTGGCCGTGTTCTGTTAAATGTTCTCTATGTTCCTTGATACGTTGTTCAAAACTTCTTCCTGTTTGTCCAACGTAAACTTTAGGACAATCTCCACAAGTTAATAAATAGATACCAGATTCCTTGTTCTTATTTGTCTTATCTTTAGAATTGTTGATGAATTTTGATAGTGCATTCGTAGTTTTAAATGATGTTTTAATATTTAATCTGTGTAAAGTATTTGTCACATATTCGGATATATTTACTAGATATTCTATTGAAGTATATGGATTCTGGGAGAGATTGCGGGATTGGGGAAAGATCATTCAAATTATTTGTTTTTGTTGTTTTTTGAATAACAGGTTTCTAATAGAGGATTTTTGAAAGCCGTTGTTTATGGCGATGGAGAGGATACGGTTTAATTCCAAATTAAAATTAGTTTTTGAAAGGGGCGTGTTTATTAATCGGTGTATCATGGCATTGAATGCAGCGAATTTATGGGATTTGGGATGAAAGGATTGCATGTGTATGTTTGTATCAGTGTGGGTTGGTTTGTGGTAAATACTAAATTCATGTTTATTATTTGCTCGTGTAATAGTCAAGTCTAGGAAGATTGATTTATTTGATTCTATTTCTACGGTTAATTTAATGTCGTTATGAATACTGTTAATGTGCTGTAGGAAGGATTGTAGTTGTCTATTAGTGCCTGTGAAGCAGACCAATATGTCATCTACGTATCGATGCCAGTATAAACAGTTTTTAAATAAATAATGTTTTTCTATTACGGATTCTAAATGTGCCATGAATATTTCAGCGAGAAGGGGGCTTAACGGATTCCCCATTGCTAATCGCTCCGTTTGTCGGTAAAACCGATCATTAAATTGAAAATAATTTTGTGCTAACCACACCTCCAAGAATAAATAATTTCTGCCGTAATAATCGGATTTGTACCATTAGATGAAAGAATATCATTTATTATGCCAATTACCTCCCTCGGCGGTATGCTTGGAAACAAATTAGTTATATCGAAAAAACTAGGGTGCAATTAGGTGGAATTTTAATATTGGAAATTTTACTGATTCATAGGATTCATAGTGATTAAATTACTTTTTTGATTTTCATTAAACAGGGCATTACTAACAGATAATGTGATTTTTAACTGGTTTTGAAATTTATTTGTGGGGTCGTTTTTTAATTGTTTAAAGTTGTTTGAGTCAAGGAAATCGCACACTTTGTTATCATGTTCGTTAGCGGGAAGAGCAACCACTGTATTACCTTTATCTGCTTTCGTGAATTCGATGTTGTTTTCGATGGATTTCTTCTGGATATTTTTCGCAAGTTGAATTTCTTGATTTGGTTTGCTGCCAAGATTTTTACACATAATCCTTGATTTTAGTAGACATTTATTTTCCAAGGTGTTGTTTTTCGTTTGGATAAGGGCTATTTCCGTATCAACCGCTAGATTTTCTATGTCCCTTTTCTGTATGACTGGTTTGATGTTATATTTAAAACCTTTTCTTAATAATTTCGTTTCATTATCGTTAAACGAAGTGGATGTTAGGCTTATGAACCTGTCGTAAAATTTGGGTTCATTTGGACGTTCTGTAACACAAATAGCTTATCAATAGTAAAACCTTTTTACAAAAGAAATTTTACTTTAACTGAATTTGTATGCATAGGAGTAAAACACAGTTTGGCACTTTTTTCACTTGTTTTATTAAATGCTAGATGTACATTTCGGTTACAATGTAACCATTATCAATAGCAAACTAAATAAATTACAAAGTGTATTTCTAATATATACCTGTCTGGAATAAGGAAAAAACGTGGAAAGGTGAACAATAGGATTAGTAATTGGATTTTTACGGATTAATTATTTCTAGTAAAGGATTATTTAAGGGGCTTAAATCGAAGTTCAGTAAATTATATTGGTGTTTTTTCATTTGGATTGATTCCAACATATTTAGGTTATAGTTATCCGAACTTTTTAATAATTTAGCGTTGTTTATCGAAAATTTGTGACCCGTGGTTATTGCATGATGAGCGACTGGCGATTTTTCTGAATTTAAATTAATGATATGATATGCATGTTCTTTGAATCTAATGTTTAAATTTCTCTGTTTTTGGCCTACATAAAGTTTATCACAATTTGAACATTTTATAGAGTAAATGCCTGACTTTTGTAGTTCGTCTATTTTTGTGAAGGTGTTTACTAGATAACTTTTTAATTTGTAATTTGTATAGTGGGCTGGGGTTAGATTGAATGTCCTGAATAATTTATTTAGTTGGTTATTTAACTCGGGAATATATTGTATTTTACTGAATGTTTTGTTAATTTCCATATCTAATATAGGTATCAATGAAGTGGCCGCATTGAGAAAGTGTTTATATGAATATTTATTAATGAGTTTTTGGATGGTATGTTTGGGGTAATTGAGGGATTCAGCTATTTGGTAAATAAAATTAGTTTCCTTTTTTCGGTTTTGGTCTGTCAGAGGGAGAGAAAACATTCTATGTATCATACTGTTGAAAGCTGCCATTTTGTGTTTCATTGGAGATATGGAGTGGTAATGTATGTAATTATAGGTGTGGGTAGGTTTTCTGTATATATCAATATCTAGTTTGTTGTTTTTCTTAATAATTAATATGTCTAAGAATGGAAGTTGTCCATTATGTTCTAACTCATATGTGAAATTTATACTGGGGAATAGGTTATTTAACGAGGATGTGAAATCTTCTAGGTTGGTATCAGTTTTGACTATAGTAAAAATGTCGTCCACATATCTGAACCAGACGTTTGGAAAATTTGGTATGGTATTTTTAGCTTTGTTCTCCAGGTGGTTTAGAAAAATATTAGCGAGGAAGGGGGATAAAGGGTTACCCATTGCGCTACCAAATGTTTGTTTGTAGAATTTGTTTTTAAATTCAAAAACGTTGCAGTCCATGATTAATTCTGTTAGGTTTAAATATTGTTGAATGTCTTCGTTGGGGACGTGGTTGGCTATTAATAATTCTTTTAAAATATCTAATGTTTTTTTTATCGGGATGCTGGGGAACAAGGCTACTATGTCAAACGATATAAGTCTTTCATCCGGTTGAAGGGTGGTGTTTTTTAATTCATTAGCTAGGCATATTGAATTCTTTACAGAGAAGTCGTTGTTAATTTTTAGTTTTTGAAATTGTTTGACGAGCCATTTAGCGATTTTATAAGTGGGAGAATTAATGTTCGAAACTATCGGTCTGTAATTATTTCCGGGTTTGTGAATTTTCGGTAAACAATATAGTCTAGGTATTTTGGGGTTTTTAATTTTGAATTTATTGATGAGTTTTTTGTTAACTAAAGATGTTGAATTTTTAAGCTGTTACTAATTCTCTTAATGTAACTATTTAGGGGGTTTTTGGTTATTTTAGTATAAGGGCCTGAATCTAACAAACGGTTCACATCCGCGGTGTAATCACTTTTCTTAACAATTACAATGGCGTTACCTTTGTCCGATTTTAAATAATAACAGTCCTTTTTCTTTAGGCTCTTTATGGTGGAGATGTCTTCTTTTATTTTCTTCTTGTTATATCGTGTATTGTTTCCGGGTTTCTATTTTCATGAGTGCCTTTTTGGCGGCAAGACGGAATTGCTCTGCTTCTTCCGGTTCTAATCTTGAGGCAGCCATTTCGATGTCGTTAATGATGTCTTCTGTGTAGTTCTTGTTTGAGTGGACTGCATGATTGAGGCCTTTTTTCAGGAGATTCAGTTCGTTGTTAACGAAACATTCTTCGGTTTTGTTATGAATTAGTATTTGTGGAATATTTTTCGTTGTTGTTTGTTTGGTATAATTATTATGGTGTTGTTTATTGGATAAGTATTTTAGTTTCTTCTGTGTTGTGGTAGATTTTCTTTTTACTTTAGCACTTATTACTGAGAACATTTTCATCAGAGATTGGTCCCATATATCCGGTGTAGTGGATTTACTCAGTTTTAAGTGTTGTTCGTAAGCAGAAATTTCAAAGAACGTGCGTTTTTTATGTAATACACTTATTTAGAATCTAAGCCACTTAATTTTCATTCCGGTAATTAACTTCGATATGTCCTTATTGTGGTTGCTGGTTTTTACTTTAATAAAGTTGGGAAAAATCACTTTTTTGACACACTGTTGTAGGAAGTATATATCCGCACTTATTAGACTGATTTTCGTCTTTGTTTGGAAGAATTTATTAAACTCGGTTGACCAGGAAGCCATATTGATATTAATTTGGTTGTTTGAGTACGTGAAAATGTTGATATGAGTAAAACACAGTTTGGCACTTTTTTCACTTGTTTTATTAAATGCTAGATGTACATTTCGGTTACAATGTGATAAACTTTATGTAGGCCAAACACAGAAATTTAAACATTACGTTTTTGAAGCTATTCAAGCAAAATAAAAAAGATTTCTTGCATCGATATGTGACAATAGATGAAGTATGAATTCATTACTACACTCCCGAATCAAAGAGATTGTTAGTTGAGTGGACAGCAGCCGGTGAAATCATCCAAAGTGACCCAAAACTCAAAAGTCGGCTGGTAAAACTATCGATTGTGAATATTACATGGCGTTATTGGATCGATTGAGTGAAGAAATCAAGAAGAAACGACCCTACATGCAAAAGAAAAAAAAGTGCCGCTTCACCAGGACAATGCGCCGTATCACAAGTCAATGAAAACAATGGTTAAATTGGTTGAATTACGCATTGAATTGCTTTCCCACCCACCGTACTCTTTAGTTTTTAAATTTTCGTAGCGAGATGAGATCATCAAATACCACCCCAGATACCGAATTCAAACCACCAGCAGTACTAATTTCAGGCAGACGACCATTAAATACGAACAAAAAATACTGAGTGAAGGAAACGGCATGGTGTTTGGACGGGTTCACAACCTCCTCTCAATAGAACGGGAAAATTTATTGATCCCTTCTACTCGCGTATTGTGAGGTAGCGCTATAATATCCCTCGGCCTCGACAAGATCGTCTGTGAAAATAAAAACTTGTCTGCGCGTCTTTCTCTCGCCCTGTTCTCTTTTAGATTTTAAATTTCGCGCGAGTCAATATGCAGAGTGACCAACATTTATAACTATAAAAATTATAACCCTGTCGGCACTCGTAGCATATTTAATCGTTACAAGGCAAAGGGAGAGTTTTAAAATAACAATTTTAATTATTTAACTTGGCATTATATTTTCAAGTTTGTTATTACTTAGTTTTAGTTTTCTTTATTTTATTGGGTTATGTAAACAAAATGTATTTGTATTGATTTTTAGTTCACAGTTTTAAGTGGTGTAATTTTATAGTTCTCTTTAAAATTACTGAATTCTTTTTTATTTATATTCACTCTTCCACCTAAATAGAAGGTACAATGTCATGTTCCCTTCCGCCATGCTTTTTTAAATTAAATTATTTAAATTAATCTAATTAATTAATTCCTATTTTATGTGTAAAAAGGTTTGAATTTTGTTCTTTTATTATTCTAAACTATTTATTATATAAAATTCACTAAAAACTTTATAGGTCTTCCAAAACTTAAGAAAATCTTAAATTTATTCAGATTTGAAAACCCTATATTTTATACAAAACTTAGTCATAATAAATTTCTCATTTAATTATTCTTTATTGCAAAAGATTAAAATAAGATACTTTATAACTTTGTTTTGCCACTATATTTTTAAACCGTGTTTATAGTTTCGATCTTGCACTGATCATTTTCAAACATAAAGCACTTTATGTTAGAAAATAATCAGTGTATGTTTGAAACTATAGTCATAGTTTACGAATATAATGGTAAAACAAAGTTAAAAAGTGTCTTATTTAAATATGTTATTAAAATGTACTACCAAATAAACGCCGCCACTATACAATAATTACATATAAAAGCTTTGTGTCAACGAGTTCAAATTTTGATGCAAATTCCTCATATTGATGTTAGGTTAAATAAATTACAATTGTAAAAAAATGGAATAGTCAATAGGATGAAATCTACAGCGGAAGTAAGTATGTTGTCAAAACCTTGTAAACAATCAAAACTACCATTTAACAAAAGTGAATCACATCCCTTAGAAAATTAGTGCATTTGAAAGAATGGATAAAACGATTGCAGATGTTATTGATATGACCAAATTCCCAATAAATTTATATACATCAAGTCCGTGCTTTAGTAATAGACGTTAATCAATTTAGAATTATCTAAAATGATCTTGAACAATCTCGAATGATTTTAAATAATTTCAAATATTCATAAACGGTCTAGTACGATCTCAATTGATTTTAAATGAACTTGTATTGTCAAACATGATTTTGAATTTCTAAAAATTCTAAAAAACATTCTGAAAATAGGTCTTCTTGTCATTGATTTTTACTTGTTTTAATTAGAAAATTTCTATTTCAACTGTTTAAAGCCAATTTTACTGTTTTATTCAAATATTAAACGAACTTTTAACGATCTCGAATGGTCTTAAAAAATCTTGATCGATCTCGAATAATCTTGAATGATCTCGAACGATCTTGAATGAACTAAAACGATCTCGAGTGATCTTGAATAATCTTGTACGATCTCGATCGATCTTAATCGTTCTCAAATTATATTAAATGAGCTTGAACAATCCCGAATGGTCTCGAAGGATTTTGAAAAATCTCGAATAATTTTGAATGATTTTAGATAATCTTAAATAATTTCAAATTATATTGAATGCTCCTGAATGATATAGAACGATCTCAAATTATTTTGAATTATTTTGAACGATATTGAATGATTTAGAACGATCTTAAACAATCTCGAATGACTTCAAATGATCTTGAACAATCTCGAAAGGTTTTGAATGATCTCAAATTTTCTTAAATGGTCTAGTACGATCTCCAATGATTTTTAATGAACTTGAATCGTCAAAAATTTCTAATAATTCCAAAAATTGGTTCATCGATTTTATTTGTTTCTCTTATTAAATTTTCAGTAAAATGTTATCTGTTTAAAGACAATTTTTAACAATCTGTAATGATTTTTAGTGATCTCAAATTATTTTAAAAGATTCTGAATATTTTAAACGATCTCTTAGTGATTTCAAATGATCTTGAATTATTTCGAACTATATTTAATAATTCTGAATGATCTTGAACGATCTCGAATAATCCTGAATCATATTGAACGATCTCGTGTAATCTTGAATAGTCTTGAACAATCTCAACTAATTTTGAACGCTCTCGAATAATCTTGAGCTGTCACAAATGATCCTAAATGTTCTCGAATGACTTGAATGATCTAGAATGATCCTGAACGATACTGAACAATCTTTAATAATTTTGAACGATTTTGAATGATCTCGATTTTTTTTGTGCCTGTGAGGTTCAAAATCTTTTATAGACAGAATGTGGGAGTTCCCAGAACTATTCTGGTATACCCACTAAAAATCACCTCCCCAAGTCGCCCTGACACCCCGCAGAACCGCCGTCAGGCATTACTTCACGGGGTGTAGGGTGTCGTCCGTGTCGGTGATGTGTGCGTGTGTATGATGAGTGTGTGTGTGTGTGCCACCCCGCGGAACCGCCGTCAGGGGTGTCAGTGTCGTTGTGTGTGTGGGAGAGATGTGCGTGTGTTCTTCAATAAACGGCTCGGGTACGTGGGGTCGCTACTCCCAAATGGCTGTGCACGTCAACCACCCCTGCGGGAGAATGATCGCGAATGATCTCAAACGATTTTGACAAATCTCAAATAATTTTGAATTATCTCGAGCAAAGTGATATTGAACGATCTTTCAATAATTTTAAATGATCTAGAATAATTTCAAATGCTATTAAATGATCTCGAACGATTTTAAACAATCTGGAATAATTTTGAGTGATATTTAACGATCTCGAATGATTTTGAATGATCTTGAGCGATACTAAATGATCTTGAACGATCTCGAATGATCTTAAATTATCTTGAACGATCTCGAATAATCTTAAACTATCTTGAATGATCCTAAATGATTTCAAATGATCCTAAATGATATTAAACGATCCTGAATAATTTCGAACGGTCTTGAATGATTCTAAATGTTATAGAACGATTTCTAATGATTTTGAATGATCTTAAATATTATTAAACTGCAATATTTACCTGTTAGGAATTAAATTTCTCCAACAGAATGTGATGATTTATAGTATAACATATATAGTAGAGATAACTAAATTATGTCAATCTGCTCAAGCCGTAGAATAAAAAAGAGAAATGTGAGTTCGGTTTCAGTGAGATATATGAAAGGAGAGAACATAAGATCTAAGTTAAGCTAAATAGTAATAAATGAAAACAAACATTGCATGGAGAATAATTCTTTAAAAGGAAACAAATCCTGTACATTAGTAAAAAGTAAAAGACAATTGTAACATTATTTCTTTATTCACGACCTAGTTGGTGTATACAGACAACTAGGCGAGGCGTACATTTACAGAATAAATTAACACATGCAATAATATAAATAAATTACTGTTAGAGGCAATGTATACAAAAAAAAGCATAGAAAATCGAAGCTAAATGAGATCATTACTGTTTATGTTATTTGTTCTACATGTATTTTACTGTTCTTTAAAAACTCTATCGCTCACAACTCTCATCACTAATGATGTTTAGCGTTGAGATGAAGTTGAAGAAGTTTATCGGTGAGTAGATCCAGATACCTATGTTGTAAGTACAGGGTGTGCCGGAGAAACTTACTTATTTAAGAAAACTCCCGAGTGGTGAGTTGGGCGGGTAGAGGGGTGGTAGGGCGGCGCATCTGGAGGGAGAAGTCGCAAGTTTATTTCCCCCTCTAGTCAGTTGGCATCATGCTCTGGTCTAAAGAGCAGCGGGCGTTCGCCGTCGAAAGCTTCTTTTCTAACGGTCGCTCACTTGTTGGTACGCAACGTGCCTTCCGCGTTCGCTTTGAATTTCCTCCTCACAGACTCGTTCCTGGCCGTAATTCGATTCTGTCGTGGATTCATTCATTTCAGGAGTGTGAAAGTGTCGCTAAACCCTGAAATGGACATCAACAGACCACCAGAACTCCAGAAAATGTCGAAAGAGTGAGGCAGTCAATTCTGCGTTCTTCCCGGCGTTCGGCTCGCAAACAAGCAGCTGCTCTGGGAATTTCTGGCACCACTCTTCGACGAATTCTCCATGAAGACCTTCAACTTCATTCCTATAAATTGGTTGTTGTTGCCCGTCAAAATGCATGTGAAGTGCTGCTTGACAGCCTGCCTCAAGACTCGGTAGTTTTTTTTCAGTGTCGAGGCTCACTTTCATATTGCCACTTCATTGTGAACGAGTTACTGTCTGTTGTGCGATATCGGTAATGGGAATAATTGGTCCTTGTTTTTTTTGAAGAAAACGAACGCGCAGTTACCGTGAATGCAGCTCGTTACAAGAATATGATCAAGGAATTTTTTCTTCCAAGCCTCGAAGAAATTTAAGAGACTTCAGCAAGATGGAGCCACCTCATACACAGCAAGAGGCTCAATAGATTTGTTGCGACAACATTTCCCCGACCGCCTCATCTCTCTCAGAGGCGATCTCCCATGGCCAGTGGTTCAGAACGCGTAAAACGCGATCGAAATTGTTTACTCTTTAGTTTTAACAGATTTTACATTAAAAGTTGAGTAAGTTTATGTTATTGGGTTTGTTTAATTTAAAATTGTGCATGAAAAACTCGTATTTATCAAAACTACCCAAAAAATACAACCCTTGAATGCGAAAAATTGATATTACTTAATACAAGTACGAAGAATATTTTTATACAAATTATACAGTTTAGTTTGCAAATTCGAAGTATCTGTTTGTCAAAAACACCCCTTAATGCATTGAATTTGACATGTTTAGTAGTATGTATTGGGTTAATAAAAAAACAACCTTCAAAATATCCTTAAATTGTATTGTAGATATTTTTGACCAAAATATAAAATTATGTCTATTTGCTTGTAGAATAGCGTGGATATAATTTGCAACCATGTTTTATAACTGTTGCTCTAACAAGCATATATTGCTGCTTCGTAAAACCATCCGAGATAATAAATGACAAAACATCTTCAGGTGTCATGGCATTTTGTTCTTGTTTGGGACTCCTCCATTTTTCCATTATTCGTTTGCCTCTACTTGGTGTAGTTGCAGTACTTTCAATTATCGAATCGGTGGTATTCGTATCTCCACTTTCTCGTACTTTGATTGCAGTGGCATGCACAAGTTTTTCCACGGAAGTACTTTTTCTGAGCTCCTAGGTTTTACGCCTTTTTATAACAGCAGAACTTTGAGCAAAACTCTTTTAAGGACGACCCCGAATACCCGAAGTTGATGGTTGATCGCAGTAAACGGATTAAGGAAAAATAATTTCTTCTTTTAGCCAAACAGTATGCTTTTTCATAAAAACACTTGATATTTTATTGAACGATTTCCAATATTGAAAATATCTTGGAAAAACATGTGTTCAAAGTCAATACAAAATATTTTTACTTGATTTATATTTTTTAGCAAGCCCGTATGTATCAAGTATAAACCGATTCGTTGCTCGTTTCTTACTTTCAGTCGATTTATCATCATCCATCATAGAGACTTCGTGTAATACCAATAGACTTATTTTCTTCGTGGCCATTATGCTACAAATTTAAAAAAAAAACACAATCTTTTACAACGTCACAAATTTCGAGAATGCGCCCAGAATAATCTGCATACAGGTTAGACCCAAAGTTGCGTTTCAACTGATTGGGTACCAAGCGGGATTTTCTTTTATATGTTCTGAATAGGCTAATATTGGCAGCTAATTTTTTTGAATTTATAAAGCCAAATAGCTAATTTAAGCATAAATGAGTAAATTGCCGCGTAGGGTTGTATAGAATTAAACGTAATACTCCATTTAAGGCAAATTTTTATAATCCGATTAACTGTTACAAGCAATTAACTTTCTTGTACCAGGTGAACATTATCCAATAATAAGTAATGGTACTTAATAATACAGTAAGCAATGTATAATAATATTATAATGACATCAATAAATAACCCCATTTGCTATACGCAGCAAAGTCTCAATTTTACTGAACTTTGAAAGCAAATATAGAAAAACTTATGTAAATAAGAGGCATATTATTAAAATCATCAAATAGAGCAACTATTCAATTTTAACTTAGTACGAAGAAGTTGAAAATATGAAATCACTGTGGGCCGGCACACTCTCCAGATTTGGCACTATGCGATTTTTATTTATAGGGTTATTTGATATCCCTGGTTTCTGTTCGACCACGAACCATAGCTCACCTCAAGAACAACATTGGCGACGCCATTGCCAACATACCGATTGATGTGCTGCGAAGAGTGGAGATGAACTTCAAAAATCGACTTAATCAGTGCATGCACAATGGGGGTCGCCATTTAACCGATGCAATTTTCAAAACTGTATGAAAAAAAACTTGGGATATTGTATTCTCAAATAAAACAAGAATTAAAACAATAACTGAAGTACTTTTGTTTTTATTGAGCTTTCAAATAAGTAAGTTTCTCTGGCGTACCCTGTATAACAGTTACACTTTGGATTTATTTTAAGATATTCAATCTAATGGAGAATCATACTGTGGATACTTTGGCTTTGACAAATTGTTTTTTATTTACTATTTTTGCAATAGATTTTAAGAGTTGCTCACAGATTGGAGACCTCATAGAATTAATGGTAATAACTAGAGAGCGGATAAAAAAGCTTAAAACATGTGGAAAAAAGCACTTAAAAAGGCACAAAATTTAGAGAAAAAAAAGCATTAAAACAGCATAAAAACAGGAAAAAGACATAAAAACACGAAAAAAGCACTAAAGAACTATATTTTTTTAATATGTTGCACGTTTATCAACATGTTTTACATAGAAATTCTGTTTAAAACTAAAATAAACATACTTTCTTTAATATATAATATTATGTAAGTATTTAAAAATTAAATTGTAATTTTGTAATCATTTCAAAATAACTAAAATCTATTCATGAAAACAGTAGATCATTAAATGTTGTTCTAGGGGTTTAATTGTGAAATTATTACATCTGTCGCTCAATAAATTTTTGAAAGTGGAAAAGCTTCTCTTTATTTTAAATGATAGCTGGATCCATTTGAAAATTGCCATTCAAAATCAAGTTTAATTTATTTAATATTAAAAATCCTTCGTTTTCACCGAATACTTCTTTCGATATTATTTTGATTCCTTGGCCAATGCGTCCAGGTATTTTCTAAATTGAATCTGCTTTTATAAAGATTTGACTGTGTTGCTCATAAAATTTAAACGCGATTTTGTGTAACTAAATTGTTTTGAAGGAAGCTCTTGTTTCTTAAGAACTGTTTGACAGTCATTAATTGATTTGCTTGTCGTTTCGGGAAAGTTGTGTATAACCTTATTATATTCTTCAAAATTGTTCGCATAGTACATCGCAGCATATAGCCAAGTTCCCCATTTTGTTAGCACTGGTTTATGGGGCAGTGAGATATCAGGTAATGTTTCCTTGAATAATTGCACTCGCAGAAGAATATAAGAACTATTTTTCCATATTTAATTAAATCTACAAATGGAAATTTCATTCTTATAGTTTTAGAAATTCGTTTCTATTCATGTGCTAAACTTGTACAATGCACAAAATGCATTATTAGTAAAATTTTGCTATAATGTTATTATCAGTTTTCTTCAATTCTTTTTTATATATCAAAATACTGTTGGTCGGATATTATTAAATTAAACAAGCGTCTGTGATTTCATCCACCCCAAACCACATATAATTATTGTTAGTAATATCTTTAATATTTTATATGGTTTCATAGTACGCAAGAGCTTCATAATTTTTTTTTAAGGAATGCAAATTTTACAATATTTTCCCAAGAAAGATTTAAATGCATTATTTTGTAATTTTCTTAGTATTTTGCACAAATGTGAATTTAATTTAAATTGTCCATCGTTTGTTGAAGATGATGCTAAAGATTGTGCAATTGTCTGCTGTTTTTTTAGTTCAGTTTTGAACTTTTTCAAACGTACTTGATGTAGTGTTGTTATAACATGTTTTACATACAAGTCTTGACTAGTTAGGATGCAGTTGGGAACTAAAATAAAACTTACTACTTTTAAACATGTCTTACAAAATGTTCACCTTTTGCATTATGTGTTAAATATACATGTGAATTATATAATATAATTTATCTGTGATGTTAATACGATTCACGCATGAAATAATTTTTGATAAATAAGCAAAGTTTTTGGAATGTCAATTCAATAGTACGGTTTATGAATGCGAGTTTGAATATGAAAATTAACGAAAACGATAAATATGCGACAGTCGTCCCATCCGTATTTTTGCCGAGAGTAGAAAATTGATACGTTTGTAGAACACCTGTTTATTAGCCATCACTTAAATTTGTTTACATTTAATACTTACTTAATCATAGGTGTGATTCCTATGAAGCGTTCGTCTGTATTATCTGAATAATGAGACGGTCTATTATATCTACTTATTTATAAACGAATCCATTGTAAAATGGTAATTTATACTAATATTTATTAATAATAAAATTCATTATAATTATTGTATCATATTATGAAGATTTTAAACAATTATGTTGTCAAAAGACACGAAGAAAATATGTAGTACAAATATAATCTATAAATGATGGGATACAGATTTTTACGAAAATTCTCTATATTGGCACATTAATTTAATATCAGTGTGAAATTTTTTTTTCTATTTTTTAAATATTTAAGAAAATGCTCTAAATAGGCATCAGAATCTTAAAAAGCATGAAAATAAGCACAAAAAGTCAAAATAAGCACAAAAAGTCAAAATAAGGAAAAAAAGCAAAAAAAAAAACTTAGCACTAAGTAAATACATTCTTCAAGATTCGTATAGATATTTAGAAATTTTTTCGATAATATTATGGATAAGCATAATGCTAGAAATCCGCTCTCTAGTAATAACCATACAAATATAATCTGATGCAGTTATTAATTAGTAGTTATCAAAGAAAGTTAATAAATTGGGGTATGTGTGGTGCTCATACAAATTATATAATATTAGAAGAATAAATAGTCATATCCACACAAATAACATTTAATCTGATGCATCTATTAATTTTCAGTTATCAAAGGAAATTATGAGATTGTGGTATAAGTGGTGATCAGAATTATTATAGATATAAATGATTAAATGTAACATATTGAAATTTGCTGAGGAAAGTAAATTGTATTAAACTATTTTAAAATTGCAAATGGAATAATTTTTATGAATACTTTAATAATGGAATGGACAGATAAACATCGCAACTATGTTTGATTTGAAATATTATTCATGAACATTTTCAATTATTAAGTCACAATAAATTCCCTATCTTATTTGATCAAAAAGAATTGTTTTTTTGATTTGTTATCTAGTAACTGTACGCCTTGTGGTATGGTATTTTATTTTATTGATTCCTAGTTTTCCATTTTGATCGTTTGTATTGTTGAATTCATTATAATTTTTTTAGAAGATAAGAACATAAGTATATGCAAATAGAACAAGAGAGGATTATGTAGATAATAACGGGTGTCCAACAATTATTGCAGTCCCGGGTGGCGTTGGAATCAAAAACGTAGGTCGATTCTTACATGGCCAAATAAATGAACTGACATGTTAATTGTCAAACATAACCTAAATGTGCATTAAAAATGTCAGTTCATTTATTTGCAACATGTAAGAATCGACCTACGTTTTTTATTCCAACGCCACCCGGGACTGCAATAATTGTTGGACACCCGTTATAATTTCAAAGAGTTGACGTGTGGATACACATTGGTGTATATTGTGTTGCATATATCAAATACTTATAAAGAGAAATAAAAACACATTCGAAATAAATCAATGTAAAATAAAACGAGCGTAGACAAATAACTACAATAGTATAGAAGATAGGGATTAGACATAATCAGAGAGGATAGAAAAAATATTGAAAACGTAGGAAACTTGCTGAACAGTGGTCGGTACAAAAGAACAAGTCATTGAAATAGAATAACAGAAACAAGGAAAGAAAAAGGATGAAGCTGTTGAAATAAATGACGTAAGAGATCTTGCAAGAAATAAGAAAAACACGAAAGAAGAATACATAGAGAAATTAGTAAAATTGTGTAGGAAGAAAGATAAATAATAAAAAAATAAAATAAAGATTAGACATAAAATGATAGTAAATGGGGAAAAAATTTACATGAAATTTTAAAAAAATGGGAAATGAAAATAAAACAACTATAATCAAAATATAAAGGAAGTGTAATTTATAGAAACCACTTGGAATATATGAAGTATAGTATAAGTAAGTGTGTTGAAGAAATGATAAAATTTAGTAAGTAAAGGAGATAGTACACATAAAGGATATTATTTATATAAAAAGAAAACATATGTAATGGAAAGAATATTAACTGTAGAAACAGATCTATTGGGAGATTTTTTTTGGCATAGGCCTTAGCCATTCAGCCTCTAACAATTATGTAGTCGGTGGTAATAAGGTATGCTATAGAAACATAGAGTTTGATGTCGGATCTGATCAAATACCGAACTAAAACTTCCAGAATTGACATATCGTTCTTATTTAGTAGGTAGTTCACATTGATAGGGTATTCTAGATTATAACTTTTTAGATTATTATATAAGGGGTTTATGTTGCCTATGTTATTTTGGCATTCAAGGAAAATATGATTGATATCGCCATTATTGGGAGAATTAAATGGACGAGTCGGTAAAATAAATACGAGAATGGAAGTCAACTTGATAAATGAAGGAGAAAGTTGAACTGAAATGTGTATAAAAACAAATTAGTGGTAACAAATATAAAGTTCAAACATAAAGGAATAGATAAAAAAAATGAATAGTAATATATTAAAAATATTAATGTTATAAGACAATCAAAAGACAGTAAGTATGGAGAAGGTAGATAAAAGAAGAAAGAGAGTAAAGAACAAATCAGAATACACAAACTAAAAGAAATGAGCTCCAGTGGAAAATATCAAGAAATATTAAAAGCCGTACAAACAATGGATACTTATGGAATAATAAAGACAATGAAATACAACTGTGAGTGGCAAAAGGATAGACTAATCGGAAATAACATTGTGAGATTAGTGGAAACGTGCATTATATAGGAAAAGTGGGAGGAAATAAAAAGGTGGCTACCTAGAAAATTTAGGTGGCCAATGAAAGGGGTAAGAAGATTTGATGTGGATTAAGCGGCAATGATAAATATAGGAGTATTAAGTATTAAAAAAAATGTGGATGAAATACGAAAGGAAATATATTATAGATCTGGTGAAATAGGAAGTTGGGTAGTTAGGGGTGAACTTAACACAAGATTAAGGAAGTTGGTGGGATCAGAGGAGGGATTAATGATGACAGTACAATCATTCAAGAAGGGCTTAGGGTATGTGTATAAAGAGCGAGCTTAGGAAGGTGAAGGAGTGGGTGACGGAAAATGTGTGTGAGGTATTAAGCTGTGGAAAAAGAAATCAAAGAGGAGGTAGAAAAGGCTTAGGTAGGGACAAAATGATATTTATAGCGAGTAATAAATGATATATTATAGAGAATGAAAATATATATGAATGAGAGAGAGTTATGTGTTATTTAGATATAATTAAGTTATAATAATGAATTGTTTTATTAGTTTAAATAGTTCACAGTACACGTATAGATTTTAAAATTGTAAATTTAGATTACATAATTAAGAAATATAATAATACATTTAAAAATACGAAAACATTTCGTGAATCTACAACAGTGAGTCTTACTAAGCTACAAAATAAATTAATTTGAAACAACTACTTCTCTGGCTAGTACCTCGACAGACATTGAATAAAACAAAATTAATTTGCGTGTTACGAATAGTACAACTATCAAAGCAACACTAATTTTAATGAAATTATTTCTGTTGAATAAACTAATAAATGATAAAATGTATTTTAGATTGTTTAAATATGACTATAACATGAAAAATTATTAACAAAAATTGATTTTAAACTGATTTCATTAAATTAATAAGTAATTTGTCTCGAAGTTACAAATAATTAATTGTGAACCTAGTGTTTGTTTGTGAATTGACTATAGTTAACTACATTTA
Organism: Ontholestes murinus; assembly: GCA_963969525.1. NCBI lineage: Eukaryota > Metazoa > Arthropoda > Insecta > Coleoptera > Staphylinidae > Ontholestes > Ontholestes murinus. The sequence goes on along the minus strand of OZ018388.1, from coordinate 50,903,273 downwards.
CGTTCTTTATTGTGTGATTTTCTTCTTCAAATACATATGGAATCACCAAAACCTATAATTATTTACTCTAAATTTGGAAGTAAATAAAGGAGGCACGTGTTTTAGTTTATAAAATTATAACTGATAACAGTTCATTGTGCGTGATTTTGGCAGGTATATTGGCGTAGTGAATAAGTCGACGGTTGTTGCTACGAAGGAATATATAGGATATATTGTCGATAATAAATGTTATTACTGGTTATTACTGGTTATTACTGGCTACGAAGGAACTGGGTTCGATACTAGGAAACGGACGGAACTTTTTTTGCTTTTATTTACTTTGTAAATAAAAATGTCGCAGTCTACGGGAACATTTAAATGCTGCAAAGGAACCCCTTTTAAGAACTTTGTCTGCATTAATTGCCACAGTATATATCACATGGCTTGTATAAAAACAAAAGATCCAGTATTTGGATGGGTATAAAGTTATATGTTGTGCAAAAAGCCTTAACAACTCATCATTCAATTCAAGAATCGAATCCACCAAACAGGAAATTATTGATGAATTAAATTTAGAAAGCAGTAACAAAACGAAGTATATTGATAAACTTGTGAGTCGCGTAAAAATAATTGAAAATGATGCAATCGAGGCTGAAGAAACCTTAACAAAATTTATAACAAGTCTACAAGCTTATATAAAGAAGTTAAATTTTGAATTAACCAGTGTTAATAGAATTAATAAAGATCTAGAAGATGAAATTCATAATTACAAGGATATAATATCAAATACTTCACGAACAATCTTATCGCCAAGTTCTACAGTTTCTTCCATAATGGATTGCACAAAATGCATCATTTATAATTCTAAAATTGAGGAACAACAAAAACAAATCAACGACCTTGTTAATTTTAACGTTGAATTAAATAATAACATGGAGCAACTTTCAGAAACATTAAATGAGTTTAATACAGTAAAAACATGTAAGCTTGATAATATTAAAGCAAATACTAAAATACCAATTTTGAGTGATAATCATGGGAAATATCTTGGACATCTAACGCAGAAAGTATTTAACAATTTTTCAAAAAATCCTTCAATTACACCCATATACAAGCCGAACGCCACTTATGGCAACGTTATTATAAATATCAAGGAACTAACAAGAAACTTCACACAGGACGACCATGTGTTTTATATGGCAGGGACAATCGATGCCATCAAGGGACTGCAGATAAATAACGAGTGTAAAAAACTTATTACAAAAAGTTTCCTCAAAAACCAACATTCATATTATTGGAAACCCTTTGTGGAAGAAACGACTTATTTTAAATAAATTTATCACGTCTGTAAATACTCAATTATCGGAATGTGCACGTGATCTTAATTGTACATATTTTTATAATAATGTGTTATCACACAATCAGTTTTACATTAATAATAAGTTTAAATATACAATGATTTCTAAGGTATTGCTTCAGTTGGAATCATCTGGACCTATGTATCCTTATAGTAGTTCAATCATTTAATCGTCGCCAAAAAACATGTTTTCAACTGCGTAACTAAAAACAAAATTAAATTAACTTGTCTACTTATTAATATTCAATCTATACGGTCCAAGATTAACGAACTTATTATACTAAATGACAGATCTCTTAATATATCAGTGCTTTGTGTTTGCGAACACTGGCATCTTAATGAAGAGTACACGTCACTTGGATTTACTAATTTTCATGTAGCGGCACAGTTCTCAAGAAAAATATTTAGTCATGGAGGCGTATTAATTATGATTAAGAATAACATAGATTATTTTCCTCTTGATTTCTCTAGTTTAATATTAGAAAAGGATTGTGAAATTACTGGAATTGTTTTCAAACAGAATATAATATTAACAGCATATCGTTCACCTAGTGGTGATTTTAATAAGTTTTTATGCATTTTATCGAAGGTGTTAGATAGTATAAATTTAAGTAATAAGATTATCTACCTCGCCGGCGATTTGAACGTCAGATTTAACTGTAATGATTACAGAACTCGCCGAAAGTTACGGTTTAAAATTTTTAGTTCATTTCCCCACACGATACACCAACTGTATTGATAATTTATGTACCAATTGTCCTAATGTAACTTTGACGGAACCTTTAGAAACATGCATTTCAGATCATAGAGGTATTTTGTTTAAAATTTTTACGGAAAATCCTTCCTCTAATAAGACAACCAGTAAAAGTGTACGTCCGATCACAAACATAGGTAAATTTAGATTATTTGAACTTCTAGATCGAGAATCATGGAAATTTATAGATAAAATAGATAATGTAAATGCTTCTTTTGATAAATTTATTTCAATATTCACCGGACATTATAACACTGCTTTTCCAGTTAAAAAACTGTTTAATCAAAACAGATGTAAACGCATTAATTGGTTCAATTCTCAATTAGCGGGTAGTATGTGAAATACTTTGGCTCTAATTACTGAAGCCTATAATAAAACACAGAACATGGAACTAAAAATTATAAAGAATAGATACCGACAAAAATACAAATGTGCAATTGAATCACATAAGTTAGAAGCAAATAATGCCCACTTAAGGAATTCTTTGTTTAGGCCTAAAGCAGTGTGGGAAATTGTAAATTCTAATAGAGGTTCTAAAATCAAGACGAATCCTTGCGGAATATCAGCAAATACTCTGAATGAATTCTTTACTAATATACCTGCTGATATTTTAAATTCATTACCGGACGTTGACGTTGATCCCATAGTTTTAATATGTTCTAATCCCCCAGCTAGTGGAATGTATTTTAAATTTGAGGAGGTTTCAACTATTTCTGTGAGTAAAGTAATTCAAAATCTAAAACCAAGCACAAGCGTTGATGCATATGGGCTACGGTGTGATATTTTAAAGTCAGTTCTTAATGCGATTCTAGTGCCACTAACAAAATTAATAAATAAATGCATTGAAAACATATTTTTCCTGATACTCTGAAGAAAGGGTTAGTTATCACTATAATAAGAACGGAGATAGTTCTGATCCAAATAACTTCCGACCGATATTCATCCTACCGGTGTTTGCTAAAATTCTAGAAAAAATTCTACAGCTACAGATGACTGGATATTTTGAACGTTTCAATATTTTCTGTAAGGAGCAGCATGGTTTTCGTAGTGGTCTTTCAACTACTAACGCTGTTAGTGATTTTGTAGAGCAAACCTTAGATTGCTTTGAGGAAAAAAGCGTCTGCAAGTCGTCGTTTTTGGATCTTTCAAAAGCGTTTGATTGTGTTTCCCATGCAATTCTTCTAAGGAAACTTTATTTGTATAATGTACATCCAGATGCATGTCGCCTAATAGTATCTTACCTATCTGGTCGATCATATCCAATGGTCAAGTATACAAAAATCTTCCTACTGTACATGGTGTACCGCAAGGTTCAATACTGGGGCCATTGCTATTTCTTATACAGGGATACTCACGCTATACGGCACGGAATATTGTGGCCAAAATACGTGACTTTTAAAAAGTTTCACTTTGGGGATATATGGAGGTCTATTAGGGCTACTCTTTAAAATTGCTTTCATAATATACAGGGTGTCCCAAAAACCCTAAAAGTATCAAAGTTGTGTTTTTTTTAATGAAACACCCTGCATTTTATTGCATTTTTGGGTCCTTGGATAAAAATAAGTGTATGTTTTAATAAGGTTTTTATTACATAAACCTGAAGGTTTTTGAAATAATTTGAATTTTGTAAAAATTTAACCTAATTTTCATGTTTCAAATACTTAAAAAATAATTAAGTTATGCATACCAAATTTACACTGAAATGTAACAATAGATCATATTTTATTTTCCAAGTATAAAAAACTTGACATCTTATGCCGGGTGTAAAAAAATTGGAATTAAACAAATGAGAACTTTAAATGGCTATAACTTCATTTATTTAAATGGAACGCTATATTTATTAATTTATCAGCAAATGTACGTTTTAATTACCTATCGAATGGTATTTATATCTTAAGTGTTAAGTCTTCTCGTTTTTACAGAAAACGCCAAAATATTGTTTATTTCACCGTTTTAGTACTTTTTAAGTAAACATTTTAATGTATCTAGTTTTCTATGGTATTTAAAAACGTCAGATAATTAATTTAGTCTGTCACTTTAGTTTAAAAAGCCTGTCTTTTGTTATAGTTGTCTTATTTTGCATTTTGGTGTTAGATCGTTAGTAATCGTTATTGTTTGAACATCGCTGTTGTATTTTTTGGTAAAAAATGAAGATTTACTCAAAAGAAGGGGATATTGGTATTATTTTTATGCTTGGAGAATGTCATTAAAATTGTTTATTGGCTTGTCGAGGTTTCCCAGCCATTTTTGAGAGACTATTAAACCAGTTTAAAGAAATTGGAAGTGTCAGTTATAAAAACCCCAGTATAAGAAAATCTGTGCAAATTTTCATTTTTTACTATTAAATACAACAACGATGTTCAAAGAATAACGATTACTAACGAGATAACACAAAAACGCAAAATAACACAACTATAACAAAAGACAGGCTTTTTAAACTAAAGTAACAGACTAAATTAATTATCTTACGTTTTTAAATACGATGGAAAACTAGATACGTTAAAATTTTTACTTAAAAAGTACTAAAACGGTGCAATAAACAATATTTTGGCGTTTTCTGTAAAAACGAGAAGACTTAAGATATAAATACCATAAGATAGGTAATTAAAAAGTGCATTTGCTGACAAAAATGAAGTCTATAATGGCGCCAGTTAAGAATATTTCCGAAGATAGTACTGTTTGTAAACTGTGTAATGTGTCTGTTAAAAAGTTCGTGACCTGTATAAACTATAAGAGTGATTACCACCCAATGTGTGCACTGAAGATTCGTGGACTAACTGTTGATGAAAATGGTGAAATTCAGTGTTGTAAATCATTAACCTCAAACATTGTGGATCATTCGTTGAACAATTGTGAAGAAATTAGTTCCAATAACGAATTAACATATCTCAGGTATGTCATAAATCATAAGGATGAGATGATTGTCGAACTTCGGGACAAAATATCAATTTTGAAATCCAATATTAAATTAATGGATAAAATCAGCCACCAAACGCCATCTCTTAGAGATGATAATCAATTTCAATTCAACAACCAGACAATCCGCCAAACACTCACTACCGCAAAAACATCACCTGATAATGCCCCAATTCAGAATTTACCAGAAGTGATTGATATCAATAAAACTGTGGATGCGCAAAAAGTATCCAAGTCAATGAACTCTAATAAGAATAAAGACGAAATTCGGGCAGCGAATTTAAATCCTCAAATAAATAAGGAATTATATAAAAGCGAATTAATTGTTGGGAATAGAATAACTGAAAATGATTTTGTTTACAAACAAGAAAGAAAAATTTGGTTTCATGTCGGTAAATTTAAACATGATTTCACAGCTGACAAATTAAAGAACATTCTTCAGGAAAACTTCCATAATATACACTTTTCAATTGACGCAATTGAAAATGAAGATAAATATTCGAAAGAAAAGTTTATATGTTTTAAGATAGGAGCCCCCGTAGCATGCAAAGAAACAATAATTGATCCGGATAAGTGGCCTGCAGGAATTAGTGTTCGGCCTTTTCAATTTTTTCGGAGGCATGGAACAGTCCGAAAAATGATGCAGAGAAATCATAGTTATGCACCAAAATACAAGAAGCGCAATTAAGAAATTAACTGAGCTTGAAATAGCTATAGACGAATTATACCCGGACATTATCGGACTTACAGAAACCTGGAGCACAACAGAAAGTGTTGCATTAATTAATATTTGCGGTTATACTAGTGTATCGAATTTTACAAGAATAAATAAAGAAGGTGGAGGAACAATGATATTAGTTAAATCTATCTATGAGTCTGAAGAAATTGAAGAAATCAAACGCATTAAAAATTACAGTATTGAATCAGAAATTGAGTGCGCCTGTAGTTCTGTAATTATAAATAACAATAAAATTGCAGTTTTGGTATTATACCGCCCACCATCAGGCAATATAAATGTATTTTTTGATCAACTTGATAGCATATTAAATACTTTAGATACATCTTACAAAAATATAATAATTTGCGGTGATTTTAATATAGATTATTTAAAAGACTCTACTAACAAAAAAAAATTGCAAGATATATTTGTATCCTTTAATTTAGTTAATAAGATTAAAAGTGCAACTAGAATTAATTATAATGAAAGCAGAATAACAGGAACTCAAATTGACTATATATTACCAAATTTTTTAGGAGATAACTTTAAATGTAAAAATATTAATTTGAACATATCGGATCACTTCGCACAAATAATGATATTTAACCTCAATTATTGTGAAGAAAAATATAACTCAGGAACAATGTCCAAAAAAGTTAGGAGTATAAACATAAATAATTTAAATGAGCTTAAAATAAAACCTATTTGCAAAAAGTAAATTGGAGTTTTATCAAAAATACTGATGTAAACATGTCTTACTATATGTTTGAAGAGGAATTCTTGCATTATTTTAATATTGCCTGTCCAATAAAAACAATAAAAATAGCAAAATGCGTTACACAAAAATCTAAAAAGTGGATAAATGCCGAAATCAAAATATCTAGTCAAAACCTTAAAAACTTATTCATCCTCAAAACAACTTTTACCGGACTCGACGATACTTACAAAGAAGAAAAGAAAGTACATAAACTGTTATGTGAAAAAACGAAAAAAGCATTCTATCGCCAAGAAATTTTACGTGCCCCAAACCAGCAAAAGAAAATATGGAATATGGTGAATAATGAATTAGGAAGAAAAACTCGTATGAATAGTATAATTAAAATAGAGGACAATAATAATATTATTACAAAGCCTAGAGAGGTGGCTGAAATTTTTGGATACTATTTTGCAACCGTAACGGAAGAAACACTCGATAAACATTTTGGCAATGCATTGTACCACATCTAACCAGTTTACGCAGTCATTATTTATCAAACCAGTTACTCCAGTTGAAATATTAAGAATAATAAGTTCACTGAAAAATACGCCGAGCACAGGATGTGATAATATACCAGTAAAAGTAATTAAATCGGTAGGACAAGAAATATGTGGACCTCTATCAGATCTGATTAATATCGCACTTGAAACAGGAATATACCCAAGTGCACTAAAGATTGCCAAAGTAGTTCCCATTTACAAGAAAGGACCGGAAACAAAAAAGGAAAACTTCAGACTAGTTTCAGTGCTTAACATATATTTCAAAATTTTTGAACACGTTATAGTGAGCAGATTGTGGGACTTCTTACGTAAATACAACTTAGTGTCAGATAGTCAACATAGATTTCGAGAAGACAGATCAACTGAGACGGCAACTGTAAATCTCATGGAAAATATCACCAAACAATTAGACTCTGGTATGTGCGTGGCCGCGTTGTTTTTTGATCTATCACGTGCATTCGATCCAGTGGAAGTGAGTTTCGTGAAATCAATATTAGATGCTCTTGGAGTTCGCGGGAAAATGCTGGAATTGATAGTTTTATTTCTAACAGATCGAAAAATGTATGTTCAAGTGAATCAGGAAACGTCTGCAACATATGATATGAACAAAGGCGTAGCGCAAGGATCAACTCTTGGCCCTTTATTGTTTGTTTTGTTTATAAACGATCTTGTACTTCATATAAAGGAGGGATATGTCATTAACTATGCGGATGATACCACTATTGTAGTTTCGTCTAAAACACAAAACGGATTAATTGAAAAAATTCAGAAAGCACAAGCAGAATTTACTGTATGGTGCAACAAAAATAATTTATTGTTAAATTGTGATAAAACTGTATATGTGCAGTTTTATAATAGGCAACGACCGGGAATACTATTAGAAAATACTATAGTAAGCACCAAATTTCTGGGAACGTTGGTTGATGAGAGGTTATCTTGGAAAGAGCAGGTTAATTACATATCGTCCAAGCTAAGTTCTGCGTATTTCGCTATATTAAAGTTAAGAAGCTGTTTGTGTAGAGATTCTTTAATAAATATTTATTACGCTCTTGCTTATTCCCACATGTCGTACAATATTCTGGTTTGGGGAAGAGCGGATATAGGAAGGGTTTTTATTTCCCAAAAGCGCATAATTAGACTAATTTTTAACTTAAAATATCGTCAAACATGTAAACATGTATTTAGAGATAATAACATTCTGACTCTAGCTTGTATTTATATTTATAAATGCGCTGTATATGTATTTATGAACAGAAACCAATTCCTACAAAACGGCACCACACATTCTCACTATACCAGGCACTCGAAAGATTTTAGAATATGCGCACATAATACTGCCCTTTACGAAAAGTCCGCTATTTATTCATCTGTTTTAATATTTAATAAATTACATCAACCTGTTAAAACCACTGTGCAATTAACCAATTTTAAACGACAGTTGCGGTTATTCCTTATAAATAAATGCTACTATTCGATAAATGAATATCTACAAGATAGATTTTAAAACATGTATTGTAGGGGTTCGTTTATATTTAGAGTCCGCTGTTGTTCCAAAACGTATATTTAACACAAAGTATGTACAAGTATACAGATACGACTATAAATACGATAATTGGTAAGATGTCTAAGACCGTGCTCAGTGCTTAGAAGTGATTCTCTAGGTTAGGCCGTATTCAGCGCTAGCAAGAGAATGAATTCTTAGGCAGGGTGCGCTGGTTTTAAAGGTGTCCGGCCGCGGTTCTTGGATAGCTGCGGTGGGGGATAAAGGGTCCCATTGGCGAGCGTGCGAGGGTGGTGGACGAGCGCGAGAGTGCCTGTGCGACAAGGATGGTCGCTAGTGGCGAGCGTCGAGGGTGGATGTTACAGTCTCCCCCTCTGGAGGTGAAGTCGTCCCGACGATCCATCCAGCTATGAGACATCCACTAATCCTTCCTGGGTCTTCCTCTTTTTCTTAAGGGCTTGATGGGCTGGGAGATGACATCCTGTCCAACACATGGGGTGAGTGCTGACGAATGGTAAACTCCTATTGCCGTGGTTGGGTTGTCCAGTGGCGCGACTTCGAAGGTGGTTGGTCCTAGAGCCTGTAGGATGACGTAGGGCCCATCTCTTCGGGGAGCCAATTTGGAACTGAATCCCTTCTTTGCGTTGCTCAGGGGGTGTAGCGTGATCCAGAATTTGTCTCCAGGGGTATACCGTGGAGTGGCTCTTCTGGTCTGATCAGCGTTCTTCTTCCTGAGATCTTGTTGGCGATCCTGGTTTTCACCAGCTTGTCGTAGGTATTCCGTAAGACGGGAGAGATACGGAGTTATCTCAGCGACGAAGTTCTCGGACTCGATGATGGCCTTGGGGTCTTGAGTGGCTTCGTAAGGAGTGCGGAGTTCCCTGCCGAAGGTCAAGAATGCAGCGCTGAATCCTGTGGTTTGACACATGACTGTGTTCATGGAAAACCTGATGGCTGGTAACTTCTCGGCCCATCGTGTATGATGTTGTCCCGTGAGTATCCCTAACTGTGTCTTTAGGTCTCGGTTCTTCCTTTCAACCGGGTTAGCTTGGGGATGATAACTGGGTAATAATGCATGTTGAATTCCTAGGACATACATGACGTGCTGCATCACAGCACTGACGAATTGTGTGCCATTGTCACTTATTACTCGACGTGGGAAACCGTACCTCAGAAAAACTTCTTCTATTAAAGTTGTGGCACATTTCTCGGCGGTGGCGGTTTCCAGGGCGAACAACTCCACCCATTTTGAAGAGATATCTTCTACGATGAGGATGGTCGTCTTTCCTTCGGGAGTGGCTGGCAGTGGTCCAAATAAGTCGAATGCGAGTACCTCGAATCTCTGATTAATAGCGCGGGTTTGTAACAGTCCGGCGGGTTTTAGATTTGTTACCTTGTATCGTTGGCATGCTTCGCATGATTTGACATATTGCTCCACGCTGTTTTGCATCCCTTTCCAAAAATAGCTTAGGCGTATACGTGTAAGTGTCCTCTGGATTCCATAGTGTCCTGCGCTGGGATCGTCGTGGAATGCTTTTAGTACTCAGGGAATTTCTTCCTTGGGGACGACTTGTTGTGCATCTTCTTGTTCGCTTTGTGGGTCATATCGATACAATATACCGTTGGTCATGACGTATCCTTTCCTTGACCAGTAGACAGCGTTTTCGGTGGGTTGAGTGGCTTCTAGGTCATCGATGATCTTCTTTAACTCACTGTCTCGGAGTTGAGCCTCTCTGACGTCACTTTCTCTTCGTGCTGTCATGTCGATGGAAATTCTTCTTAATTCCCATGGATACAGGTCGTCGATGTCCTCAGTTACGGGGCGGGATAGAGTGTCGGCCACTCTGTTCGCACGCCCTGGTATGTAATTGATTTGGATGTTGTGGGCCTGTAGCTGCAGGGCCCATCGTGCCAATCGTCCTGTTGGCGACTGCAAATTCATCAGCCAGCGGAGCGGTTGGTGATCCGTGGCGATGGTGATTTGTGACCCATCCAAATATCCTCGGAACTTTTTCATAGCCCATATGATGGCTAATGCCTCCTTCTCGATGGTGGCGTAGTTCCTTTCTGCTGGAGTCAGCAGCCTGCTCGCGTATTCGACTGGGTGTTCCTCTTCACCCTCCCCCTGGCACAAAACTGCTCCGACGGCGTAAGCGCTTGCGTCCGTCCTAACGGTGAATGGCTTTGTCGGGTCAGCTGTTTGTAGTACCGGGGCTTTGGTCAGTGCTTCCTTTAATTGCTCAAATGCGGCGTCTTCGTCTTCGCTCCATTTCCAAGGGGTGCCCTTCTTGGTGAGATTGCTCAGTGGTTTTGAAATGCGCGCAAATTCTGGTATGAAACGTCTATACCAGGAGCACATTTGTAGGAAGGAGACCAGTCGCTTGCTATTCGTTGATTTCGTTCTGTTTCTGATGGCGTCAACCTTCTCTGGGTCCGGTAGAAATCCACTCTTCGTTATCCTGTGGCCCAGGAAGCGCACGGATTGGCAGAAGAATGAAGTCTTCTCCCTGTTGATGCGGAGGTTCCACTTGTTTAGTTCCTTTATAACTTTCCGGAGATCATCTAAGTGTTGCTTGATGGAACTTGACAAGATTACCAGGTCGTCCAGGTAGGCGAGCATACATACATCTGGTAGTTTTCGACGAAATTTGTCCATTAATCTCTGGAATGTCGATGGGGCGTTTCTTAAGCCAAACGGCATTCTTCTAAACTGGTAACAGCCAAACGGGGTTATAAACGAGGTTTTTACTTGATCCTGTTGTCTCACAGGGATTTGCCAGTATCCGGTGCGTAGATCAATGGTGGAGAAGCAGTCTGGTTTACCCATTGCGTGCAGTAGATCATCCACACGGGGAAGCGGGTAAATGTCGGGTACGGTGACCGCGTTCAGTTTTCTAAAATCCACGCATAGTCGGGTTCCTCCATCCTTCTTGGGGACCATTACCACAGGTGCTGCCCAAGGGGACTGGCTTTCCTCGATGATGCCTTGTTGCATCATTTCCTTAATTTCCTTCTTTAACTCTGCCTGCCGTACGGCGGACATCCGATACGGCCGCGTGGATATCGGGGTATCTTGGACTACGGTGATGTTGTGCTCTATCTCCGTAGTTGGTGGGCCCCATAACTCAAATGAGCTTGAGTTGTCCTGAAGCATCCGGTTGACCTCTGCTCTTTCTTGGTCGTCCAGATCGGTGGCTTCGTCGTCACGGAGCGATACGTTGACGTAAAACAGCGCTACTGGCCGTGGTCTTCTTGCTCCTCGAGGAAATACCTTCCGCGAATAGTCCGTATGTACCGGGGGATATGCGTCTACATAATCCGCAAATAAATTGTCGATATACTCCGGTGCGTATGTGTCATCTGTTTCAACCTTCTCGGGGGTGTCTGGTAGGGGATCCATCAGTGGTGGTGGTCGGTACTCTTCCCAGTCGATATCCATCGGTTCGTTGTCAATGTGCTCAGATGTGTCGGCCGTCAGGGGTGTCGTCAGTCCATATAGGTGGCACATCCTGAGCTGTCGTTCTTCTTTTGCTTCAACTTCGTTTCCTAAGTCTCTTATAGATTCATAACAGTGATGCTCGTGCGGTGTATCGACAAACGACCATGTTATCTGGGGTATGTTTAGGTTAATACCCGCGTTTTCCATAAAGTCCACTCCTAGTAAGGTGACGTTGTTCTCGCTGTCCGGGAAGACGAGGAATGAGGTTTTTATCTGTCTGTTTCTGAGGTTGACTATGACTTCCGTGCTGAGCATATCCTTTTCTTGAGGTTTACCATCGGCCAACGTAACTTGTCCTTGTACACTGTGGAATTTCGTACCTTGTCGTAGTAGATGTTTGTACAGTGATGCGGAGGCGACGGACTTTTCAGCACATGAATCCAGAAACGCACTTCCCTTTGAATCCTTTATGTCGATGTGAACTATTGGGCTTCTTCGTTGTAAGGCAACGGTGTTCATCGCGCAAAACGATAACTTACTGTTTCCGTTTACGGTCGGGTTGCATGTTGTGCACTTAGCTCGGATGGTTCCTGGCTTACCGCAACCGTAGCATGCGAACGTCGGGGTGGTTGTCTTTTCGTCTGCCATTTTTGCCTGTGTTTCTAAGGCTTTCTTAATTTTTCTACATTCTGCGAAGGTGTGTCCGTGAGCGCGACAGTGGGTGCACTTCTTTTTCTTCGCTTCGATAATCATACCATTTTGAGGATTTTCCTGTTCGCTGTTCTCCTGCCATGAGCGTTCAATCTCGCGAGCCTTGGCGATGAGGTTTTGGAACGTCTGGATTCCGTCTCTTGGTATCTTGTCTCGGATGTAAACGTTCAGGAGGCCGAAGACCATGTCCATTTGCAGCGCCTCACTCAGATTGTGCTCTTTAATCTGCGCGATGAGGGCCCTCTTTTCGGCGACAAACGTATCCGTGTTTTGACCGCTTTCTTGGCGTCTCGCGAATATTTCCTGGAATACTGCATATGCCGGTTTCTGCGGTGCAAACGTTTCTCGTTTCTTTCACGGTGTTGATAAAGCCCTCTACTTCCACGGGGTTCCTGCTTAGTCCCGAAAAGCGTACCGTGCAGTTCGCGAAGGATCCGGGCTTACTGTCTCCTCGGTTGGCTCGTATCAGTTCTTGAAATTGTTCCGTTGTGAGTGTGACTGCCATATTTACCTTGGTGTCGCTTCGTATTTTTGCTCTTGTGTTATATCCGGACCCGCGTTGGGAGGCCAGTTTGTAGGGGTTCGTTTATATTTAGAGTCCGGTGTTGTTCCAAAACGTATATTTAACACAAAGTATGTACAAGTATACAGATACGACTATAAATACGATAATTGGTAAGATGACTAAGACCGTGCTCAGTGCTTAGAAGTGATTGTCTAGGTTAGGCCGTATTCAGCGCTAGCAAGAGAATGAATTCTTAGACAGGGTGCGTTGGTTTTAAAGGTGTCCGGCCGCGGTTCTCGGATAGCTGCGGTGGGGGATGAAGGGTCCCATTGGCGAGCGTGCGAGGGCGGTGGACGAGCGCGAGAGTGCCTGTGCGACAAGGATGGTCGCTAGTGGCGAGCGTCGAGGGTGGATGTTACAGTATTCATTTTTATTTTTATTATACAAATAATTTAGATGACTATAGGTAGTAAGATATGACTAAGTTTAATTTAATAAATTTTTAAAATGTTAATTTAAATGTTTCTAAATGTTAAAAACTATTGTTTTGTATTGTTTTCTTATTATTTGACGCTAACATCCACCAATGTACCAATGTCTATTTTTCATTGTATATATGTATATGTGGCTAAAGTGAATAAAGGAATATGAATATGAATACTACTGAAAGATACACAGCATAGATTCCGGGCCCATCGCTCGACGGAGACTGCTAGCGTCAAATTAGTCCAGGAAATTGCGAAAAATGTGGACAAAGGAATGTGCGTGTCGGGTCTTTTTTATGACTTTTCGCGGGCGTTCGATACCGTAGAAGTAGAATTTGTGCGGGATAAGTTACATGCGCTTGGGCTGCGTGGTAAAGTGTCGGAGCTCATCCAGTCATTTTTATCGGACAGGGAGATATTTGTGAAAATTAATGATAGTGTTTCAAAAAAGTGCGACTTAAAGAAGGGCGTCGTGCAGGGTTCAACATTAGGCCCACTACTCTTTCTGCTCTTTATCAATGATCTAAGCGAAAACGTCAGCTCTGGGTGCATGGTCAATTTTGCGGATGATACGGCTATTATAGTGTCTGCGAAAACCCCAAATGAATTGCAATCAAATATTAACAAAATTAATGACGAAATGAAACAATGGTGCAATAAAAATAATATATTATTGAATGAAAATAAAACAGCCATCTTATCATTTTATAACAGGAAACCTCCAGAATACAACGTTGGAAAAAACTGCGAGTCTGTTAAATATTTGGGGATTTACATAGATGCTAGACTATCCTGGAATCAGCAAATTGACCATGTACTATCCAAGTTAAACAGTGCTTATTATGCTATCATGAAACTTAAACCTAAATTCAATAGAAAAGCACTAATAGAGGCATACTATGCATTAGCTTACCCACATTTAGCTTATAACATCTTATTATGGGGAAAAGCAAACACAACACGTGTGTTTGCTGCGCAAAAACGAATTATTCGACTTATTGTCGGTCTCCAGAGAACAGAGACCTGTCGCACTGCCTTTATTAACTGCAAAATTCTTACACTGACAAGTCCCTTTATATACAAATGTGCATTATTTGTTAAGAGAAATGAGCACTTATTTGTGAAAAATAATAATGCACACAACTATCAAACGCGACACGGTACTGATATACGCGCAACTCCGCACAATACCTCTATGTACGCGAAAACTGCACTATATATGTGTTCGGTGGTGTATAACAAACTACCTGAGGAAATTAAAAAGTATGAGAATATAAACACTTTTAAGACAAAACTTAATAATATTCTCATAAATAAGTGTTTATATAAATTCTCAGATTTTATTAACTAGATATAGTATATAGGCCTTTAGTGTGTAATTTACCCTAGCTGTTTCATCGGTTTCGACTATTTTATCTGTGACGTTATTCTAACTTAATAATTTACTTGAAAGTTCTTTTAAATTGTTTTAATGTGTAGACTCTAAATGTAATATTTATTTATTGTTTTTTAAATTGTTTTAATGTATAGACTGTAAATGTAATATTTATTTATTGTTTATTATTTTATTAGCTGATATTTATTTTCTTTAACTATTACTTATACTGACACAACACATCCGCATCAAATTTATATGTAAATCAATTTATTGTATAGTTTGTATATTGTGGCATATGTGAAATAAATGAAATGAAAAAAAAATGAAATGAAATGAAAATAAAAATATGGCGTTCCATTTAAATAATTGAAGTTATAGCCATTTAAAGTCCTCATTTGTTTAATTCCAATTTTTTTACACCCGGTATAAGATGTCAAGTTTATTATACTTGGAAAATAAAATATGATCTATTGTTACATTTCAGTGTAAATTTGGTATGCATAACTTAATTACTTTTTCTACTACCCTTTATAAAAAGACAATTTTCGTCACCGAATACTCCAGCGAAAATTTGAGTTCCGTCACTAGTGAGAGAAAATCCCATAACGCTAACTTTCGTCACTAGGGACGAAAGTTACCTACAAATTTTCACCTCCGTCTAGTTGCCTGCTGTCACTATATCGTGTCATTATTAAACGTCAGTTTTTGAATTTGTACTGTTCGTAACTTCATCATATCATGATTTCTGATTCAGTAAGTGATTTAGATCTTTCCAATACTGCACCAGAAATAGTAAATCAAGCTGAGAAAACCTATATGGATTTATTATCAGAAAAATCGAAAAAGAGGTATGAAAAAATATATGCAAAATTCATGGAATTTAAGGCAGATAATCGCGTAAATTCATATTCACTGTGCTGTTTGCATATTTTGCAAAGTTGTCGGTAAGTAATTTAAATATTATCTGTAGTTTTGTAATTTTTAATTCAAAATAATGTATTTTTTTATATAATAAAAGTTTGTTAGTATCATAGGTAAGGTAGTAGAAAAAGTATAGTGTTTAACTCATCGAAAGCATTTTTTTAAGCTCGCGAACATTACCAAACTCGGCTTCGCCTAGTTTGGTAAACTGTTCTCTCGCTTAAAAAATGTTACTTTCGTCACTCGTTGAACAATATACTATTTAAGTATTTGAAACATGAAAATTAGGTTAAATTTTTACAAAATTCAAATTATTTCAAAAACCTTAAGGTTTAGGTAATAAAAACCTTATTAAAATACACACTTATTTTGATCGAAGGATCCAAAAATGCAATAAAATACAGAGTGTTTCATTAATAAAACACAACTTTGATACTTTTAGGGTTTTTGGGACATACAGGGTGTTATGAAAGTAATTTTAAAAAGTAGCCCTAATAGACCCCATATATCCCCAAAGTGAAATTTTTTGAGTGTCACGTATTTTGGCCACAATATTCCGTGCCGTATAGCGTGAATAACCCTGTATACAGGGTGGCTAACGAAAAACCCTGTGGTGCTGTATCTCGCTTATTTTTGATCCGATTTGAATAAATAAAACATCAAATTAAATGATTTTTAAAAGACTTTAATATGAACTGTACTGATATTTTTTCTTGCATCCAGTTTTTGACAAAAGACGATCAACTTTTTTTTTCAAATTGCACTGTATATATATTTTGTACTGATCCGCAAGGAGATTTTTTTCTGAATCTAAATTTGTTAACGATTTTATCCATTCATCAAACCAAAGTCGAGAAATTGAGGATTAAAAAAAAATTAAAAATCAAATACCCATAGTAAACAATATACAGAGCCTATTCCAAATGTCAAAAGTGACAGTGTCAGTCATTGGTACAATACTGCAATGATTTTTAATAATTTCATAATAAAAATGTTGCAAGATTTCAAAAACTGAAAAACGATTTCTGTAGAAGTACAAAATTCTAGTACAGTGTTTGAAATATTGAAACATTTTAATTAATTTCATAATTAAATTAAAAATCGTTGCAGTATTGTATCAATGGCTGTCACTGTCACTTTTGACATTTAAAATAGGGTCTGTATATTGTTTACAATGGATACTTGACTTTTTATTTATTTTTTTAATCCTCAATTTCTCGACTTAAGTTTGATGTATGGATAAATTTGTCTACAATTTTATATCCAGAAAAGAAAACTCCTTGCGAATCAATAACAATATATATACAGTGCAATTTAAAAAAAAATGTTGATCGTATTTTGTCAAAAACTGGGTGCGAGAAAAAATAACAGTTCAGGTCCTATTAATAAGCGAGATACAGCACCAAAGGTTTTTCGTCAGTCACCCTGTATATAAATGATTTGCCAAATGCAGTAAAAAATTGAAATTGAATACTATATGCTGATGACACGACTCTGATTATAGATCAAAGACTCTAAGTGATGTTGCAGCTCTGAATAGAGAAGCTCAAGGAAATGCATCCATATGGTTTAATAGCAATCGCCTTAAACTGAATGATACAAAAACGACGACTATTGCATTGTCTCTTAAAAATATTGACGACCCTACCATATCAACAAAATTCTTAGGAATTCACCTTTCTTCAGATTTATCGTGGAATGTATATGGCAATGCCCTTTCGAATAAATTAAGATCAAGTATATTCGCAATTCGCACTCTTAGGTCACAAGTATCAAAGGATGTTTTAAGAGCTGAGTATTTCGCGCTTTTTCAATCACATATGTTATATGGATTAATTATATAGGGCCATTCAGCGATTAGGCATAGAATCTTTAATTTGCAGCGCAAAGCTTTAAGGATTATGCGTGGTTATGCTTACGATGATGACTGTCGCCAGGCTTTCATAGACGAGCATATCTTAACCTTGCCATGCCTTTATATCTACGAGTGTCTGATATATGTTAAAAAACATCAGAATTCATATCAAACGTATCCCAGTATATATACTCACTGCACTAGACAACGTGGAAATATCTATCCAAATTTTATTCGCCTAAGAAAATCTCAAACAGGTATTGGATATTATAGCGTTAGATTTTTTAACAGACTACCTCAGGTGATCAAGGATCTTTCACTTAAAAAGTTCAGCAAAACTATAAAAGATCTCTTGGTCTCTAATGCATTCTACAGTTGGGAAGATTATTTAGGATTTAAATTCTCTTAACTGATTTTTAGCTTTAATGTATATGTTTGTGTAACTTTATAGTATATTTATTTATTTGTTTGGTTGTTATTCTTTTTATTTATATTTTACTCGCTGGTGTACTTTTAATAGTTTTAGTTTTTTTAAACTTATTCAATAGTTTTTAATTACTTGTTTCCTGTACTATTTTACTAATTGCTTATTTTAAATTTTAATTTTTAACATATAGATAGTTTAATATATTCTTGTAAATATTATTTAACACCTTTTTAGTAATTTTACTTATATCCGCTAATTTACTGCCCATGATTTTCTCTTTACCCAGCTACTACACATTTATGTATAAATATTTTTAAACATTGATTATTGTCATAGATTTAGGACTTTTGTAATTGACTTGTGTAAACATTCTTGCAATAACACGAATAAAGTATTATTATTATTATTATTATTAGTAAGTGTTTTTATTTGTATTTAAAATCAACTTTTTTTATTTCGTGACCGTGACTGTGACACCGGCTGTTCTCCGTATTTTTGTTAATTTTCAGTAGGAAAAACAAATTCAAATTTACTCTTTTTCGGTAAGCTATTTAACTAATTAATCCTAAATATACGTGTAGAATTTCAAGACAATGTGGTAATTTGCAACCCTGTTATTTTAGTCTAAAATATTTTTACATTGAAATTCAATATTCACGTTACTATAGTTATCTACCTCTCTATTCCTTTTTTTTTTCAAGGCCTTCGTGTCTGTGAATTTATTAGTCACCGCGATAGGCCCCGCTGGTGTGAAGCATTGTATCCCTGGCTTGCACCTTATCACCCTGTGTCTTTCCTTGTACTTCTTTTTAACGGATTATTATTTTAATTTATTCTAATTTCATCTACACTTCCGGGCGGTTTTGTTATTATTAGCTATTTACCCTATATTTATTCCCACTTATTCTTAATTCGTAATAAGGCGTTCGAATAAAACCTTCAGTATGGTTAATAAATGTGGAATCTGTCACCAAGGGGTTACCCCAAATACGCCATTTATTAAATGCAATAGTAAATGCAAAAAGTCTATACACGTTCGTTGCACGGGTATAAATGATATTTAAATCACTTTTAATAATTCAAAAACTAATTGGATTTGTCGCAAATGCGTCGATCCACCCCCTGGACTTTAAGAACGAAATGATTACTCTTGAAAGTTTAAATAAAGTACTGACTGACAAATCTAACGAATTCAAGAATGAAATGAGATCGGTTATCATGAACAGATTGGATCAGTTAGATTCTAGAATTGAGAAATTGGGAATTTACCATCGTTCTATTGAATCCAATGGACTAGAGTGTAAACATGCCGCTTCCTCTAAGATTATTTTGAAAATATCGCTGCTGAAATGGTTGATAGGCGAAGAAGAATGTGTAATGTACTACTATTTAGTTTGCCTGAATCCACTTCCTCAAACATCGAAATGAAGATTAAAGAAGACCTTGCAACCGTTGATAAAATCCTTTCACACCGTGGATTGAACGCCAAACCAGTGAAAGTGTTAAAATTATTTAGAAGTCTTACAAACACCAGTCCAAGACCACTTAAAATTATTTTGCCAAGTGAATCTGTTGCTAAAGATATTCTTAGGAGTAATACTCAGGATCCTACGTCCAAACATCAATTTAGAGCGAATCGAAGCAAGATGCAGATAGAATATTATAGAAAAGTGAAATGTAATCTTATTGAACGAATTTCAAATGGACAGACTAACTTAGCCTTAAAATTTAATAACGATGTACCTTTTATTGCAAAGCTGAAACCATCCGCGCCTGCCGGGAGCACAAGTAGTAATGTTGTTGGCGTTCCAAAAACTATTAATTTATTATCAGAATGTTGGGGGCATGCGCACTAAATTAAAGGAATTCACCATTAATGTCAATAATTGTATATATGACATTATCATTTTAACGGAAACTTAGTTGTACGGGGAATTTTTGAACAGTCAATTATTAATACCGAATTATAACGTTTTCGTGTCGACAGATCATCAAGTAGTTCAATAAGATGCGGTGGTATCCTCTTAGCAGTTAAATAATGTTTTAAATCTTCATTAGTTACGACCGACGAAAACATTGAGCACCTATTCATTTCGGCCTCTATTAACAATACTAAATATATTATTGGCAGTGTTTATATTGCCCCTAATTCATTTACGTCTAATTATGAAAATCATTGTAATGTTGTCGAATCATTATATAACGATTATGTAAATCATACATTTTTAATTTGTGGTGACTTTCATTTAATGTTTCTTGGTCTAATACTGGTTATGTGTAACAATTTCCCTTGTCAAAGGCTGACCCTGTTATTAACTTTTATAATTTTCTAAATTTAAGTCAAATGAACATTATACCTAATTTGAAAGGAATTTTCTTCGACCTATGTTTTACGAATTGCGCTAATTTGTCTGCCTCCTTAGCATACGATATCTTACTTAATACTTGTCGCCATCACTCCGTATATATGTTGTCCCTTCCTTTTAATTCGTTTACTGATACTATATATATATATATATATATATATATATATATATATATATATATATATATATATATATATATATATATATAGGGTTATTCACGCTATACGGCACGGAATATTGTGGCCAAAATACGTGACTTTCAAAAAGTTTCACTTTGGGGATATATGGGGGTCTATTAGGACTACTTTTTAAAATTACTTTCATAATATACAGGGTGTCCCAAAAACCCTAAAAGTATCAAAGTTGTGTTTTTTTTAATGAAACACCCTGTATTTTATTGCATTTTTGGATCCGTCTACAAAAATAAGTATGTGTTTTAATAAGGTTTTTATTACATAAACCTTAAGGTTTTTGAAATAATTTGAATTTTGTAAAAATGTAACCTAATTTTCATGTTTCAAATACTTAAAAAATAATTAAGTTATGCATACCAAATTTACACTGAAATGTAACAATAGATCATATTTTATTTTCCAAGTATAATAAACTTGACATCTTATGCCGGGTGTAAAAAAATTGGAATTAAACAAATGAGAACTTTAAATGGCTATAACTTAATTTATTTAAATGGAGCGCTATATTTATTAATTTATCAGCAAATGCACGTTTTAATTACCTTTCGAATGGTATTTAAATACTAAGTGTTAAGTCTTCTCGTTTTTGCAGAAAACGCCAAAATATTGTTTATTGCACCGTTTTAGTACTTTTAAAGTAAAAATTTTAATGTATCTAGTTTTCTATCGCATTTAAACACGTCAGATAATTAATTTAGTCTGTTACTTTAGTTTAAAAAGGATGTCTTTTGTTATAGTTGTGTTATTTTGCGTTTTTGTGTTAGATCGTTAGTAATCGTTATTGTTTGAACATGGTTGTTGTATGTCATAGTAAAAAATGAAACCCACTTTTCCAAAGCATTTGACAGAGTTGACCATACCATTCTACTACACAAGTTAAAATTGCGAGGCCTCAATGACGCTACGTTATCTTGGTTAAAGTCATTTCTTACAAATTGGACTCAGCAAGTTAAAATTAATAACTTTTTATCATCCCCTATTTCAGTCATGCCAGGTTCGCCACAGGGCACACATATTGGTCCAGTTTTATTCTTACTTTTCATCAATGACCTTGTTGATGTAAAATTTGGGAAATGTGTAATGTATGCTGATGATCTGAAAATATATCAAGTGGTGTAAACTAAAAGCGATTGTAACAGATTTCAAATTGTTTTAGATAATGTTAATAACTGGTGCCAGGCTAATCGTCTATATTTAAATATTGATAAGTGCAGTGTAATTTATTTCTAGAAATCGAAATTCTGCATTCAATTTGATTATATGTTGGACTCAATTCCTTTGTCTAGGACTAACACAATCAAAGATCTTGGTATTTTATTTGATAGCGCCTTAACCTTCAGAAATCACATTATTTCTATATGTGACAAAGCTAGGAAAGTATGGGGTTTTGTGTGGCATTTGTCAAAGGAACTGAGTCCAATATGCCTTAAAATATTATATTGTTCACTTGTTTATTGCTACCTCAAGTGTGCTTCTTCAATTTGGTAACCATATTTACAAACGGATATTAATAGAATTGAGAGCGTGCAGAAAAAATTCTTACGATCAATTGAATTTAAAAATGACATTGAACGTATACAAGGTTCGTATTCATCGGTGATGGGCCTGTTAAAGATGCATACTCTGGAGACCCGCAGATAAATTTACAATCTATGCACACTTCACGGTTTATTAAATTCAAATATTAAATCTTCTTCCTTATTGTCTACTATTAGTTTATTTCCCTAATTTTTCAACCGCTTTAAGGAGTAAGACTTATTTTTTATAAACAAGTATAACACGAACTTTTCGCATAATAACACTATTAGTCGTATGCTTAGATTGGCAAATGATCTAAACATTTATTCCTGGTTCAATTTGTTTAATGGTACAGGTCACCAATTTAGAAGTTGTTACCGGCGCGGCGTTCAGTTTACCTGAACGTCGTAACAAATGCGTAATTATATTTTAATCCATTTTACGAGCTACCCATTGCTCCTAATAATAATTTGCATAAATTCCGCATTATTGAAATAATCCAAACGAGATAATTTTCCAAAATGTGCAGCTGCCAGTGCGGAACAATAAGACCTTTTCGGCGAAGATGATCATTACCTGTTCCCGGAATTGCGGGGCCTACGTGACCGAAACAAAGCCGCGGTAATCAATATCACCGTATAAAACCAGGTTCCGACCATCGCTCTTTACCAGTCGTCTGCCATCAGCAGCGGTGGTCAGTCTGGTCGACTTTGCCGATTCAAGCCTCTTGCCTTTTGTTAATTAACTGTATATTTTCTATGTTTCTTTCTTTGTAATATATCTTCTTCTTCGCTGGCCTCGTATTTAATTTACACATTTTCTCTTGTTCTTTTACTTGTTTTTCAGAGCTAGGCAGTGCCCATCCGTTGACGTGGCGTGGAAGCCCAAGCAAGTAGCACAGACAAGAAACTGTTTAATCGAAGCCTGCGGCTGTTAATCGATGGTGAGCCTCGCCAGGGACCCCTGTGCCGCCTCCAGTGCGTGTTGGTTCAAGAGAGTACCGCCGGTGCTACTTCCTTGCCAGTCTATCACCAGGACGTCTTCTGCGTCCACCGTTAACAAAGGAAACTTAAGTCTAATTTATAATAATTTAATTAATATTATCTCTTATAATATTTATCTTTCACTCTAATGTAAATAATGTAAAGTTGAACTTAATAAAGATAATGGTTGCATTATTACTTAACGTTACTACGTGGTAATCCATACTGGTTCGGAACATCATCGTGCTTTTCGTCTTAATCAAGACACTAGCTCTTTTTCAAATCATTGTTTAGAATGCAAACATCGATTCCCGGATATAAATACTCTAAAAATCTTGCATAATTGCAACAAGGGTGCTAAGCTTAATCTTCTGGAGTCATTTTCAAACAGAGCCGTAATCCGTCATTAGAACTTCATAAATATAAACGTAATCCGGAAATGCCCTCAACGACCAGACTATTCTCGTCAATTTTCAAAGTGGTTATGTAATTCCTTTTAAATATCATTTCCGTGTATTTTCCCTTATAATATAAATGCCGCCTAAGTAGTTTCCCTTGTTATATAACTAACATTAAAATTTATTTGTATTTCATTATACGTTTGATAACGTCCTTTAATAGGTTAAAACTATAGTGACAAAATAAATCCTGTGTGTTCCAAAATGTATCATAAATAATAGCGTTGATTGAAATATTTAAAAAATATTACTGTTCATTTGATTTCATCTACCACAATAAAAGATACAGATTTAAGTCACAAAATATTTATGGAGATGATTATGGCGATCGTTACTCTACCACATAATTCCATAGATTTTTATTGAAATTGATTTATTATTAAGATAACCTTTCATTTGAAAAGAAATACATAATTTATATAATATAATAATAATATCTTTATTAACGGTAAATGACCATTTTACAAAAATATGATACATAAAACAATTATAATTAAATAAAAAATAAAACTAAAATAGTTCTCTATATGTTAATGTACAGTTATGCTACATGTAAAAATAACTCATTTTATAATCACATATTACTAAGAATATAATTTATTTAATTTTCTTTTAAAAGAAGAATATGCCTCTCTAAATAAATCAAACCAAGAGTTGATCCAGAACGAGTTTGCAGTATTCATCAGGCGGGTCAGTGAATTGTGTGTGTCAACAACTATCCGGTAGGTTTAACAATTTCGTTGTTTAAAAAACGGGTGCAATAGAGGCATTAGTTTACGGGGATTTTGTACGAGGAGTAATTGTCTTAAATAATATATGTGTCATAAATTGTCTCTCGATGATCACTTGGTGAAACACTATGGTAATTTATTATTTTCAATTAGTTTCGGCTACATGCCGATTTGTACACCATTCTTGATAATGGCATTAAGCCTTGGCTAGTTGAAAATAAAGCAATTTATAGGTAAAGCAAATCGTTGATTGAAATATAGTATAGATACCTCACGGTATGGAGAAATGCGAGTCACTAAAAGATACCGACCAACAAACGGCGCATGAGTAGTAAGTATGCTAACTAATAGACGGCTTATATTCAGTTTAGTGTACTGCAGTTCTGTGTAGCATTTAGCAGTTTTCTATAGCATTAAATTGTATATAGTGACATCTGCGTTGAGACGATCGTGTTCGGGAAAATTGCGGTATACATGCCCAAAGACCAAACGATAACTAACTACGACCTCGAGTCAACGATTGAAGTGGCCATCCATGATTAGAAAGGGGCTACAACAAAAGGAGGATATGCATGTGCTCGGAGGAGCAGGCAAAAAGTTTTATCGCCTTCTCTGCCGTAAAATCTGGATAGTGTTCGACATTATTTTGTTTGTAAACAAAAATTTCTAAACCCATATCCATAACAAAAATTTATCAAAATTGTTCTTACTAATGACGTTTAAAAAAATATAAAAAATATTTTAGGTAACACTAACATGTCATTGCATGTGGCATTTACCACCATTGCAAATAATACTGTATAATTAACTAAACACATCAATTATATGTTCCGATAAACATATTTAATCCAGATATGTCACATTTCATTTACCTGAGTAACTATACCTATTCATATAATGCTGATATTGACGACCATTTCAATTTCTAAATTAGTTCTATATAAATCGTGTCGAGATGAAAAGAAAAATATACATATGCAATTTATTATAGTGCTTTTATTGGTCGAATTACTCGTACAAATAATTAATTATTGATGCTCCCCGCATTGATCAACTGATTGGCTGAATATAAAAGGGGACAGATACGTTCCTCGCTCGAGTGTTTAAACGGCAGTTCGCGCAACAAAGGATCACTTTTTAGCCTTGTATATTAATTATTTTAATAACTATTCACTTCATTAATTGAATAATTAAAATGACAATTGCAAAAATTACTGATATGAATATATTCTTTGAAAATTGCTGCACGATCAAAGATATATGTTGCAAGGCATATGTGTAAAAAGTTTCTTTATTGCAGTTGTACTTTAAATAACTATAATTTAATTTTAATTTCATGCGGACTTTTTTAATATTGTTTTTCATGACACTACGGCGAATAATCTACGAAATCTAATAAATGAAAGAAGAGATTCGTGTAAAATATACAAAATAACACCCGATGGTAGCGCATTCGGTTGCGACCAAACTTGTGTTAGCCAAAGTGCAGCAACGTTAGTTCGGGTCAGCAGTTGGATGAGTGGCCGGTACCATTCACGATTGGGATATAATTAATGGTACTTTAGAGTGACGAGGGCGATCCTTTAAAGTAACAAGCTCATTATTTACACAAATAACACGGCGAAAAAGATCACGTAGTCGATAGTAAAACACTACTACTATTATATAATATATTGTTATACACACGCAATTACCTTACTTCTAATAATCCAACTATCAAATCTTGAAAATGAATAACGACGCTTACTCACTTCTAGATAAATCGTTACAATGTAATTACAAAAAAGAAGAAATGTAAAGAATGTTAAAAATCTTGTAATATTACAAAGCACAAATTAAAGACTAAACAAAATAATGGTTTATTTAGAAGAAAACAAATGGAACTTATAAAATGGCTTTAAAATTATATAAGAATGAATTTGGTGGATAAAACAATTTATATTTTTTGTTTCATTCATGAAATAAAATAAGGTATTTCCAATAGAAAAATAGAAAAGAAATGGATATAAAAAGTGTAATATTATAAAAGAATAGAAATCTATAGGATCTAGGAAATGCCATTTATAAAAATTTCAGAAAAAGAAATGAAAACCGAACTATTCTAATTTTATTTTCAATTTATTTACGGAAATCTCCTTTACACCAATAAATTCAGCATTCACTTACATATTACAAATTTACAAATACAAACAAAATAGGAAAATATAAGAACGTTTACATATAACACTTACAATTAAAAGCCCAAACGGTTTAGAATGGAAAATCTAACAATATACTTCAATTTTACTCTCTCATAAGAAAACAATGGATATATAAAATAATTGTATAGATAAATTTAAATGAACACAAACATAAAAAACAGTAATTGTAAAGTTAAATCAAATGAATAGATAATAAATTAATATTAAATAATTGTATAAATAAAATAATATAAAATAACCGGACAAATTATTTATGGTTAAAATTAAATAAGCAAACACATAAACCATTAATTATATAAATAAAATCAAATAAATATATAAATAAATAAATAGGTGTATAAATAAAATTAAATAAACAGACAAATAAACTATTGATTTAAAAACTAAAATATCACAGATAAAGTATCACAACAAAATAAATGGTATATCACAAACGTGTAGCAATCAAAGAGAAAAAAAAACAATAACAGAGAAATTGAAATACTAATAAAAAATAATATAACAACGAATTAAAATATTGTAAATAAAACAAACAAGAATAGAGAAATTTCCAAAATAATATTAATAGAACAAAATGACATCGGATAAACTAATACAACATAAACGGTTTTTGAAGGCAGCAAATGAATGAGCAAATAAAACAAACGGATCAAAATACTTGGATATTTCTAATAAAATTGTTTTTTGTTATCTTAACTGAATTAAAATTAAATGCATTATATTGAATAGTGTCACCTAATGAATAAATTCCACTGAACCGCTAAGGCCTTAATTTGCTCATTTGGAGCTAAATTTAATGTCTGATTTGAAATTTGTGTGTTATTTCTATCCTCTAAAATAATTGCATTATTTGACGCTCATATACGTAATTGGAACCCACCGTTAGATAATGTCTCTATTAACGAATCACGTAATTTGTGAACTTCTTCAATAGTTGTTGCACCTGAAAGTACATCATCCTTATAAAAATCTTGACGAGGTCGCGGTATTAGGAGTATCTTTAGCCTATTCTTGAAGATACCGTACTGCTAAATACGGCGCACAACATGTACCATACGTTACTGCGTTCAATTGGAAAATTTTGATTTTTTGATTAGGCGACTCGCGCCACAAAATTTGCAGAAACTGTCGTTTAGACTCCTGTATTGTAATCTGTCGATACATCTTTTTCATATCGGAAGTAATTACGTACTCATATGTTCGAAACTTAAACTAGAATTTCAAATAAATCATCCTGTAGGGAGGGACCGGTTAAGAGAAGGTCATTAAGTGAAACTTTATTATGGGATTTTGCGCTGGCATCAAATACTACGCGTAGCTTGGTGGTTAAACTTGATTTTTTAATTACCGCGTGATACGGCAAAAAGTAACCTAAATTCTTAGCAGAACTGCTTACTTGAGTCATGTGACCTAACTGAATATATTCACGCATGAATGAAATATGTTCTGCCCTTAATTCAGAGTTTCTTTAAAATTTTGATTCCAAGTTTAATAACCTCCTTTTAACACTGAAATATGAGTTGCCTAATGAGGAAACATCCGTTTTCCAAGGTAAACTGACTATAAACCTACCCTGCTAACTGTAGAATTTGTTAGCTATCCTGTTAGAAATTAAATTTATTTGTGAGCCAGTATCTAGTAACGCCCTAATACTGTGTTCTTTTCTGCCTGTATTTATATTTACTAATAATTTACAATTTCTTGTTGATCTACACTCTATAGTATTATGACCATTTTTTAAGCAATTACGACATAACTTTTTCGCTCGAACTAAATCTAACCATTTAGAAACATCTAAGGCACGAAGTTTGCTACAATTAAATAAATTATGCGATTGGTTACATAAGTATGACACAATAAATTGTTACGTACTGCCAACCGACACTAGTGACTGAAGTCTTTTACTTAGAAATGAAATTAATTTCTCTAAATTAGCAATCTCTGAATTGTATAATTGATTTTCCCACTCTAATTTTACAGATTCTGGACATCTGTTTATAATATAAAATAAAATCCATGCATCCGACTTATTAACTGGACATCCAACGATTATAATGCACGAGTATTTTGATTGATCGTGTTAATAAATTCAAGTAAATCCGTACACGATTCTTTTTTAATTTGTGGAAAATTAAATATCGTCGTCTCTTATTTTCGAAATTATCTTTTAATAACTGTAATTCTATCGGATAATTCATTTCGGTTATTGCTAATGATTGAATGGTTTTTAACGCTTGGCCCTTTAATGATGATTTCAGATATTGGAATTTTTGCAACGCCGATAAACTGGAGTTATTTCCAATTAAAGAATTAAATGAATCGCTAAAAGAGAACCACTCGCGATAATTTTCACTAAACGTCGGTAAAATTATATCATGCAGTTTTACTTGAGATGTAGTAGAAGGGGCAGAATTGGGTCTAGAAATTAATTTTGTAATTAAATTTATAACGCACCTTTCAGGATTATGCTGTGGTGGTCTGCTTGCCAGATGTTGGGTGGGCCCATGGGATTTATCAACTTGATAATGACATTAAACCGTCGAATATATATATATATAAATTACTGCCAATATTTCGCCAATTTATTTTTCGGCTTCATCAGGGCTAATATATATATATATATATATATATATATATATATATATATATATATATATATTACATAACTTTTTAGTGGTTGAAACATAGTAAGTGCGTTAGTTATGTGTTTATCATGAATTATCACGTTGTAACGGTCGCCACAATTCTTATGATTAATATATTCAGTTGAAGTTGAATTAGAAGAAATAACTTTATTATTATTCGCGGCGGCAATTTCGAGTATACTTAGCCTTTCATTGAGAGGTTGAATGTCATTCTTTATATTACCCAGTACACTTAACAGATCTACTCTAAAAAGAGGCATACATTCATTCCTGAATAACTCACGAATCATGTCCACGAGTGTCTGAGACGAATTATTATTTAATTGCGTTTGAGAAAGCGGTTGGAACTGGAACACATCATCCTGGCCCAAGCGGCATAATATAAAGATGTTGTTTTAGTTGTTTACGAATCATTAAGTAGACAAACTGCCAAATTTATGATCGAGCGTATCAAGTTACTGTTTCGAAATATATACGCACGGGGAATTATGCGGCATAAACAATAATATCCATTTATATTGGATTTAATATACTAATTGTATTATATCTACTGGAATGTTTAAATTGCTGCCTTAATAAATTAAAAATAATGGAAATTATATATAATTAAAATTATATTTCCTACTGTTTCTTCCTTATTTTAATGAATTACAATATAATATTATTAAAAAATTTAATGCAAATACGTGAACTTAAATTTTTTAGTTTGTATACATTCATTTAATGTTGAATTTTGATTATATTTCATAGAATATATTAAATGTATATGTGAATAATAATTATAATAAGAATAATAATATCTTTATTTTTAGATTAGGTCAGGTTAGGTTAGGTTTAGGTGAGGTTAGATTAGATTAGATAAGATCAGCATATATGAGTATTAATAATAATAATTAATATATTGAAAATTTATTTGTTAATATGTTTAGGTTAATTAATATTTCTAGATGAACTTGCAACAGAATGACTTAATTAAAATGTATACAAAATAATTAACATTTATTATTAAGAAAGAATGGTTGAAATAGAAAAAAATGTAACACTCATTTTTTTTCTTTGATCTGAATTTTCTTGGCCGATTTTTTATAAATTAAAATGAAATAATTATTTTATCATGAAAATTTATTTTTCATGTTAATCAATTGGTAGTTAAAATTTAAATAAATTTCTGTTAACGCTTCCTAATTATCACTTATTTGTACTCGTATGCTAGAAAAATTTGATTCATATTCACACGATGATGAGTTTCGCCTGGACCTCATCATTCTGGCCCGAGCGGCATAATATAAAGATGTTGTTTTAGTTGTGTACGAATCATTAAATAGACAAACCGCCAAATTTATGTTCGAGCGTATCAAGTTACCGTTTCTTGAAATATATACGCACGGGGAATTATTTCATGAGAAATGCGACATAAACAATAATATCCATTTATATTGGATTCAATCTACTAATTGTATTATATCTACCGGAATGTTTAAAAGGCCGTCTTAATAAATTAAAAATAATAGAAATTAAATATAATTAAAATTATATTTCTTACTGTTTCGTCTTTATTTTAATGAATTACAATACAATATTATTAAAAATTGTAGTGCAAATAAGTGAACTTACTTTTTTAGTTTGAATACATTAATTTAATGTTGAATTTTGATCATATTTCATAATAATAACAATAAAATCTTTATTTTATGGTTAGATCAGGTCAGGTTAGGTTAGGTTAGGTTTTGGTTAGGTGATATTAGATTAGAAAAGATCAGCATATGTGAATATTAATAATAATATATTTATTTTATGGTTAAGTCAGGTCAGGTTAGGTTAGGTTAGGTTTAGGTTAGGTTAGATTAGATTAGATAAGATCAGCATATGTGAGTATTAATAATAATAATTAATATATTTAAAATTTATTTGTTAATATGTTTAGGTTAATTAATATTTCTAGATGAACTTTCAACAGAATGACTTAATTAAAATGTATACAAAATAATTAAAATTTATTATTAAGAAAGAATGTTTGAAATAGAAAAAAAATAGTCTTACTTCTACGATCTGAATTTTCTTGGCCGATTTTTTTATAAATTAAAATAAAATAATTATTTTATCATGAAAATTTAATCAATTGGTAGTTAAAATTTAAATAAATTTCCGTTAACGCTTCCTAATTATCACTTATTTGTACACGTATGCTAGAAAAATTTGATTCATATTCACACGATGATGAGTTTCGCCATATCCTGCGCGCGTGCACAATTAAGCAGTGTTTATAGACGCCGATGAAAGACGATCGTTAATTTCGCGGCACCCCATTAATAACGATTTATTGATGTTAAAATAACTTCTTTATATTAAGCCGCTCGGGACGATTTGATATAGTTGCGTTTCGCCATATCCTGCGCGCGTGCACAATTAAGCAGTGTTTATAGACGCCGATAAAAGACGATCGTTAATTTCGCGGCACCCCATTAACAACGATTTATTGATGTTAAAATAACTTCTTTATATTAAGCCGCTTGGGACACTTTGATATGGTCGCGAAAGCGGTGGAGATTGGGAGGCCGCTGATGAGCCGGCAACGTTCCAAAGTACTATTAACGAAACAACGTTATGAACTGCGCCTGCATCTAGATAATCCAACAAAACTAATCAAGCCCAAATACCTTATCCAGGTGATAAAACTCGAAAACTTTTTGACGTCTAGTCAACTAACTTAAATTAGCACACCCCAATTTATACACTTTGAATGTAAATATTTTTGTACGTAAATAAATACGAAAATATGTAAATGACAGCTCGAACGATGTTGCCAAAAATAATAATATTTAATTAAAGAATTTCCATCAATCAGCATAGTTTTATGGCTGGACGATCCACGACAACCAATCTAATTAGTATCACACAAGCAATCTCCGAAAATCTGGATATGCAGTGCCAAACTGACGTGATTTACACTGACCTAAGCAAGGAGTTTAACATACCTCATGCCCAACTAATGTACATGTTTAATGATCAAGTTATCGCTGCTAATATCGTAAACGTCAAAAATTCATATTCAAGAAGACGTACACAAGTTGTGGAGTATGGCGGTGTTCAATATTTTTCATATGAGGCAGTTGCTTGTATACTCCAGCCGCTGTTTTTAATTTTTGTGTATGTGCGATAAATAATTTGAACATTTTACTAGAAAAATAGAGAATAGAGACTACCGAACTTTGACAGTTGATAATGGCTATATTATTGAAGCTACATCTGTCAAATTGGCTGTAATCTGTTCAATTTGTTTTGATAAATCACCATAGAACGGTATAGGGTTCAACAACATGTTCAAATGCTAAAATTGTTTTATCAAAATAGATGTTCCGCGCGCGCTTCACCAATTTTACGGTCGCCATAAACCTCCTACCGATAGGACTATTCGCAGAGTGGTGGATAATCTTACTGATTCAGTAAGAAAGCGTTTGATACAGTTAGTAGAAGAATGATATGGAACATTTTAGACAAAAAGGAAATTGACCACAAACTGATAAGATTCTCTCGAAGAATATATGACGATAAAACCACCTTAATTAATTAATCATTTGTACGGCGTGCATGCGAGTGACAGTGTATTTTTCCGTGCCTCATTTCTGTGTTATTTTACTAGTTAATAAACTTCAAAATGTTACCATTTTTGGCAGCAAAGTTGATAACGCCCTGTTCTCAGCATCTAATAAGTTTGACTGTCATCGGCAGCGTAAGTAAAATGTTATGACCGTTTTAATTTTAAGCAAAACGAACGATATTTGACGGGAATCAGCTGTACGCCTGTTTTTGCTCCGCGTCCGAGCACAGAATTCAATTCAATCATTATAAACTTTTTCCTCTGTATTCTTTTGTATCCCATCCGTGGCCTATTTTACCTGTTTGTTTATTTAAAGTCGCCTCGAAGGGCCGAGTGGCGTGAAGTTTGTGTTTGTCTACCCTATTATTGAACAACGGTCGTATAATTCGTAATTTGTTAAGATGGTCATCTGTGGACAGTGTAAACAATTTATAAGTCCAAAGTATATTTCGTCTTGCATTAAATGCAATGGAAAATGTGGTAATTGGTATCACACTAAATGTATGTGCTTAACCGAGGCCGAAATAAAATTCTACGATGAACAAGAAAAAATAAACGGCGGCACTAAATGGACCTGTCATCAATGCAAGATATCTGAAATAACTGGTAATATCTCAAATTCACCTCCTACAACATCTATTGAGCTATTACTCAAAGAACATCTTGAATCATTTAAAAAGGACATGGACAATTACATGCAATCTATTATGAATAAGGTTGACACATTAAGTGATAGGATTATTACACTAGAGGCTGAAAATAAATTGTTTAAAGACAAGTTTCAACAAATTAACAATCAAACGATTAGCTCACAGACAGTTAATAGGGTTGATTGTTTCGATTACGATGTAAATACTGTTGCCGATGAAATCCAACAGCGGAATAATCGTGCATCAAATATTATAATTTTTAATATTCCAGAGACTGGTAATGTAGAAAATGATGCATCAATAATTAAGGATATTATAACCTCAATAGATAACACAACTGAGCCTCCAAAAAAAGTATTTCGTCTAGGGAAAATGTGTGATACAAAATCGCGCCCTGTTAAAGTCATTTTTAACAGCATGAGTGAATCAAAACGGGTTCTATCAAATTCAAGAAAACTTAAAAATATTGAAAAGTTTAAAGATATCAAAATAAGAAATGATAGAACTCCCCGACAAATTGACTTTGAAAATAAAGTATGGTCTGATTTTAAAAATAGGAAACAGAATGGTGAAAGTAATATACGAGTTAAATACGTAAACGGCGTCCCCTTAATTACGGATTTAAACTAATCACTGCCCAGCACGATACTAGTAACTCTAACAACGGACTAGAAATTTTCTATCAAAATGTCAGAGGTCTTCGCACTAAAACATCACAATTTTATAATAACGTTGCAGCAAGTGAGTACACTGTAATTATATTAACTGAAGGAGGCTTAAGGAGGATGTTAAGGATTCGGAATTGTTCCCTGACCATTTCAATATTTACAGAGATGACCGGCTTCATAAAAGAGGAGGTGGCGCATTAATTGCTGTAGATGTCAATGTTCAGTGTAAAAGAAATAAATTTAATGTACCTGTTGATATGGGATCTGAATTTGAAATTGTTTCTGTAACTATTATTGTTAATCACAAGGAAATTATTTTAGTATGTATTTACATTCCTCCATCATGTAATAACGATATTTATGCTTATGCTTATGAATTAATTGAATCCGTTTGTAATAATGATATTCCAGTAGTAATATGTGGTGATTTTAATTTGCCCAACTTCCATCAACTAATGGTATTGGTGGAAACCAAACTTTAACAGAGTTTTATAATTTCCTAAATTTCATTAATTTGAGACAATATAATAATATAGTAAATATAAATAACCGCATATTAGACTTAGTATTGACAGGGAACAATCTTAACTGTAGTGTGTCAAATATCATTGGATTGGTAGCAGAAGATGCTCACCACCCTGCATTAAATGTATCAATTGAGATTGGTTCCAATCCTACTAAAAGGTTCATAACGGACACAGAATCAACTAGTTACAGTTATAACTACCGCAAAACTGATCTTGGTAAATTATATCATAAAATATTGCTAACTGATTGGTCTAAGGTCTTACAATGTACGGATATTGAGGATGCTTGCAGTGAGTTTTATAGTGTTTTATACAAAATTATTGATGACTACGTACCAAAGAAAATAGTTCGAAAAAATGTAAAATATCCTTCATGGTTCAGTGTTGCTCTTATTAAATTAATACGTACAAAAAACCATTACCGCAAATTGTTTAGTAAGCATAAATTAAATTACTACAGTACAAAAATAAATTGCCTGCGTAAAAAAATTCGGAAAGCTTTAGACACAGACTACAGTCTATTTATAAAATCTGCAGAGGATTCAATTATTCATGATCCGCAAAGATTATGGACATTTCTTAATAAAAAGAAAAATAGTTCACGTATCCCGGGTATTGTTCATTGTAATGATATTACATATGATAAGCCGTTAGATGTAGTAAATGGATTTGCCAACTATTTTTCTAGCGTATATATACAACACACACCACAGGATATTACCAAGCTTGCTCAAAATGTGAACTCTTTCAGTTTTGGAGATATTTCTGAAACAGATATTATATATGCTGCTAAAAAACTGAAAGGAAATTTCACTTCAGGTCCGGATAATATTCCAGCATTTTTAATAAAAGATTGTCTGTCATGCTTGATTTTACCACTTGTATACATCTTCAATATGTCAGTAAGTTTATCAGTATTTCCTCAAGAATGGAAGACCTGTAGAGTCACGCCTGTCTTTAAATCAGGGAGTAAAGATGATATTAAAAATTACCGGCCTATTTCGATAATTAATTAACAGCATGGCTTTGTAAAGAAAAGATCAAACCTACTGAATTTCACTGAATTTGTTTCAGATAAATTAGACAATAAATCACAAGTTGATGTCATTTACACCGATTTTCGAAAGGCATTCGAAACTATTGACCACAATTTAATTATCTCAAAACTACGAAATTTTGGTGTATTTGGTCCAATTTTAGATTTAATCTACTCATATTTAAACAATCGGAGCAATTATGTGCAGTATGACGGTTGCTGTTCCTTGCAATATATACCTTCTAGCGGTGTACCGCAAGGATCAAATCTAGGCCCTCTACTTTTTATAATTTTCATTAATGACATAGTTGACAATTTATCATCTGAAGTTCTCCTGTATGCAGACGATATGAAAATATTTAAAACTATAAACTCACCTCTTGATGCTATATGCCTTCAAAATGATTTGCACTCTATAGAGAGGTGGTGTAAATATAATAAACTCGAATTAAACATATCCAAATGCAAATGTTTAAGTTTTACTCGCAAACAAACAACTTTAATTATAAATTATTATCTGAATGGTGTGTCTCTCGAACGGTGTACGACTATTAAAGATCTTGGAATAATCTATGATACACAGCTTTCATTCACCCCTCATGTTAAAAATATTTGTACTGAAAGTTTAAAGATGCTGGGTTTTTTACAGCGAACATGCAAAGAATTTATCAACATCAATGTAATTAAAGCTATATACTTTTCTTACGTTCGTTCAAAGTTAGAATATGGAAATGTGATTTGGTCCCCCACATCCCAGATCCATATTCAATCTATTGAGAAAATACAAAAGAAATTCTTGCGACTCCTGTACCACAGAGCTATGTATATTTATCCGGATTTCAACATTAGATATACAGATTTATTAACATTTTTTGATTTCCAATCGTTAGTAACGAGGCGTAATATATCTATGGTCGTATGTCTATATAAAATCATTAATTACATAATTGATGCCCCACAAATATTAGCAATGATAAATATACATGTCCCAAGAATCACATCTCGTAACGTCATTATATTTAAACGCAAACAATTTCATACGGTTCAACATTGTATAATCCACTGCATTATTGTGTTGATATTTTTAGCGATAGTTTTAAAATATTCCAAAGATTACTTGATCGTCTATTATGAATCTTTCTCATATCTCGTTGGTCATAATACATTGCTTTTATCCTTTAGCTGTAAGTCAAATAAAATTGTAAAATCTTGATTTTATGTGTATGTGTGTGTGTATATATGTATATGTATATATATATATATATATATATATATATATATATATATATATATATATATATATATATATATAACGTTCGTGGACTTACTTCAGAGTTTTTAAAAACAATTTATTATTACGACGGACGACGGACATGTACAGAGTACGAGTTCTAACTATACAATTAAATCTAATAAAGAAATACGGGTTATTTATAATATAATTCTTACAAGCTAGGCAAAATATATGATAGACTAAGCATAAATATAATTAATGCGCAATAAAATAATAATATTCATATTAAATGAAAACAAAGGATTGTTTATATAACAGTACACTCATTGTTCTTAATCAAAAGGACCGTTATTGTGGACGGCAGGTAACTCCTCCACCCTTAGACTTTTGCTCCCCCTGGAAGATGAAGTTCGTAGGCCTGGGGTTGGTCTACTTCGGGAGTTGTTCCTTGTCTTCGTTCCCATCTGTAGAACAGGAACAACGCTCCTCCACATATGATGATGTAGATTACTATGGTCCACATACTGGGCCTGACGAAATCCCAATCATTTTGGATCGTTGGTAGGGGTTGAACTGCTGGTGTATCTTGGAGGGTTAATCGGCGAAGCTTTATCCTGAAGTCAGTTAGATTTTGATTATTAATTTTTATTTTAACATTATTAATTAACACAGGACCTCCCGAACTTGAGTCTTGTAAATGCAGTTCATTGTTTTTGTAGATTATTATACACTTGTTTGGTTTTATTAAATAGACACCACTTAGTTCCCTAATTTCAGTTTGTTTTTGACACTTAATTTTTATTTGGTCTTTATGTGGAAACACTAGCAGGAACTGTTGAGTGTGAGGCAGGTGCTCCAGGTGATTACCAAAAATCTCTAGTTTTGTGAATTGGCAATCGTCCACTTTTCCAGATTTAATAATATTTTCTTCGCATTTAATCGAAGTTGACAGCGGCAAGTGAGATGGGCATTGGTAGTACAATTTGGTTTTTGTACATCCATTATTCAGAGGTATAATCTTCTTTTTAAGATTTTAAGACGTAATTTGTGTTTGGTACAATGGTCAAGTAATCTGATTCAATTTTAGTAGGAATTGAATTTAGATAATATAATTCAAAATTTATTTCATAATTAATTGGAATTGATATAAAATACTGAATTACCATTTCTTTAATTAAACAATTTACTTTTGATATAGATTCAAAATTTAGTATGTTGTCCAACCTTACGTCAAAAGGTAATTGGTTTCCGTAGAATCCCGAGATAGTTTGCAGAATACTTAGAAATTCGGATGGCTTTATAATACTAGGGTGAATCGCGTGTAAAATACAAAACATAATCGAATTTTCTATTGTTTGAAATATATTTTGGATTGTCGTATACGATATTATCAACTGATTAAAGATGTCTTTTATAAAGAGTACATGTTGATGATCGATTTCTCCTTAAAATAGCATGCAATTGCATAATTCTCGATTTCAATAAATTTTCATTATGTTCAATACTTTTTAATGTTTTGTTAAACTTACTAATAATTTTATTGTTAAGACTATACCCAAATTTTATCTGATTTTCGATTTGATTTTGATTATTTTTCAGGTGGTTTAACATATTTTCAAATTTAGTACCGTCATTGGAATCTAAATTTCCGGTAATGGTTTTTATTACGGTGCCTAACCCGTTGATAAGCCCTCTTTTATTTCGGCTTCTTTTTGTTACTTTAAATTGTTGGAATTTATCATTCAAATCCTCTTTTAAATAATTCAATATATTAAAGTTAATACTTGATGCGCTGCACTCTTGATGGAAACATATATTAATATTGGGTAAATAGTAACTCTTGTTTTGTTCCATATTGTTTTTATTTTCATTTATCTGACACGTGTTTCGGTCTTCGCAGACCATTATCAAAGTTAAACTAATTTATAATGAGGTCATTTACAAATATATATACGAAGGCAGATAATTTACTGGGAGGGTAGTCCCGCAATTAAAATCTGGTCGGACTGGATTAGCTCCTGCTGGTTGTTCAAAATGGTAATCCCCTTGTCGATGGCTTTCTTAATCTCCAACCCTTCCAGGAGGTTAAGCTTCTTCCTTTTCGGCAAATTTTAATCGCGGACATCTCCCCCATGTGGTGGCCGGTGTTTGATACAGTGTTCTGCTAATCCAGTATTTGTTTTCCATCTCTAATTGCCTTTGGTGTTCTTTATATCTTATTTGAAAATTTCTTCCTGTTTGGCCGATATAAATTCCGCTACAATTTTGACAGTGAATCTTATATACCCCTGAACGTTTTTCCTTATCCCTTTTATCAATCTTGTTTATTGACTATTTTTCTTCCTAAATTAGACCTGTTAATTGCAATTGTTTGAATGTTGTGAGATTTTAAATTACGTTAAATTTTTTCGCTTGTGTTTTTTTATGTACGGAATTGCTGCATAAATATTTTTGTCTTTTATCCCTTCGCACTGTACAGCAATTTCGTTTTGATTATACGTTTACGCGAAGGGGATAAAAGAC